>JAJJWW010004692.1:0-542219 GCA_023531295.1 Papaver armeniacum | reverse complement strand
TGATGAACTCAAGAGTGAGAAATACAAGAATCTCGAGAAAAAGAAGGAGTTGCAAAGTGTCATTGCTATTGATTTTGATGTGATTCGAGAACTGAGATCGATGGTCTGAGAACAAGAGGAAGATGTTAATGGAGATGATGAAGATTTGGTCATGAATAAAATGATGTTGTTACTTCTTAATTAGAATTGAAGATTGAATTGATGGAGGATCAATCGTGTTGGTTTAAATTAGGGTTTGATTAAGTTTGTCGTTGCCATAGTCACGAATCGAAGAAGAAGTCAGAATGGATGAATAGTATTGAAGCTATTGCAGTATTGGGGTTTGTGGAATTGAAAACAAGGAAGAAATCAAGACGATCTGAAGGTGGTAATTGGAGTCTGTGCTTATTGCGAGGTTTCTACGAATGTGCAGGTGGTAATGAAGCTGAGAAGCAAGAAGGGGAAGCGAATCAGCTTGATATCGCGATTCTTTTGATCAATTAGTTGTTGAATGAAGGGCATTGCGGATATGCAGTTGTAGTTGGCCCAGGCAATGAATGGTTAGATGGTGCTCGACCGAGGCATGCGTAGTATGGCGTGAAAGTCAGTTTAAAAGCTGAACTGGTGAAAGAAATGGAGTTGAACGTAAGAGGGGCATCGCAGGTGCATCTTGTGCTTGAGATGATGAACTGGACCAGAGTGAAATTGGTGGTTTGCGGGTTTTGCGGGTGCGGTACTGCAGTTAGCTGGAAGGCAATGGTCTTTGCTCATGAGTTGAAGGACAGAATCATTGGATGCGTAGCAGTGGGAATGATTGCTAATGACGTATATGGCTGTCGACAGTGGGTTGCCGAGACTGTGGAGATCGCACGAGAAGAAACGAGAAGTCGAGCTTCGAGCAGAGGTAGAGCCGAGCATGAAATGACGAGAATCCTCGAGTTGTAGCACTTAGCGATGAAGAATGAAGCAGTCGATAATGATATATGATGGAAGTCACCAGACAGTCCGAGTCTGTGTTGCTGCCATAGTGACTATCGGACGGATTATTGGTGATGGCAACAAAATGATGATGTTGATATTGATCTTTGTTGTTGTGCTTCTCGGTGATTCTTTGGAGCTATGAACGCGAGCTAGTGAGAAAGAGAAAGTGGCTCAAATATGGAATGGTGCTTATAGATGTGAGTTGGTGCTTGTTGCCTGCAATGGGTATTGTGTAAGAAGGTAGAAATGGAATTAAGGTTGGCTAGGGCAGATGGAATGCATTTGATCTTCTTTGATTGCAAGGCTAGACTAAGAGTTATGACGAGGTGAACGTAGGCTGGCGATTGTGAGATGAAGTTGCAGTATGAAATACAGCTGCAGGTGTTGACAAGTTGATTCAATTGGCTGGGTTATGTGAAGGTGGTGATGCTTCTGTTACAGGGTATGATGGAATGGTGCTTGAATTATTAGATGTATGCTAGGGAATTCTTAACAATGAAGGAAATAATGGCACAAATTGGTAGGAAATCCCGATAAACAAACGAAACTACCGTTGAATTTCTTTACAGGCGGGATTAACCCGTGATGAACCGATTCAGCTCAGTGATCCAGCCGGTCCAGCTCAGCTGAGTAAGACTATTCAGCTAACTAAGCAGCTGACTCGCTGCTAACTCATTCCTTTCCCTTGACCGTTGACTGACGACTGACCGTTAGTTTGACCCGTTTGACCGTTAATCTTTGACGGTTGACCAACGGAATATTCGTCGACGGAGGAGAATCTCAGGTGGCCGGCGGTGACGGATTCCGGCCTATTTCCGACCATAATCCCAGTTTTTCGGCGAGCAAAAAATTCCAGAATTTTCTATGGATTTCTCTCATGGGATGTGAAGACTTGGACTAGGAATTGGATGGAGAATTGGACTCAAATTTGGAAAGAGAAGATGGAAGAAGAGAAAGACTTGAAATTGGAAATTGAATTGCTAAAGGAAAATGATTCTATTCCTTGGAAGATTTGGAGAATATTGAAGCCTATAAATAGAGAAGTTTTCTACATCTTTTATACACCTCTCTACACACACTACACTTGTGTTTGCTTTTGATTTTTCTTCTTAATTATTTGTGTGAACTTGAAAATTCTCCTTTTAATTATTATTTGTGTGAATTTCAAAAACATGAGTAGCTAATTTTCTTATTGATTGAGGATGAATTCCTAGTTCTTAATTCATGATTTGAGTTTTGTTTCAATTCTATCTTGAGGTTTTTTCACATGATTATCGATTGTTTTTACTAATAGGAATGTTTATTCATTCATGATTGATTGATAGGTTGTTTAGAGTGCACGCTAAATTGATTTGTTAATTGATCTAAATCTAGTATAAGTTAGGGAATACGTAATCGTTCTCGACACTTTACACAAGTAGAAAACACAAGACCTTGCGGAGGGGGATTAGTGGAGCAATTGTGTGTAGAAACAACGCTAGAAAGTGAACCAAGCGAACCGAGTTTAACTACTAGTACTAAACCTAAATTCATAGATCTTAATGCATTCGGGGAATTACATCTTGTAAAAGCGAACCTCAAGGTGGTTCTTTTGGATAGAATCGATAACTAAAGGACTTGTTACTCGGTGAAATTAGGGATTTTGAGGCTAGCTAAGCGGACTGCTATCCTACGGTTGGTGATAATCTGTGACTAATAACAAGTAGAAAAGAACATAACTTTAATCATTGTTTTGCAACGAAGAAGGATTCCTTGATCTTGTCTCTCTTATTGCTTTCAACTTTATCTTTTAATTGCTTTGTTTATTTTCTTTTGCTTTTTACACCCCCTTTCATGACAATTTTTACAAACTAGAATCTCTTGCTCCTCGTGGGAAACGAACTTGACTTCCATTATATTATTTTTAATTGAGTGGAAATATTGATTAATTTGATTGCACCTACGACACGCATCAAAAATAATTTTTTTTTTTGAGTTCACTAAGCTAGACTATTCAAGTGATGAATTATTTCTTAGATGGTGAATGTATTCTTCCCCAAAGCCAATCTCAAGATGAAAACGATGGATTTTACCAATCACAACCGGAGGAAGACTATTTGGGTACCCATGGTATGCTCTAAACTTAGATAATGTTGGTTGAATTGGTCCAAATTTTCAAAAAAAATGTGAATTTGTTAGTAGATTTGGGCTTGTTCTTCACCGAACTCTCCAATAATGGAGGTTTTTTGAAGTTCGGTTAACGGACATGTTGAACTTTGTAAATAGGATTACAATGTTATGTTCTTGGTTTGGCGAAATGTAACCGAACTTTAGGGTCTATAATTTCGGTTAGTTTGCAACCAATAGCTAATCGAACTTATATAAAATAAGATTGCACATTAGTGTACAAAGTTCGGTTGTTTCGCAAACTTCATACCAACCAATATCTAACCGAACTACACACAATTAGTTAAGAGTTCGGTTTGTCAAGGTTTTTTGCGAACAAACCGAACATAATGGGACAAGTTTGGTTAAATTGAAACTCAACATAGTGGGAAAAATAGCACAGTTCGGTTACATTGGATTTTTTTTTTTTTGTAATATTGGTAAAGTTCGGTTAGAAAATAGTTTTAGCCTTCTTTGTGAACCAACCGAACATAGTTGGCAAAGTTCGGTTAAATCAAAAATCAACATAGTGGGAAAAATAACATAGTTCTGTTACATTTGATTTTTTTTTTTTTTTTTTTTTTTTTTTTTAATATTGGTAAAGTTCTCGTTAGAAAATAGTTTTATCCTTCTTTGCAAACAAACCGAACTGTGAGTTCGGTTAAGAAAAAAATTAATTCGTGATAAGAAGTGTTAGTCGTGTTCTTGGTTTCGGAATGTTCGGTTAGCAAACTAGTTTTTTAAACTATTCCTAACAAACATGCCACTGTAACTTCCATTTAAACCATATTTAGATGACTCACGCTCAAAATTTCAATCAAAAACAATTAGAAGTAATGAGTTTGTGGGAAAATACTTATGGATAGGTTTGTTTATAAAAAGATTGATTAATCGGCTGATGAAAATTCAATCGACCGAATAAAATTTGATGATTTTGATTAGATTTGTATATGATCAGGGTTAGATGATCATAAATTGATGAAGAAGAGAAGAAGAAAAATTGTAGAATAAAGGAAGAAGAAGTTGTAGATATGTAAAAGAGTAAATATGTTAATGATTTAAATTAAGTTATATATATAGAGGTGGTGGTGGTTGGTGGTGGTGGTAGTCGAAGGTGGTAGTGGTGGTGGGAGGAGGTGGGGGGAGGAGGTGGTGGTTATATATATATATAGGTGGTTATTAGGTTAGTTTTAAATTAAATTAGGTTAAGGGTAGGTTAGTCATTTCCACACTTTAGGACACCCCTTATAACTATAGGGAAGGTGGCATAATAAGACCATGGTCCCAAAAAAAAAAAAAACCATGATCCCCAAATAACGATTCTTTCCAAAAACTATTCACCGAACAACGGGTAGTTGGCCAACTAAATCGGCCCATTATGATTCCGTAAAACTCTGACCCAGTTGTTATTGGGCTTTTTGAATAGCATCTTGCAGGGCCAACTAACCTTCCCCTTTGTTTTCCAAAAACTATTCGCGAAGGGATTCGAACCACTCACGTAGACGACTCTCCTCCACCGAGCCTAAGCCAGTGATTCTTCTATGCTAAATTTACATATATTATATATATATATATATCAATCTTGGTATAGGGGCGGTAAGAAATGGTAGAGGGGCGGCAAGTGTGATAGCAATGTCCCTCTTATTGGTTAGGGGATGTCCTATAGGGGGTGTAGATTGACTAGATTACCCTTTTCACCTTAAAACAACCAAAATCAAATCAATTTTTTTTAAACCTAATGAATCAGAAAAAATCAAATCAGTTTTTTTTTTCATCTTCTTCTTCATCTTCTCTTCTCCTCCATCAACCATAACCTCCATTAAAACCGAAATTTTTATCGTCTTCGATTAATCGGCGATTTGAAAAATGTTTGGAAAAACCCAGTTAGGGTTTAGTTTATTGTGTTGGATTTAAGTTAATTTTGTATCAAAAATTAGGGTTTTGTATGAAAATTGAAATTAAAATTTCTGATTGCATGTGAGTTACGGTTGGTAATAACTCAAATCGAATCAGAATGTAGATTGGGTTGATGTTACGGTTGGTTTAAACTCAAATACCAACCGTAAGTTCTTAGTTTTGAGAATATGTTCATTTACGGTTTTTATTTGCATCATATTTATCAAATCAGAATTGAGTTACGGTTTGTTACTCAAACAACCATACCAACCGTAAATAATCCACGTGTCTTAAGAATTTATCAAATAATGATTTACAGTTCAAAAGTTAAGTTGACACACCAAGCTGTAGGGTAGTTACGGTTGGTCTCGATTCATTAGTTACCAACCGTAATTTAGCTACGGTTGTTGTCCAAATTTAATTACCAACCGGCTTGGTTTTACGATTGGATCTTCCCAAATTTAACCAAATTCACGGTTGGTATTCGATAACTTACGAACCGTAACTCTTAGTTCTGATTAGTCACGAGCAAAATTGCAAACTGTAAGTTCTTCTCAAAATTCAAAAGTTTTGATTTTGTTATATACTTGAGATAATTTTGAGCAAGAAAAAGCTAATGAGAACTAATTTAGAAGTATCTGGGTCACCTGGAATCACTCATTTTGGTTGAGTGAATCAAAATCTAGGGTTTTCACAAATATCACATAAGTTTTCTTTTTCTTCTCCACTAATTTTTTTTTTTATAAATCTTAAAATCTGATTTTAGAGTTATAATAAGTGAAATTAATTATCAACACTAATCTTGATTATCATTATTAATCTTGATTATTAACAATAAGGGCTAATTAGTCATTTCAGTTTTGTTTGATAAGGGGCACTTGAGTTACCTTGTAATGACCTTTTTTGTCTTATTAGCTAGGTTGCCGCCCCTCTACCATTTCTTGCCGCCCCTATACCAAGATTGATATATATATAGTAATTTGTATACCCTCATCACATTTTCCCCACCATACTTAAACTTTTCTACCTATTGATACATGCCGATTTTTATCATCGAACTCATATATCTAAAACGAATTATACACGTACGTATGTTGTTCCGTTTTACTACTGTATCACGAACTGTTGACCGGATTCTTGACCGAATTCGACTTTCACAAATCCGTATAATTCCCGAACATATCCTGTTCCGAACATCTCCCATACCCCGAATTGCTAACTAGGCTGTAGACTTAAAAAGTCCAAGATGAAATTTCAAAATGGAAGTTTATACATCCAAAGATCAACTCCAATGGGACACATAGATTTTAGTTATTTGTCTATCCACGTGGGCGGGCAAATGTGATTATCACAGATGTCGACAACCAAATTTAACTAGCCGACCTACTTAATTATATAAAAAAAATATTTCGTTTAACTAGAACGACCCATTTTTATATAAAAGAGTATTATTATAATATCAAGTGGGACCCGTGTGCAATGCAGAAGTGATTAATAACATTTCGTCCAAAAGGCTAAAAGAGGATAGTTGTAGATATGGCTGCACATGGTTCGGTTCGGTACGGTTGTTGGCAGAAAAATAACCGAAACCGAGATACTCGGTTTTCCATAATCAAAAACCGATGAAACCATTTCATCTATTCGGTTTCATGCGGTTCGGTTCGACTCGATTCGGTTTTAAACCCCGCCGGTTTTGGTTAACCGACGTTCATTCTCAAAAGTTGATGTTTTTCATTGTTCACGAGACTCATAAAAGATTAAACAAAAAATGACCAGTTTGTTTGAAATTTATACAAATAAGGCAGAGACCAAATAAACCACAATAGTCTAATCTAATTTTGTCCCCGATGTTCTTTGAGCGGCACAACTTAATACAACTTGAAGATCTACAACAAGAGAACAGAAAGATACTTTCCAGATCCAACAAACATATATGAATACAAACAGAGTGACTATAAATTGCAACATGCAAACACCCAAAGTTCCGAACAAACCCAGTAAATCATAAAAACACAAAATCATCCACTTTTATTTAAATCCCATAAACAAATCAACCCCAAATAGATCAAAAACTAATTTTATTAAAACCCTTTCCCCCTTATTGTAGACTTGACAAAAAAATCTTTTCTTTTCCAAAGAATCTATTAATCTAGAATATCAAACGAAACCCATCAATTCCAACCTTGATAATACCCTAAATAAATCAACAATAAGTATTATACCGAAATTTCATCATGCAGCTTCAATTATAACAGTCAAAACTCAAAAGCTTTAATTGTACTGGTTCTGCCCATTAACAAATCTAAATAAGCAAAAACTCTTGATATCGAACAGTAGCTATAAGATTCACCATCAACCGCTTATAAAAGGTTGATTAAGAGCTAAATTCATATTAATATGGGCATGGTGGACTGGTGGTGGTTGTAAAAGAAGAGAAGTAGAATCAAATTAGGGGTGGGATGATTTTACTTGTTAAAAGTAGATCTTCATAGAGTGGAGGAGGAAGAAGGTGGTTGTGGATGCTTTTTTATGTTAAGATTTTGTGATTGGTGCAGGTGATGGAAGAACAAAGCGCTTCTTTGCAAAAATAATTTCAGAGGTTATGAGTGAAAAGATCAGAAGAATAAAAAAACTAGAGTAGGGTTGAAACTTATATGGTATAATGATCTACGGATAAAAAGTATTAAGATCTAACGGCATTTAGTAATCGGTTAACTGGATGGGATATCGGTTCGGTTTTGGACAGAGAAACCATAATCGAAACCGTATCTGTCGGTTATCCAAATCTGACAACCTAAACCTTAACCGTTGGATTCGGTTTCACTTCGGTTCGGTTAATAAGTCAACGGTTTCGGTTCGGTTCACGGTTTAGGTTCGGTTTTGTGCAGCCCTAGTTGTAGAACAATACCCCTATATAACATCACAATGAAAAACAAGTCACTGATAATTCATTTTGTATCATCCTTTCTTTACCCATTGGAGACTATTGGCTATGGTGCTCCATAAATACATACAACATATATCTTTGGAAGATCAACAAACGACGGTTATTTTGAAGAAACAAAAATGCAAACGGGAAATTGCATAGTGCACACTTTCGAATTAAATGTGTAACTAAGTCACTAAGATGTTGGAGGAAACTGAAAGCAGTTAATTTTTATAAATTGTTGGAGTGACAATGACAGCTAATCATCATCACCACTTCCAATTCGTTTTTTTCCTTGGTTACCATGGGATGCTCAGACGACTTAACAGGAGACTAATACCCATTCTTCCTTTTCTACATGTGAGGAGCCTTTATATTGCAATGTAAGCTTATGGAAATGTCACAATAAAACATGCTCAAACAATTATTTTTAAGAATTACAAATTTTTATGCAGTAACCTCCTAAATAGGATCCTAATACTTAATCCAAACAAAAATAGTGTATTTGTATTTTATAATATTTTATTTTAAAAAAGAAAAGAAAACAATTTTGCAGATATTATAATTTGAATTTTCACAACAACCTCCTCCGTAAAAGCTATCTTCATTCATTGTTGATGGTTTTTGATTCTACATATTTACTCTAGCTAATAAGGTTATTCATCCATTAACTTGGATGAGTGAATGATTAAAATTACAGAATAACGTTATGAGAACTATCAAGTGGTCTAATGGTTCTCAAGCTTCCTCTCATAGGGTAGGTTGGGAATCGAACCCTTGTAATAGCATAAATCCTAAGCTAACCTGCTTAGGTGTATTTCTAGGGACAACTGTTATAATCTATAAAAAAGAAAAAAAGAAACAAAGAAAAAAACGTAAAAAAAAAAAAGAAAGAAAAAAACGTTTATTGGTGAAGTTGTGAGCGCTCGACCCACCCCCTTCAGATGGGGTAAAAGATTGATGATCACGGAAGATCACCCTATCACGAGATTCACGACCATAATTCAAAGGAAAACATTTTACTTTTGAATAACCTTTGAATACATTCATTCATGTTTTCCAAATAAGAAACGGGCGGGGCCTCCGACACCTAGTTGTCAACAACGACGTCTAATCTGTAATGCCCCGTTATAGGCCTTTTTCGGATGATTAACTACAGTTAGCGGTGACTTTTTATGATCCCAGATTCATTGAATTTCTATTTTATGAGAAGAGATGTTCGTTTTGTAATAAAAGAACAGATTACTAATACTCTCTCCGTCCTTGGTTAGTCGTAGGCTTATGATTTAATTAAAGTATGGAAACAGATAATGGTTTCATAATTTATCCCAAATGCTCCCTAATTCGTCCATACATTGAAATCAGATACTAGAGATAGTCTCTTTGAATTTCAAACCATACTGTATTACGAAATTTAAAATATTTTAAGAGTTAAGATTGAGATCATATATAGGGAAAAAAAATAGTCTCTTTCATTTTTCTTAATTTGTGTGAAAACCAAAATATCTAACTTTCATTTAGACGGGGATAGAAGGAGTACGAAATTGTTGCTATCACAACCAATATAATGTGTTTGTTTTTTTGACTATTTACTCTGAGATAAACATAAAAAAATCAATTCCCTACCTTTCATTAAGCAATGAAGTGATTAGTGCAACGCAGATTAAAACTATTTCATATAACATCAAAACGTTAAAACATTGATGATGCTTTCCATATGTCAGATATCAAGCCAGCATGTATGTTGTTCTTTGTTTATTTTTACATCAATATTTCACTAACAGTAGAACTTTTAATCCTGCAGTGAACTGTAGCACAATTAAAGCTGTAAATACTATTCCCTCTACTAAATATCAGCGTCGGATGTTGAAGCGTTAGATGATTAGCTATTTAGATGTTTCAAATTTTTTTCTTGGGATAACAATGTCCGTGTCGAAGGAATACTATTTTTCATACAATCACTTGTTTGAACTTCCACAACAAACTAGATTTCTATGCATCTTACTCAGTTTCCTCAAACATCCCATTCATGTGCCTTATCTCAATGATATCTAATTATTTTTCCTTTGTTTTCTCTTCCAAAACCTCAATTAACATAAATTTTGAAAAGTTTATGTAATCATCAATATTTATAGAGCGCAATAGAAGAAAACAAAACTGATCCAAAATGAATCATTGATGACTTCTTCCCATTTTTATTGTAAATTATTTCGGAGACATGGTTATTTTACCCTTTATATTTTTTCTGTAAAAATACCCATACGTTAAAAACCAGAAATATACTTTTAGAGTTTTAATTCCCATGATTATTTGGCTTTTGTAACGGACTAATGGAAGTTAACTTTTAGGTGACTGATTATAAAATGTATATTATACATGTGTGTTTAGTGAAGTACTCCCTTCGACCAAGTTATATAGGCGGAGAATTAGTTTTTGGTTATCCATCTATATCAGCATACTTCAATTTCCTAGATAGCTCTTTACAAACATGCTTCTATTAATAATAGTAATATTATACTAAAACTATTTTAATATTTCTAGTTTTTAAAAAAAGTAAAGGGTAAAACAAAAAAAAAGGTGTATATTTATAAAACCCATAAATTTTTGTTAATCTAAGAGATTTGGTTTCTCCGCCTATATATATATAACTTGGGCGGAGGGAGTATTTGTTAAATTTCAGTGAAAATTTCAAAATTGCTCACAAATCGTCAAGGCATTTTTATATTCAATAATATTCCAATAATTGAAAATCATCAAAGCTCCTTTAATTTCAATGTAAATTTTATGATAAAGACCAAAGAAAATTCACAATAGTTCGTCTTTATTTATCGTGAATTAGTTTATGATGTTATATATTAGTTTATGATCTTCGGAAAAATACTATAGATACTGTTTTTTTATAAGAGAAAAAGGAAATAAAAAACGGATAGGGGATACTGTAGAAGTAGATGCGCTATTCCGATGTTGGAGAAAAACTAAGGTGGGATTGTTAAATAGATCATCTAGATGGCCAGAAAAGTTCAATATCATCCCTGGTTCCAAGTCATTTACTAATAGACTATCATTGAATACTCGGATGACTTGACTGCAGACGTATGCCCCTCATCATGTTTTATCGTTCTTAGCTTTCAGATGTAAATTCATGTAAAAAAATACTCCGAAAGCGAATATAAACTGCAAACGAATGGAAATTTTACTGAGTTGCCTTGTTAAGCAGTGGAGTTGGTTTATATCATTGGATATTGTTTTATCATGGAAAGTTTACCGAGTTGCCTTGTTAACCTTGTATTCACATTTAAAACACCTATCTAACGAATATAAACATGAGTATCAAATAATATAAATTCAACTATTAATAGGACAAAATCTAAAAATGACTAGTTCAACTGATGTCTTCTGGATTAGTAACAACCATTAGTAAGTAAAAGGTACTAATTTCCTGAAAATTTTTAGGAATATAAACCTACATCCATATAATGGTATATATATAAAGAGCGAGGAATCTAAAAATGTCATTGATGATTTCTTTTTCACGGTGAATCGTTTAGGTCTTTTTCATAAGGGTTACATTTAAAGATGGAATCTTATCTTTCTGCGATCCAAACTTTCCGAACACGACCCAAAACTAGGATAACTTTTGTCTATCCCGTTAGGTTGTTATGAACTGCTATAAAATGATCTTGGGCTTGGGCTTGAGGAAAAAGTTCTGGCATAAACTTCAAAGTGGTCTCCCGGCGATTGACCTTTGACAGAGGAATAGTCGGTCGCCTAAGTGGGATCATTGTTTCGTTCAGTGGATTTGGCGGCGGGATATGTGCATGATGTATGAGATGCTGAAGTTACAAGATACAAAACGATAGCGAAAGTATGTACTAAAAAATACAATGGAGAACAAAAATTCTTTTGGATATGTTTACGAACAGGATTATGTGCGCAAAGAGGATTATAAACCAGAGATAAAAGTTTGTTTATGTCATACATATATAATCGAATGTGGAAAAAATTAAAGTTCTAACTAGACAAATTCAAGATAGTTGATTGTTCAAATCAAATCAAAACTATACTGTGAATTATAAATGTTATCAATTTGGTAATTATTTGTTGCCCTTTAATGACTCCCACAATAAGATTGAGTAATTGGATTTCGTTGAAGTCAATGTTCTGATGTCTTCTGAAGTATTGTAAAACACATACCACAAGAATATGATCTTGCAATGGCAACAATATCCGGGATGGATAACAATTTTGCACTATTAACTCAGCCATTTCTTACTCAACCACTTATTTATCTAATGAACAATATCTACTCAACCACTTATTCTCTAAGGAGAGAGAATGTCCGGGTTTTTAGCAGCAGCAATGAAGGGAGGATCGTCTTCGCAACGGAACATGAGAGGGATTTTGGGTTTAGTTCAGCAAGGTAAGCATGGATTTCAGGGATCAGTAAGGTTTCTAGTCAGCGCATCAAGTTGGGTAGCAGTGGTAGAAGGTAACAAGGTCTCAAATAAGGTAGATTCGTGAAAAAACAATTTAGATCTAGAAGAAGGTTGGCAGACGGTGAAGAACAAGAAAAGAGGTGTCTCTGAATCTTTTATCAATAAGGAAGTTATAATTGACTGCAATTTTAAATCTTTTATCCTGACTCATGCCTCTAATGGCATTCTTTTTAATGAAAAGACAAGAAATACTAAAAAGATTATTCATATCTATGTTAGTTATGAAGGAGTGACTTGGATGAAGAATATCCTGCGAAAAGAATCTAAGAAATCTTACTATGGAAGTTGGTACTGGACTTTTCACAAAGGGAATGAACACATCTTGTTTTCACGAAATCAAAAAAAATACGGTGAATTTTTCGAGCCACAATTTCCTGTGATGGTATAAAATCTACCATGTGTTTTCCCGTTGAAGAAGGAGATGCTGGATGGATACGTTTTGTTAAGGCTTTCAACAACATTACTTCCAAAAGGATTTCAGTTTCTTCCAATCTAATCTCAAATCCAAGCAGTCAATCAGAGTCTCATACTAAGCTTAGTAATCAAACTGTTAGTAAGTCTTACTCTATGGATCCGTTGGTAAACAACATTCACGATTGGAATAATGCTGTAATTATTGAAACTTCTAAGAAAGTTTTTTCTTCGAACACCATAGGCTTGGAAATTTCCAATCATTTTCATATTGATTTAGGGTTTGATATTTTCCCTTTTGAGCAGAATAAGGATTTTTTCTTTGCTTCTTGTCAGGAAAAAGATATTATGATCTCTAATGGAATATGGAGTTATGAAGATTTTACCATTCGCCTTCTACCATGGTGGAATGCATCTAACTCTGTGCCTTTAGCAGAGTTAAACACAGAAGGCTCATGGATCGAATTACGCAGGGTACCTTTCAATCTTTGGGGTCAAAATTTTTACAGTAATTTTTGTGTCAGATTTGGTGGATTATTAGAGGTTCATTCTTCAACTCTCAGTTGGGAAGATGCCTCGGCTATTCGTCTTAAAGTCAGAAGTTTTGATGGAATTTCTTCAGCATTACTTTGTCATTTTGAGGGTTATTCTTTTCCTGTTCAAATTTCTTCACCGAAGCTCATCAATGGCGAAATTGATCTTACTAACAAGAAGCTACGTGTCCAGAATTTGGAATTGGCAATTAATGAGTTACCACAAAAGGAGTCTCCTAAGAATATCTCTTTTAATGTTGATTGTCTGAAGATCTCTCAACCATTTTTGCGTCCACTTGATTCTCGGCGTAGAGACTTATTCAAAAAGCTTTCCGGTATTGATAACGGAAAGATAGCCGTGAAAATAGGTGCAAATTCAAATTCAAATCCTACCACCTCATCGGGTTCTAATGCAAGCGGGTCTGGTTATGGAGCTAGTAAAATTAAAACTGGCTTGAATTCAGTTTCTAATTCTGATTCAAAATCTGATCCTTCTAATTCAGATGCTGACGCAGAGAATTCAAATTCAAATTTGAATCAGTTGTCTACAACGGTCTTATTGCCGATATTACAAGATGAGGATGATGTTAATGAACTTTTGAAAACAGCAGTATCCATTCCTTACTTGCAAATGATTGATGCCGCGGGAAATCAAACTAATTCAGAAGCTTCTACACCAGTTCAAGTTGTGAATCCGAAGAATTGTATCACAGATTTTAGTTTCTTTTGGAATACAACTGAAAAATGGAGCACTCTTAAAGGTAAAGTCAATCCCAGTATAAGAAAAGAGTTTGAGTTTGTTCTATTTCAAATGATAACTATCTGTCCAAAGCTTGGTATTCATTTTAAGGGCTCTCAAAAAGATATTGATGATGATATGATCGACCAATTTAAGCAGCACCTTCTCAATTTTGATTTGGAAAACATGAAATCTTCCTAGGTTTTGTGTTCTATGTTGCATCTTGTCAGTGATTGTGTTGAATGGGATCCAAAATAATTTGTTGGAATATAAGAGGTCTAAATGATCTTAACAGGAAAGATATTGTTAAGTAGAAAATTAAAGATTGGAAGCCTTATATTATGCTTTTACAAGAAACTAAGATTCAGCAGTGTACTGATCTTTTAGTTTGGCAATGCTGGGAAAAAAAAATATATTCAATGGTTAGATTCTCCATCTTTTGGCAGTTCTGGTGGTATTTTATGGCTTTGGGACTCAGATAAAATTGAAGTTTTGGATTCTCTTATTGGTCAATACTCAATAACTTTACACTGTAAAACTATGTCCAATTCCTTTGAGTGGATGTTTACTGGTATTTATGCGCCTTGTGCTTCTAACATTGAAGAAGTTAAACTTTTTTGGAGAGAAATTGAAGAAGTTAGAAGCTTTTGGCATTATCCTTGGGTCATTGGTGGAGATTTTAATGAGATTAGATTCACTCATGAGAGATCTTCTGGAGGAGAGGTTACTGCTGGCATGAGAAGATTAAATAGCTTCATCTCCAGACATGAATTGATTGATTTGCCTTTACTTGGTGCCACTTTTACTTGGACTAATAATCAAACTCATTCAATCAGAAGCAGAATTGATAGTTTACTCATTACTCCTTCTTGGGAAATCATGCATCCTCAAGTCATACAACAATCCCTTGCTAGACCTTGCTCTGATCACAACCCAATTGCTCTCTTGTGTGAAGGTGTGAAGCATGGTCCTTCTCAATTCCGTTGTGAGTATTATTGGCTCTCTCATCCAGATTTTTTTGATGTTGTAAGAAATTTCTGGTCTTCTTTTGTTGTTTAAGCAAGGTGGTTATATTTTCAGTAAGAAGTTGCAATTGCTTAAAGTGAAACTCAAAGAATGGAGTAAAGCTATTTTTGGTGATTTTGAAAGAAGACTTGAGGAGCTGGAGAATATATTTGTTGATTTAGATGCTGTGGAGAGTTCTAATAATGGTTTAAGTGATGAGCAATGGAATGAAAGGATAAGAACAAGACAAGAATACTGTCAACTCACAATTTCCAAAGCTGAAAAAGTGGAGGAGCAGATCAAGAGTGAATCATATCAAAGACTTTGAAAACAACACCAAATATTTCCACAGGATTGCAAATGACAGAAGGAGGAGAAGCTACATTGGCTCTATTAAGGTAAATGGTGTTCTTACTTCAGATGAGCAAGAGATTAAGAATGGTATTGTTGTTTTTTTTTTTTTAAATATCTTTCAGAATCAAAATCAGAGAAATATTTTTATGGAGGGTATGTCTTTCTCTAAAATCTCAGAAGAAATGAGAATCCGGCTAGAAAGAGATATTAAAGAAGATGAGTGTCTTGCAGCCATTAAATTGCTTGGTCAAAACAAGGCCTCTGGGCCAGATGGATTTCCAATTAGCTTTTATAGTCTTTGTTGGGATATTTTGAAATTTGATCTTATGAATGTCCTCAAAGAGCTTCAACACAAGAATTTTCTTGATTATAGATTAAAGAATACATTCATTGCTCTTATTCCAAAGAAGGATACTTTAGAAGAAATAAAAGATCTTAGACCTATAAGTTTAGTTCATGGAGCTTACAAAATAATTTCTAAGATTCTTGCTGAGAGATTCAAACAAAGCCTTCCTTCCATTATTTCTCAAAACCAAACTGCATTTATCAAGAAAAGGCAAATACTGGATGGTGTTTTGATTGCTAATGAATTGATTGATTCTAGAATTAGAAGTGGGAGACCTGGAATTTTGTGAAAAATTGACTTTGAAAAAGCTTTTGATCATGTGAATTGGGATTTCCTTGATGATATGTTTTCTCTTATGGGTTTTGGTGATAATTGGAGAATTTGGATTAGAAGATGTGTGGAATTCTCTGTGCTTGTTAATGGAAGCTCTACTGGTTACTTCAAAAGCAAAAAAGGCATAAGACAAGGTGATCCAATTTCACCATTCCTTTTACTTCTAGTTGGTGAAGCCCTGAATATTATGATTAGGAAAGCACAAGAGCAAGGCATTCTTTCTGGTTTTCAAGTCAAAGATGATGGTATGATGGTTACTCACTTACAGTTTGCTGATGACACTCTTGTGTTTCTTGATGCTGGTGTGGAGCAAGTCAGGAACTTAAGGTTGGTGCTTCTCTCATTTGAGCTTCTCACTGGTTTGAAAATTAACTTTGCCAAGAGTCAGATATATGGTGTTGGTTATGATGGTGATATTTTAATTTTTTCTTCTATTTTGGGCTGCTATCATGGTTCTCTTCCTACAACTTATCTTGGCCTTCCTTTGGGAGATAAATGTTATGGCCTTGCTAAATGGGATATAATTATTGAAAGATTTTTAATTAAGTTGGCAGGTTGGAAAAAATCTCTTCTATCCAGGGCAGGTAAAATCACTCATTAACAGTGTGATATCTAGTCTCCCTGTATACTATATGTCTCTTTATGAAATTCTTGCTACTGTAATTAAGAAACTTGAAAAAATCATGAGAGATTTTCTCTGGCATGATAATAAGGGCAGAAGGAAACTTCATTTGGTTAAATGGAATGCTTTAAGTAGGAAAAAGAAATTTGGTGGGTTGGGAATCAAAGATAACCCTTCTAAATGGCTTTGGAGATATGTTTCAGAAGATAACCCTCTTTGGAAGACAATTGTTGTGGAAAAATATGGTCCAGGTGATGTTTTTTGGCTGTCTAAAAATCCAACTTGTTCTTATGGTCATAGCGTTTGGAAAGCTATTATGAAATGCAGTTCCATTTTCTGCAAGTATGTTAAGTTTAAGATTAATGATGGCTCTCTTGTGAGATTTTGGGATGACAATTGGTTGTATGATTCTCCTATCAAAATCTGCTTTCCCAATTTATATGCTGTCTCCAGATCAAAGTCTTCTACAATTGCAGATTTGAATACTTCATTGGCAATGTTTTAACTTGGAATCTAAAAATTCCAAACAGATTAAATGCTGCTGCCAAGTGGAGTTTGCCATGCTTAATACCGATTTACTAAACTTCAAGATGGCTCAGACTACGCAAAGATGTTCTTCATTGGAGTCTTAATAAGGAAGGTGTTTTTACAAAGAAAATCACTTTATGATATTCTATCTACCGAGGATTCTCCTATGCTGCAGATCCAATTTTTTCTCATCTCGTGGAAGCTTAAATGTCCTCCCAAAATTGGTTTTTTCCTCCGGCTTATTGCTCATAATAGGTTACCAACTAGAGATCTCTTACTGAGAAGAAGATTTGATATTCCAGCTACTTGTGTGTTCTGTAATGAACCAGAAACTACTTCGCATCTGTTCCTTCATTGCAAGTTTGCTAGAAATGTTTGGGATGTTTTCTTAACAAAGCTTCATTGGTACTTCTCTATGCCTTCTTCTCTGCTCCTCGCAGCTTTGCATGCTTGGACTTTTACTCAACAGACTTCTTCCAAAGATCAAGACTGCAGCTTTGGAATATGATACCCGCAACCATTTTTTGGAGCATCCGAAAGAAAGAAATTCCATAGTTTTCTTTGATAACAATAGTAATGCATTGGCAGTGGTTAACAAAGCTATTTACTATATCTTTTTATGGGCTCTGGCTATCAAAGATTTCAACTCTGTCAACCCAAATGATGCTTTGAAAGATTGGTGTAAAATTTATTTTGACATTAAGTGAGTTCTGGTAGTCTGTTACCAGATTCTCTTTTATTTTTCTTTTCTTCTTATCTTTGTACTTTGCTCAGGGTGGTATAACCCTTTTATACCCCCTCTTTTTTGATCAATCCTTTCATTTGTTTATCGATCAAAAAAAAAAAAAAAACAATATCTTCTCAATTTCCTACAACATCTTACTTACACTAGTATTTCCGATTGTCTCTAACTCTTTCATTCATTTTCTCATCCAAAAATTCATTTGGCTAAATTCTTACAAAGATACATCTGAATTTCTTTAGTGATATTGAAGAAATAATATAAAAAATGATACAAAATAGATAAATCATTTTTTATTTTTTTTGGATGGGTTAGTACAACGGTTAGTTGTGGCCCCTAAATCATTTATGCCTTGCTTTAAATAGTACCTTTTATTCATGCATTTCACTCTGAAGTTACACTTTTTACCTGCTTTAATGACCATCACTGAGTATGAGCAATGAAACAAATCAATCATTCTTTTTTATTCATCTACTTCTCTGCAATTGTCTCAGACTTCTTCATCATTACAGGTTTGATATCATTTAGCGCATTGTGCGCAAATGACATTGTTCATTTAAATTTCGTTTAGGGAAATATTTTCCAACAAATATATTGCCTTGTATAGATATTTTGCATCAACTCAGTACATCTTATTCGTGTATACCGTATTTGTCTAATGCATCTTCAGTTTTCTCAAATATATATCTTGATTTCACATGTACCTATTTTGATATTTCTCATGTTCTTCTTTTTTTCAGAAACTAATTTTACCTTCATTTTAGGAATGTACTTATGTACCCACATATATATACAAAATGATTCATCAATGATTTCTTTTTCTGATGAAACATTGACGTCTTTGTCATGGAAGTGGTATGAAACACATACCTTACTTACACTAACATGAAACTTTGGTGTGCAACATCATGATTCTCAGAAACTAAATACACAAGCCCAAAATATTTTATATAAAATTACCCGTGCATGTTTGTTTGTAAGCAAAATTAATGAAAGAAGAGTAGAATTATACAAAAATGAGATGATGGAGGAAACTATTATGAGCAATTATGAAACATTAGGGTCTCGTTCATATCTCAAGAAAGATTGAGAATCCTAACAAATGGAAAGATTATTTACCAGTTGACCCTATATCAACGAGAAAAACCAAATTTTACGAGGCTTTTTGTGTGCAATCCTACTGTTGTTTTATGATTCAACAAAATCTTCCGGCAATTCTAGCAATACGATCTAAATTTCCCAGAACTAGTGAAGTAATCAAGTAAAGAAAGATTGTTTCAGCATACGGAATTTAGGGTTGGACTTGGTTGTATGGGCTTTACCTTGGACTTGGGCCTGGTTAACAGAGGTTTCTGGCATGAACTACTGTGAGGTGTCCTATCCCGTGATTGACGGAAAAGTGGTTCCCTTGAGTTGATCATTGTTGACTGTTGAGCTCAGTGGAATTGGCTACGGGGTATATGCGACGCTAAAGGGACAAGCCTACGGACAATGGTTTCACAACTAAAAGTTAAGCTCAAGCAGCATAATGTTGATATAAAATACAATCTAGCTCCTTGACGTCCTAGTTCTGATATTTACTCCTTCGCAAAATGTTGATATTTTCGTTTTAGTTTTCAAAATTCGTTGCCCCAGCATAAAGAATCACCTCTAGAACATAAATTCTTCTTGATTGAAACATAACTTCATTCATTAGTACAATAGAAAATCAATGGACCCATGATCAATTGATCATTACCGTCCACTTAAAATAATTATATTTTCCAACTGCCGTTAGTTATTTGAAAAGTGTAGAGAAACAATTGATAAATGAATACGAAAAAGGAGACTAAACTGCAATGAAGGACGAAGAGATGGCTCTAAAATATGACATTTATACCAACAGTGGATTGTTCAAATCAAACTATCCTGTAACTTATCAGTTTTGACAATGATATTGTTGAGTACCATATCAATAACTAGAGTATATATGATCCATTGTTGGATTACTGATAGTTCATTGTTGAATAATCAACGGTTGTTCATTGCTGAAGTATCCAACTTCAGATTGGAATTGTCGAATTGACAGTAGTTCAATGTTTATCTTACATCAATATTTTACAAAAGAAAATTTTAAAGTCCCACATTGGACACGTTCGAATAGTTGATTGTTTGGAGCCACAATTATCCAGGAACAACTATCATATTTCACTTTCCTTACCGGGGTAGTCAAATAAGATTTTTATGGACTTTCATAGATTTTTAATTTGAGTGACTTCTAGAGATTCTCTAAAAATCTAGAGATTTCTAGTGATTCTCTGAGAGAATTTTAGAGAGTCATTGTGACTTATAGAGACAAAAAATGAGATTTATAGGGACAAAAAAATGAGACTTGTAGAAAGTTTATGTGATTTATGGAGACAAAATTGTATAATATCCCCTGATTAATTCCCTATATTACCGATTTTTTTATTATTCACGTTACAGTAATAATAAAAGTACCATGACCACCTAATGAAATATGTGTCCATTGTCAAAATAAATATCACTGCTGTCATATGCCTAAATTTTCATTCACTTTATTCCGGTCGTCCCACATTTTATTTTCTATGCGGAGAAAAAAAATCATAAGTTCTAAAATACATATTTTCAAATCTATATATATATCACCAAGACTTCACACAACCGGTTTTAAATTATATATTCTCCAATTTAAAAATCACATTATTCCATATTTTGTCTTAGTTACCCCTTTCCAAGGAACGCGAAATTGGGGGATATAAAAAGGAATTGGGGGATATAAGAAAAGGACAAAAACTGGATCCAAATATCAATTCGGGGTCACCCCTTATCTAAATATTTTTTAAATTCTAATTTACACCTCACTAATCAAAGTTTAGTGGTTAATAATAATTAGTAAAAATCTTAAGATTTTTTATAAATGATTAGTGTGTGTTTTATTTGAATTTGGGTTAGTGAGGTGAGAGTATAAGGAGGGAAAAATAATTTGAGAGAGAAATATTTTTGGGAAAAATGGAGGATGATTGTAAAGAGAGAATTGCTGCTGCTGAATCTTTATCTCAACTACAACAAGGATCACATCTTGAATCTTCAGCTAACGACAACAACTCACAATTGCAACTCTTTGTTGAGCCAACACCCTTAAATGATGATTTTGACGAGTATGGAGAGTTTCTTGAAGAAACAACAACAAGAAAGTAAAGTTGCACAACATACTAGCATCCCCTACACACAGGTAAAGCTGCTAAGATGTTGAAAAATCGAATTTTTTCTTGAAACCCGCCATTTTTTCAACTGAAAAAATGGCGGTGCCGGCATGGTAGTTGTATGAATACAATGCCGGTAGTCAAGGTACCGGCGTTGTATTCATACTACGACCATGCCGGTAAGCTGATATCCCCATTTTGAATAATAAACCTAAGATAGCATTCTACCAAAAACTGTGCAGGCTTTTATAGTTAACCTTTTTACCTAACAAGGAATATACTACTAATATTCAACCCGCATGGTTTTATTGATAGGTTACCATACCCGTCTGCATGAAAAACATACAGAAACAAGACCATCCCAAAACCAAAAACCGCATTGAAACTTTATAAACATAAGCGCTGAACCGGGTACCGCGTGGTATCATCAATATCCATAATGCCAAAAAAAACCGGCGTTGTTCAATTACAACTTTACAATGCCTAAGACCTACAAAAACATGCAGGGATAAATGTTTTCCAAAGCTAAATTCCGGCATTCAATATCAATTATTGTCAATGCCGGAATTGTGTACCGGCTTGGAACAATAGGTTACGATAATGCCGGCATACTTGCTTCCGGCGTTGTTTTCTTATGAAACACATACGCCGGAATAGTATTGATGAAATATACAAAGCCGGGAAAGGGAACCGGCATGGTATTCAATTAAAATACCATGCCGGTAAACGCATGCAATAAAATCGGGATTCAAGACATAATCTGGCATGATTTTCAAATTGTATTCCACCGCGAATCAAACATGCAACTGAGCTTCAAATTGGAATTTTAAAAATTACTTTTAGTGTAGTAGAAAGAATAAAAAACATAATTTCACTTTGTGTTTTCTACTATGGGATAAACCCTAAAAGTTAAAAAATTCAATTCAACATATACATCACTTATCTAAGCAAATTTGTTATTCTCGCCTCACCATCAGAATCTTCAGGCAGTTCTTGCGCTTTTGATTTCAATTTACCACCTTCATCAACAGATTCTTCAGGATTGGGTATGGGTTTTTCACGAGGTTTGCGACGACCCATTGTATTTGATATCGAAGATGAAACAAAAAGGGAGATTGAATAAAAATGGAGAATGAATGATTTCCTTTCTATAACCGTCACATAAATAGAATGAAGGAGTTTGTAACCGACGCATAAACTGGTATTATTGATTTTGTAACCGTCAAATAAGTGGGATAACATAGTTTGTAACCGTCAAATAAGTGGAATGAATGACTTTATAACTACCACATAACTTGTATTTGTAACCATCAGAATGCCGGCATTGAACAATGGAACGATTCAATGCCGGTACTCTAACAATAAGTATTTGGTGAGCAGAATTCAACGGAGGCACATGTAACGGTATAGTATTTGGTGTATTTTTCAATGCCGGTAAAGGAAAGAAAATTGATGAAATAAATAACATTAACCACATAATCTTAAGGAAATAAACTTAAAAACATTAACTCAAACCAATTGCAATTAACATTAGTTCTTGGAACAAGATTCAATAAGCAAAGCAACTTCAAAATGCCTAAAAGGCTCTTTTCTCCACTTGGTATATGCGTCCTGAGCTTGAAACATATTCCATCTGTATCTTGAAAGAAACTTGTTGTATTTGCGACATAACTTTATGAGTGCAATTTGTTCGATTTTGTACATAGAGATCACACGTTGACGCATCACACGCGTAGGATTGTTCGAAAAGTGCTAATTGAACATAGAGATCACACGTTGACGCATCACACGCGACATAACTTTATGAGTGAAATC
Source organism: Papaver armeniacum (assembly GCA_023531295.1). NCBI lineage: Eukaryota > Viridiplantae > Streptophyta > Magnoliopsida > Ranunculales > Papaveraceae > Papaver > Papaver armeniacum. The sequence goes on along the minus strand of JAJJWW010004692.1, from coordinate 519,162 downwards.
TCTATGTACGCATCACACGCGTACATAGAGATCACACGTTGACGCATCACACGCGACATAACTTTATGAGTGCAATTGTTCGAAAAGTGTTAATTGCTTATATCCAAGTTGACGCATCACACGCGTAGGATTAGCCATAACGTATCCTTTTGGGTGGAACAACGACCCATGGTAAAATGCAACGCTACCAAACCTCAAAACCTGGCGGTTTCCTCTAGCCTCCTTGTAAGGGTCGAACACAACATCTTTGGTACTCATTGCGTCCAAAGCCAATCTCATATCGATCAGTCGACCTATGTTACCGGGCTTTGGAGTATTGTTGAACTCGTATCTCTTAGCTAGAGGCATATCGGGTTCTGGAAGGTCTATGATCTTCAAGGAGGGGTAGGCCTTGAACAAGGTTGGGAAGTGTTCATAAGCCCACACATATTCCAATGTGAAGCAATAAGTTTTGTTTCTAAGTTCACGATAAGAGTACATATGAACAATATACATAATAACATAAGTTTAAGAACAAATTTACCTGCAGTAGAGTGAAATTCTCGACAAATTGGTTGGTTTTAGCCTTAGAGGCCCTTCTCATCTCCATCATCAAATGTGCCATTACCGCGGTGCCCCAAGAATATCCATAGACACCTTCCAACGGATCCAAGTACTGAAGGTAGTTTGCACTAACCCTGTTGCCATTGGTGTCAGGGAATACCCTAGTTCCCAAGATGTATAACAGGTAAGCGGAAGTATAACGAATTTGTTTAGGGTCTCATCCATCCTCCAAACTTCTTTTCTTTGTCTTTTCAAAATTCTTCTTAAGCAAAATAACTTGATTGTCTTTGTCTTACCGTACGTGGATTCATAAAAGCTCTCCACGTAAGTTTTGTAGTCCCAACCAAACAAACTTGTTAGTCGACCGTGCAACGTCGACCATTCTAGGTCCAGAGACTCAACTCCTTCGCAATTGATTTGCCGATAACATTCAAGCCTAGAATGTTCGAGCATCTTCGGGATGAAGGTCATCACCCCAAAAGGGAAGTGCATGGTATCGGTTTCACCATGATACCTTTCGACGAAGCAATTGACATAATGAGAATCAGGCTTCACATAATTTTCAACCAAAGCATATAGACCAGAATCCTTTACTATTGTTTGACCTCTTCACATTCCTCGGACAAGTCCCAACCATCCGCGGCTTGGTTTCGGCAAACACGCATAGCCTTCTTATGATCCTACAATTAAGAGAGACAATACAATTAAGATATTTTACATAAATACACAACAATACATATGTACAAGATAGAAAATGCTTACATAGGTTTGATAGATAGTACGAGCCCACGAGTGCTTGTATCCAAATAGTGTTTTTGGTTCCTAGAGCTTCGCCCAAATTCTACCACGTTCAAGATCGGTATCATGTCATCAATGTGAGGAAGGTGGGAACCTTTAACTTTCACTTTGACGTTGCCCTTCTTGCCATTGCCTTGTGTTGGTTGTTGACTTGGGCCACCAACTTCGCTTTGGCTTGCTAATTGACTTTCCTCTTCATCTGGTTCATATTGATCATCGTGCTCACGGTTTGCAAGTCGACTACGGTCACTACCACTCTCCCAAATTATCCCTCTTGTACCAGCCCCCAAACGTATCTTACGACCTTCGTATTTCCCTCGAGGAGGCAGAGACTGAGGAGTTTCAAGACCGTCCTTCCTTCTTCTCTTAGTGACATCATCTTTATTTTTTCTTTTGTTGGCTTCCTTTGCTTTTGACCTATATCGTAAGCACACGGAAAGCAATGAATATAAGACGACTCACCTTCAGTTTTAGTACCGGCATTGACTACCTTAAACTAAACCACGTCGGTTCAATGTTCCGGCAGTACACATTGACTATCGACAATGCCGGTACCAACTACCGGCATACAAATGCAACCTAAAATTTATGCCAGATATTATTGACAGTTTTCCCGTATGTTTTAAGTCTACTACGGCATGCTCGAATCATTACAAATGAATGCCTATCAAAACCGGCATGTAATGAAACCAAATATCTATGCCGATACTGGTGACAAATTCATAAACTCTCATGTATGTTTTAAGTCCACTACCGGCATGCTCGAATTATTACAAATGAATGCCTTTACCTAAAACCGGCATGTAATGAAACCAAAAATCTATGCCTGATCGGTGACAAATTCAAAACTCTCCGTATGTTTTAAGTACACTACCTGCATGCTTGAATTATTATTAAACAAAGCTTGTACTAAAAACCTAAGACCGTATTCATCCTAGATTGAATGCCAGAAAGAAAAGTCAGTTTACGGTTAATCTGGGTTGGAAACCAAGCACCGTATTCAACCTAGATTGAATGTTTGAACACAAAACCGGACTCGTATTCATACGAATTTCAATGCCGGTACTCTCAAACTCAATTGTTTGAGTTAGGTTTCGCGATTCTAACCTAAACCCATTGCCATAGATCGATTTAAACACCTACAAAGTAGTTTTAAATAACTTACCTTCTCACGTAAGCCATATATTTGAGTAGTTGATCGTCGATAACGTTGCTTCTTCGTGTTCTTGCTCTTGAGCAATCTTAGCAAGTCTTTTCACTGTTTTGTTGAGCAATCGATGATGTTGAGTTCGATTGGGCATTTGGTTTCTTTCGTGGAGGCATTGTTTATGATTCGGGTTGGTTAATCGACGAAGAAATTTTTGAATCGACGAAGAACGGATGAAGAACGATGGAAATTTTTTTTTCAGAACCTAACCCTAACAGTGCCGGTACTGATTTGTGTAAATGGGGGATATATGAATTTGGTTTTTGATTTTAATTTTTTAGTAGAAAGGGTATTATGGTCTTTTCATAATGTTTTTTAATTAACCAAAGGGTATTTTAGTATTTTCATACCCAAAAATCACCCCTTCACACACCATGGGTTGGGAGAAGTAATCAATATCCCCCAATTCCTTTTTATATCCCCCAATTTCGCGTTCTTTCCAAGTGGCCCTTTAGTATATTAAGGCACAAGGAGAGAGAAAAATGGTTCACTCCCAAAACCAAAAAATCTCCAAGTTTCCAAGTCTCTAGAAATATCACCTCTTGAGGAGAGAATTCTACCATGCCTATTTTTAAAAAAAGTCTCTCCAATTATCTGAAAACAACAAATCAATGACTTTCAATTTTCATTCGAATAACAGGAGCGTTGGACTGACTCTTATGAAATCCCAATCCAATAACATGGAGTTTCAGAGAATTTAAATGACTTGAAAAAAGTCTCTAACCAATAACAAGAGATATTAAGAGACTCTCTAAAAATCTCTATGGACTAACGGTAGATTTGCGAACTCCCCAGAAGTCATTCAAAATCTTATTTGACTAACCCCCTGTTAGTTTGTAATTTTTACAGTATCGTTGTTGTCGTGAGATGGTGACTTGCAAAAAGATTGAGTAAGCGGAAACTCTTATTATCAAATAGGTTCTCTAACTTCAGTTTCTTACCCACAACTTATCTATCCATTGATTATTTTCTTCTCTGTGGGTACAAAATACCGCACATCAATCAAGTATGCGAAATGATGATTATCAAGACCGAGCGAAGACAACCGCGTACAACTTATCCAGAATGACGCATCAGATGACGTCAGCTTAATCACGAGTAAAGTGTGAAGAACCGTGCGATAGTAAAGAAGTCGTGCGTCAATAATAAAGTCCACACGACATTGACGCACGTCAGATCCGAAATTAGGGGCTTTATTAGTTGTCATCCACTATGTAAACTCCTATATAAGGAGCCGAGCGACCTTGTATTGAGGGGGAGCTTTTTTGAGAGTCTAGACAAGATATTTAGGAGAGAAAAAGATTATTTGCTTCTCATGGAGTTAGGGTTTTCTCATTACTTTGTATCTAATAATTTGAAGATCTTAATGAATGTTCTTATGATTCTCATGGAGTTAACTTAGATTGTTCTATTGATTTTACTAAGGGTGTGGTTGTAGGATTTCCTGCAACTACATTTTGGCGCTAGAAAACAGCTCGGAATGATGTACCCTATTGGTGAATTCCTTAAAAAACAAGTTAGAAGTTATTCATTGTCTGGGAAATTTTTTGGAAGTTTAGATCTAAAAGATTCAGTCAACAGTTTCTTGTTTCAGAAAAATAATCTTCATTAGTAAAATCTTTGGTTCTTAAAAGAGTATTTTTATCTTTGAAAAGAGAAAAAATTGTTACAGACAAAAAAGATGGTGAGACAAACAACTGTAGAAGAATAAGCGGTAGCAACTAGGAGGAGCAGAAGAATCGCTGGTAGAAGAAGAAGCGAAATCTCCGAATCCCCAAGGATAGGAGAAAGGAACAATAGAAGAGCTCAAGCACAAACACAGATCCAACGTGAACCAGCGGAGAACAATACCATCGATTATGATAAAGTAAGTGTTCATATCGCAAATATAGATTCAACAGAAGAAGAAGAACAAAGAATTGGATATGGAGGACCAATAAAAGGGAATAAAGAGAACATGACAATTGAAGAACTTAGACAAAGGCTGGTTGCAGAAAGAATGAGAGAGGATGAAGAACGTGCGAATTTGACGTGCCAGAAAAATGAGTTAAGAGAAGAGAACATAAGATTACAAGATCAAAGATCAAGAAGCACCAGACGTGCGAGCTCAAGGTCAAGGACAAGCAGGAGTACGTCAAGACGTAGTCAATCTAGTCGAAGGGATACCAGACAAGAGCCACCTTTGGATAATATTGCTGAAAACTTTCAGGTAAATGACGACTTACAGGATCAACGCGGTGAACATCGCATAGAACAACAACTAGTTGATGATCGGTACATACAACAGGGCGACGATCACCGCGTGCAAGAAGGTAACAAAGGCAATAGACGCGTATAACAAGGCGAGCGGAATCTTCCTCATCATGACCATGATAAGGAAGATGATGAAGAACAAGGAAGAATTATACTGCAAGGAAGAGAAATAATAAGAGATCAACGTGAACGTGAAGAAGAAGCTGCAAGGTATAATACCGCACGGATACATGCAAGGGATGAAAGAGAAAGACGCAGACAAAGAAGAGAAGAAGCTGAAGAGAGAGAGAGATGCAAGAAGCTATGCGTCAAAATAACCATGACAATAGAGTAAGGCAAGCAAAATTGAAAAGGCCCATGCAGCAAAATGCAGATCAAATCACGAATGAGGAAATCCTTAGAGAATTAGCAGAGATGAGAGAAATGATGACGCGAAGAGATGGAGGTAGACGACAACTGGATGAAGCAATAGAAGAGGCGGGAATAACACCATTTGCAAGGAGAATACAATATGCAGTTGTACCACCTAAATGCAATCTTCTGGTGTTTACTAACATTTTTGATGGAAGCACATGTGCAGTGCAACATATAAGGGCGTATAGTCGATCTCTCTTACAGTGGGAAGAAAACGATGCGGTACTCTGTAAATATTTCCCAGCGAGCTTGACCGGAGAAGCTTTGCAATGGTTGAAGGTTTTCTAGTTGGTACTATTCGATCATTTCATCACTTAGAAAACATCTTTCTAGGAAAATACATCAGCAATAATATGTTAAGACCAGGAATAAAGAAGGTGTTCAACTTACATAGAAGAACCAATGAAAGGTTGCGAAAGTTAACCACGCGTTGGAGGAGCATGTGCAGTGAAATGGCCGGACGAGTAGATGAGAGGAACCTTATAATAGCCTTCATCAACGCACTCTTTGCTACAGATTTATTGTATACAAAAATCTTTAGGATAAAAGATACGATAATCATGGCAGAATTACGCGAGTACCAAGAAGAGTACATCGCTCTTGAAGAAAAGAAAGAAATGGAATCTTACCCATTCGCAATAACGAACGCAGGGAATAACAGTCTACTCCCAAGAACAACAAATGCAGTTGCAAGTACGTCCCAGGGGAATCAAGGAAAGAAGATAGTGGAAGAAGATCAAAAGCTAGTAGCTATGGGTAGTAGAGATCATGAAGAATTTGACAGAGAAAGACAGTTCAATAATCGCGGAGGAAATAATAAGATCCAGAGGCTTGATGAACAGAAAAAAGGATATGGAGGGCGAAAGCAATATTATAACCAAGGCCAAGGAGGTAACAAAGTAGTCTGGGAGCATATAAAGATGCCTCATCTAAACACTATAATAGACAAAATCTGGGAAGCGATAATTCTGATGGAAGAAATACCAGCACCACCAAACATGGGAGATGAACCGCCACCAGGGAGGAGAAGTAGAGAATTCTATGCCTATCATTGTTTCCACGGTCACACAACTAACAACTGCAGAAATGTGAAGAAAATCATACTAAGAATGATTGATCAGGGAAAGCTAGACCACTTCCTAGTACAACAGCCACATCATCTATTACCACCACCACCTGCAGGGCATGCACAAGATAGGGAGGCAAGAAAGGATACATATCTGATCGAAGTAAGGCGAAGGCAAAGAATTTATATTGTAATTCGATAATATATTCATTAAGAAGCATAGAAGATTTCCATGATAATGTACTAAGTCGAGTTTATGCAAGAGATAGTAATGGGAGAGAGATACTCAACCTTGCGAAGATATCACCATTGAAAGATTGGCAGAAGCAGCCTATTTCCTTTAATGCAGAAGAAGTACCAGGAGGTGGAGAACAGCACGAGAGGCCATTAGTGGTCAAGTTAGAAATCAATCCAAAAGCAAAAGCTGATGAAGATGAGAATACAAATACATGGGATATAAACAGAATACTGATAGATCCTGGTAGTTCAGTTGATATATTATTTTATCACACATACAAGACTATGGGTGGTAGAGATGAGGAACTCATCCCATCAACTTACAAGATCTACGGTTTTAACGGAACAACCAACAAACCAAAAGGAGAGATAACGATGCGAACTCCTTTAACCAGCATATCAACAGAAATAGTATTCTGCGTCGTTGACGTAGAATCACCCTATAATGCTTTGATAGGAAGACCATGGTTACATGGTATTCTAGGAGTGGCTTCAACTTTCCACTAATGCATCAAGTTCCCTCTACCTCAAGGTGTTGGAGTCATAAGAGGAGATCCAAATGAAGGTAAAACTTTCCATGAGATTGATGTTGACAAATGTGAGGAACGCACAAGCAAGCGAATAAATTGGAAGAAGCAGATACAAGAAAGCCAGAGAAGTGAGCGATTAATGCTAGATGTTGTGAACAAGGAGAGTGAAATAAGTGTGTTAACAAGAGCGAATTCCAGGAAGGATATTTGGTGTTGAGGCAGAAACCGCACTATCAGAAAAATAGTAAGAGACAAATGGAGATTATATGGGAAGGGCCATACAGAATCAGGAAGATCGTTGGAAATGGAATGTATGAACTGGTAGATGAGTAGGAATGAGAACCTTCTAATGAACTATGGAACCAAGTGCACCTGAAGAAATACGGTCAATGCGGCAATCACCGCACACCAGAAGCAATAGAACTCATGCAAATCAATGTATTGGATAGCATACGCGGACTCAAAGAAGCACAGAAGGCGAAAGAAACAAGCAAGTTATCTTAGACATAAAAAAAAAGATTGTTATCATGTAGGAGAATAAGCAAAGAAAGAAGATATCATCATTGTATTAACCAAGCGTATGAATGCAAACGAAAATTTTTACTTCTTTATGATAATGTCATATCAGAAAAAGGCAAAAATAAGACCTTATAATAAGACTTTAACTAAGTAAAGACTCCAATTAGGGAGGCTAAGCATCCAATTGTGGCGTTCACCCTAGTTCGCATACAGCAAGAGGTAATAATAAGACCTAACGCGCGTCATTATTGGGGAAAACCTGGTTAGCATGACTCAGGTGAAAGCTACACCGACTCTTACTTAGGAAGGCTAATCATGAGAAAAGTAGAAAAAAATCTTATATTGTTTTGTAGGTAAGAGCAATTAAACTTGTGGATTCAATAACACAAGTAAAAGACAAAGGAAATTTCTTACAGTCAGAATGTATGGGCGCGAAAGACGATAGCACAGAACATGAGGTTTAAGCACGCATGGCATCTCTACGCTTAAAACAAAAAACCGTTAATTCAAAAGAATAAAGGAACACATATACATCATACTAAATAACATTTGCACGACTCAATCATCTAGTGACGACTAATAGAGGCAAGTATGGGAATGCAAGCATATAGAAGGGTGTTATTCGCCCCCATATGATAGACTTACGCACAGGTTATTTATTATTATGAACGAATATTGTTATACATGTTATTACCACCAAATTAACTCCAACTGTTAGAAAGAACAGTTTTTTGCCTTTTCATAGATGCAGGTACATCCCAAGGAGAATTTACATTAAAGAAGTCTCAAATATTTAAAGAGTTTACATTGAAGAGGAAATTTCAAAGACTAGGAAGTATCTGATATACAAAAAGCCGAAAAAGAATTTACAAGCGCGAGAAATAACTAATTTCCACCCATATCATCTTCATTATCCTCCTCAGCTTCAGAACCACCAACTTCTTCTTCGGTCTCTTCATATTCTTCATAATCTCCCTCACTATCAGAAATGTCAGATTCTTCTTCATTAGGAGGAACTTCATCGAATTTATAAGTTGAAAGAGGAATGCTATTATCCGCACAAACTTTCTTAATAGCCGCATCACGAACTCGGACAACATCCTTGCTTAAATTGGAAACGGTAACAGCCAGCTTTTTCTTGAGCCCGCGGTACTTAGAGTCAAGAGAGGAACATCTCGCTTCCAGATTCTGAATCTTTCAAGATACTTCTTCTCATCCTCTGCGAAATAAGATTAGAAAGGTTAAAGCCACATAAGAATATCTGCCAGAGAATAACATATGGATAAGCATAATAAACAACCTTCTTTATTAGAAATAATATCCTTAACCAATGCAGCATGATCACATTCAAGGTTAACATTTACAGCTAAATCACTTTTAGCATTATCTAAGACTCTAGCAGCCCATTCAAATTCAGCATCACTTTCTATAAGAAGTCGGGAACGGATCAAATTCCATCTCTCAACAAGTGCGTCTTTTTCACTTATAGCTAGATCCCGCTCCACTTGAACTTTGAGGATAGTTTCTTGAAATTCCTTCAAAGCTTTAGCACCTCTAAGAGCAACCTGATCCTTCTCAGTAATAAGAGTGTTAATTCTCGCTTATAAAACCTTAACCCTTTCTTTTGATTCACAAAACTGGCGTCTAAAGCTGTTAACGGTAGATAATGCACTTCTATGATCACAATTGAGAAGTTGATACTTCGCCCTGAGTTCCTCCAAAGAAAAAGTTCTTAATTTGTCATCAGAAATATTATTCAGGGAAGCATTAAGATGCTCAAGGAGAGTATCATCATCAACAGGATGATAAAGGGAGAGAAATAGAGAAGCTTTCTCGTCAGTTAGATTATAAATATCTGCAAGAATATGAAATTAAAAGGGAGTGAAAAAAAAACGAGCAAACAAAAAGGCGAAAGAGATAAAGAGTTACACACTAGATAACTGATTATTCCTCCTGCGGAGACTAGAGACATCATTCTCATAAGTGGAAACTTGGGCCTTGAGTTTGATATTTTCAGCCTCAACAGAACGAAGCTTCCTTTGAATATCTGAAGCAACAACATAAGACATGCGAGCATACTGCATCGATAGAGAGGAAGCAAAAGATCAATAAAGGACGCAGACTCATTAAAAATAATTGAGATTGCCATACAAGAAGAAAACTAATTAACCAGAGATCCAAATGAAAACTGGAAGTTTGGGCTTAGCGCAGAGGCAACTCCCTTAAGAGACTCATGGTTTAAAGAGGGAGCGTCACATATTTTAGAAACTGTCGTACATGTGCGAGTTAAAGTATCATCATCAATAGCTGACATAGAGTCGAGAGAAGATACTAGACAACTGCCCCATGGAGGATATGAACGAAGAATCGTTAGGACAGGGGATTTCATCATCGCTAGAATGAGAGTTTGAATAAGAGGGATAAAATGCCTTCCGCTTCTTAGACAGATTCTTTGAAGAGGATTTAGAAGCGGTTTTCTTATATCTAATTTTACCCTTACCCTTGCCTTTAGCGCCTACAGCTTCCACCTACGCGAATAATGAGTGATAAGAAACAGCGGCAACAATATTGTTGAAATAAAACAAAGAGTATTTCTTACTTAATTATCCCGCGAAAGTGACGCTTGAAACGCTTTTTTAGCCTTCTTTTTCAGTTTTGCAGCCTGCAATTCAAAGAAATCATGAAGAAAAGATAAAACAATAAAGGGAAAGCGGATAGAGAGGTGAAAATAAAAATAACATACCACGTCAGATTCCTCAGGACACCTGAACACCCAAGGATTGTAAGTAGGAAAATTTGCAGGAAGAGGAAGAGTTAAACCATCTTCGCCTCTACCAGTTATGTAAGGACCAGCCAAGACGATAGGGTATTCCATCCAGCGAGTATCTTTTGACCTACGAGCAGAGTTATTGGTAGGATCATAAAAGTCGACATCACACATGATTCTTTCCGCCTCTGCAATACCATCTTTTCTTGACAAGCGAATGCCCCATTTATATGATTCGTTCTTCATGATGGTATCTTCATAGTTCTTGAAAAAATTCTCAATGGTGTAATCAGCAGGATTGATCTCCCTGTGGGCATATTCTGGGTTCCTTACTTCTATTGGATAAAGAGATTCTAATCCTGCTGCATGATGGGCGTATTCCATAACTATCCTAATACAGTCACCGCTCAATTGGAATATGCCGCGCGAAAACCTTGCATCTGAGAGAATCTCATAAAACAAAGGAATTTGAGGATTATAGAGAGGAACAGGGAGACCGGCGAGAATCATTCCGACTGAAACAATGACCTTTTGATCATTCCACCCATCAAACGAAAACCATTCAGGTCCAAGCGAAGACGAAGGTTCAGATCCATGAGGGACGGATAATGAGAAGCCTCTCTAACCAAATTGGGTCTTCAATCTCTTAAAGTCTCTATCAATCTTCCAACCAGCTTGAGGCATTTTTATAATGAAGTATGGGAATGAGGATAATCAAAGATGATCAAACTAATTAAGATCAGAATGATCAAGATACGAGAAATAAGAAATAAAATGCGAAAACAAAGAGAGAAAAAGGAAATAATGAAGCGAACGATGAGACAGGAAAAGATGGTAATCAACTCAAGGTTTCGATCGGAAGAACAGACAGCAGAAGAAAATAACAGTTACAGAGAGAGAGGAGAGAGTAAAAAAGAGGAAAGAAGAAGACGATTGAAAGTAAATAAAAGATTTACTCCCGATTCCCAAGAAATTTTCCCTCGTCAATGCGTTGATTAAAAGTGGACGAATAAGAAGAGGCGGTTGTTAGGGACGTGTCAAACAGCCAGTGGTTGAAAAGACACGCGTAAACTATCATGCCGAAATCACGTGATTAGGTCAACAGATAAGAATACGAAAAGATGAATGGGTGCGGCAGAATAAACTGAATATGAGAAGAGGCAAAATGTGGGTACAAGATACCGCACACCAGTCAAGTATGCGAAATGATATTATCAAGACCGAGCGAAGACAACCGCGTACAACTTATCCAGAATGACGCATCAGATGACGTCAGCTTAATCACGAGTAAAGTTTGAAGAACCGTGCATCAATAATAAAGTCCACGCGACATTGACGCCGTCGATCTGAAATTAGGGGCTTTATTAGTTGTCATCCACTATGTAAACTCCTATATAAGGAGCCGAGCGACCTTGTATTGAGGGGAGCTTTTTTGAGAGTCTAGACAAGATATTTAGGAGAGAAAAATATTATTTGCTTCCCAAGTTAGGGTTTTCTCATTACTTTGTATCTAATTTGAAGATCTTAATGAATGTTATTGTGATTCTCATGGAGTTAACTTAGATTGTTCTATTGATTTTACTAAGGGTGTGGTTGTAGGATTTCCTGCAACTACATTCTCAGTTTCCTCCGACATTTTAAATTCCACGAGTATTTTCACTTTGACTAATTTCTATATATAGTGAATTATTATTCAAGAAACATCATTGTTACCCTTCATTTTGCTCTTCTCTGCCAAATACCCTGAAATTAAAAAATAAGACGTATATTTTTAATTCCCTCAATCATTTATTAGGTCTTCGTCATGTAAGCTACATTTTCTTTGATTGATCATATTCATATATGATATATTTGAAGCAGGTTTCTTATGATATTATACTGCAAAGTGAAACAATACAATGCCAATAGCCCTTTCTGAACATATATCTTGAGACTCCACCCTGCTGCGGATTGCGGAGCTGCAAAGGGAGGTACGTGAAACCGTAAGTGGGACCACTTTAAATTGTATGATGGCAGACAATGAATCATGCCAAATTGCACTGATCTCATTATGAAAGGGTGGATGGTAGAGAAGAGGATTTTCAACATGGGCCAGCTCTTTGGCAAAGACTTCCGTGTGGGATCTCCCGGTCTATATGCAAGTGTGGAAACGACATCATCTTCAAGTATTAGTTAATCTCTGAATCAAATCATCAATGAAGTGAAAATTCAAGCTTATTCGTGTAGCCAACACAACACACACAAGGAAAAATATGGATGCAGTGTGTGGAGAGGATTTCTAAAAAGACTTTCATCTCTCTAACAAGAAACCACTTCTTGGTGGAGATAAAAGTTTGTTTTGGGACGATAGTTGGAAAATTGATAAGCAGTAGAAAATGAGGTTTCCAAAAATCTGGAAAGTGACTAAGAAAAACAGAAATGGTTGTCAAAGAAATGATTAGTACGAGTGATATTGGCTTCAAAAGAAGACTCAAGAAAGATGAGATTGCGGAAGTATCACAACTGTTGAATCTTATGGGCGAGCAGAATACATTGGGGAATGACCTTTGCTACAGCTAGAGCCGAAGATTTTTGGGTTTTGAATACGCTGATTTACAACTAGACTTCGACAGGTTTCAGATTTGAACCCTTTTGATTCAAAGGACACTACTCTCATTTTTTATTTCCATTCTTCTTATACTTCATTGATTAGATTCATTAGTTTCTATAATTACTGTATAAGCATTTTTGAGGGAATTATACAAAAGAACAAAGACTAGCACAGGAGCTAGCCCGCCATTCTTGTATCAGAGTTTATAACTCCCATTACAATTTGAGTTGATCAATAAATCTACACATATTTGCGTTCTAAATATCTTAGAAGCGAATCCGTCTAGATTTGATGGAAATGAGCATTCAACAATTGATTAATATGCAACAACAAACACCACTCATGGTGATTATTGTTAATGAAATCTATAATCTTGTGTACTCAATTATTAAACAGTATAGTCTGAAAAGAGTCTACAGGCTATAATGGTACAGTGAGATTTTAAGATAGATGACAGAATGTAAAGTTTGCTTGTAATGAGTGAGTACTATGTGATATTTGTTGGGTTAGGTCTAATTACTGAATAATCAAATCACACAAGGTTGCATATTCGTTAATCATGATACAAGTAATCAAACAAACAAGAGCAATTTCAAGATCTTTTGCCATTGGAAAATCTGGCAATTAGCTATGATTGCTGGATCTGCTGTGGCATAGCTTTCAAGAATTTCAATTTTATGCACTTACCTTCTGAAGTCTTAACGGGATTCTAAAAAATTTTAAAGTTTAATCTAAACATTTCAGCGGTACCCAAAGTCATCTGATCGTTGATATCTAATCTGTAAAGCTCCCATTATAGGCTTCCCAATGCCATTATAAATACTCTGTATTCTCGACTTCATTTCTCACACCAAATCGGGAATCACAGAATTGGTAAAAAGACCAAAATCAACAATTCCCCGGGTGAAAAAGACATGTAAAATTTGATACTGTAAAAATAGCCAGGATGTATACCGTTTCATCCTACCTATTTTCAAATATTTTTTAATTTACATCAGGATGCATCTAGTTTCATCCTCACTCTTTTTTAAATTTAAGCAGGATGAATCCAGTTTTATTCTTACTATTTTTTAGGTGTCCATTTCACCCATACTAATTTTTACTCGTCCATTAGAACCATGTTTTAAAAATATTTGGATAAATGACACATTTTCCAATCAAGAATTCAGTTAAGCATAGAAATTTCTCTTCTTGCAGTATCACCCGCTTAGTCAATAAATGGAGGGTTTTAGTTACAAAGCTTCATTGATTGTTGCAATGGCTATTCTGTTCACAATCATTGGTGAAGCTCATGCAGCTGAAGCACCAGCTCCTGGACCTAGTTCGAATGCTGGTGCCGTCTTTCCGTCATTTGCTTCCGGTTTATTTGTTTCATTTTTCGTGTTTTATTTTGGTTTTCTATTTAATTAATTCGCTACGGATGATTAACCACATCTGGATATGACTGTGGATTATTATGATCACGGGTTCACTGTGTTCTTTTGTATGAATGAAACAGATTATTGAAGGTAGAAAATTAAAACTGAAAGAATTCTTGGTCTAGCAACCAGTTTTTTTTTAGTGCTTCCTTATCAATTGCACCTCGATATAGCCATAAAAAAGTACAATCTCTTATCTTTCATTAATTAAATTGGATCAACTGAGGAAGTGATTAGTGCAACACGGCAAAAATGATTATGTATCATCAATTCTTCTTAATATAAAGGAGAATCATTTTGATGATGTGTCGACACCAGATTAAGTTTGATTTGTGGTGCAGCCACATCAGAACCAGTTTTAAATGTCATCGCCAACTCATTGCCATGTCATCCTATGAAACTGTTCACAACCGACATGTCCATTTGTATTTTCGGTTTTCAGATTAAAACAGTTCGAGAAGGACACATCCGAATGGTGCGTCAGGACTTTAGACTTACAGACGCGACTGTTGAGTTGCATAAATAGTCAAATTAATACCTTGCAACAAATCCCTCTTCTGCATCATCTTTTGTACCGAAGTTTTACATTTTTGGTTTTGGATATAAACATGCTCTTCCAAATGCCGTAGTAACAAACGTACCGCGTCTTGGATACTTTTCGGATTTCCCCCTATTTTTGTGGTTTTATTAATTTCTTATTCTTTTAGTTTTGGATATATATAAGGAATTGTTGATGATGTTTGGGATTGTTTTTTTACTGATTGATAAAGTCTTCAATGGAAATTGTTTTGGAAATACTCCAAAATGCAAATTAATCGCGCTTCTCGAAAATGGATGACGAGTTTTCATGCAACAAGTATAAGAAAAAAATTCAACTTATAGAGTTTCAATTAATTGATTGGAATGAAACACTTCTCAAACCCAATCATGATTCAACTGTAGGTACAAAGTAGTACCTTTTTTTTTTTGAAGAGAAAGTAGTACTGAATATACAACGCCTAACGTGGTTGGAAAAAACTGTAGCATTTGATGAAGTTGCCCGATCACTGATCAAATGCCTGTTTCTTGAATGCTATTCGGATTATTCAGATTAACTGACCAAATTGTGTTCGTTGTCAATATGTTTGCAGCAACTACAAGAAGAAAAATGTCAACTCTTCGGAAACAAATCGTAATTCAGTTTGTTTACGAGATCAAAATAGAATTGAATTGATTTCATGTGAGACAACAGAAGTCTGACTATTAGTAAAATATATCTGAAAGAGGAATCAGCCAATCAGGTCCATGTAAGTAATGTAAATCGACACAAATTTTTCGAATTTTTGTTATGAATAATCGAAACTATATCTTACAGTTATTTGGCAGCAGGATGAACGGAATCAAGTGGAGAACACGGTACCATGTTAGAGTGATGGCAACATGGAAGAAACAACTGTAGAAGCACCAATAGAGATAAATGTTCGTCAAGCGGAATGCAACAAATGAAAACATTCATATCAGATGAAATTCAAACATGAAGTAAAATCGAAGAAAACAAGTTCCAGAAGTGATGTCTCATTTTGGGTGATTAATTAGGTTTTAAGTTTAAAGCCAGCCAATTATCATATCGCAGTAACGGTCAACCATCACCATTGTTTGCTGAAACAAGAGCCCATGCCCTAGCGATTTGCTCGACGAAAAGACTTATGGTTATAAAGTTATCATAGAATGTGATGCAATTAATGCCCAAGCTGCAATTAGAGACGTCCAAATATACCGTGGAGGAGACACATAATAGTATTGGCCATTAGAGATGAGAAAAAAAAAACTTTGAGGAGATTTTTTTCAGGTATGTCCTTGGAGATGTAAATGAAACTGCTCATGTATTATGTCAATTTTCTATGAGATAAAATGTAGCTCTATAGTGAAGGGTATCTTATTTTGACATAAAGTACCATCGCCCGGAAGTTGAAAGACTACCTTTTCACCTGCCAAATGAAGAAACAATTTGCTCCATGAAACAGATGACTTGGAGGAAGGGCTATCAAGAGTTCATATAGATAAAACTAAGTGTATCGAATCACTGGAAAGAAACAAAAACGATGAAGATGCAAGGGAGTTAACCTGTATTGATTTCCCAACAAAATAGATTTGGAATACTGATGTAAAGAAATGGAAAAGAAGAAAGAATGGCAACACGCCAACACACCACTGGAAGAATATGTTTTCCTAGAGGAGGCTGCTAACAGAGAGGTGGTTGACATCAACCAAATCCAACCCACTACTACTTAATTACTAAATTACTATGTCTATTTTGGTACTCATGAGATTATGGGTTTCTTATTTGACAAATTTAGGCTACACTCTGATTGGGTTCATGGTGTATTCCGGTTCCATTAAGTTCAAATGGTGGTAAGGTACTTTCGACTGAGTTTGTACAATGATTATATGTAGTATTAATGTTGATATAACTATGTAATTATTATTATCTAAAAATGTTATAATAGTTACTAATTACTGTGTCTATTTGGTAGTACTCTATGATTATGGGTTTCTGATTTGACAAATTTAGGCTACACTGGGTTCATGGTGTATTCCGGTTCCATTAAGTTCAAATGGTGGTAAGGTACTTTCGACTGAGTTTGTACAATGATTATTATAGTATTAACGTTGATATACCTATGTAATGTGTAGTTATTATTTTCTAAAAATGTTATCGTTCGAAAAGTTTGAGAGATAACCACAAAAGTTATCAGTAGGAGATTTTTGTTTTATAATCTGAAAACAGAAGGATCGTACACTTGGGAATTATTATTGTGCACGGCTAAGCCAAAGAGTGAAATATATTTTCCATCTTATTTGCTTTAGATACCCTAAGGGTGCGTTTGGCACGGAGATAGTTGAGGGTGGAGTTCAGTCAACAGGAGAAGTCAATGATGGAATTCAAATCCGACTGTGTTTGGCATGGATGGAATTAGAGTTCAAGGTAGTTGGAACTCCTTCATTCAATGGAAATGGAAATCACACCTCCCCATGGAAGTTGGAACTCCATCCTTCCAACTCCACCCATTGACCATTTTGACATTTCAACTTATTTTACTTTTTTTGTTCATTAAACAATACTCCCTCCGTCATAAATTATTAGTCCTTTTACTAAGTCAAGATATTAAGGAGACCGGAGGAGTGTACAAAACTACCCCTATTAAATGATATATTATAACCAAAATTAAAAGGAGCATATGGAGTATGTAAGAAAAATACATAGGTAATTATAATATTTATAGAAATATTTAAATAAAAGATAAAAATAAAAATCTTTATGGATTGATTTAGTAGATTTGTTTCCTATTGAGGAAGATGTCATTTAATATTTAGATTGGTGATATCTAAAATAATTTTATAATTGTAAAAGTTTGAAGGATATATTTGAGAGTTTGACTAAAAAATATGACTATAAAAGCTTGACAATATTTTAGGACAGACGAAAATAGAATAGAGGACAGAAATTTTAGGACAGAGGGAGTAATTAATTTCATATATTTATAAATTTATTTTGGTAATTAAAATATTATTTTATTTTATTTTATTTTATAATTTTTAATATTTTCTAATTAGTAATTTTTAATACAAAAACAATATTTTGTTTTTTTCTAATAATCAAAAATGGAAAAAAAATCTTATTATTTGAATATATTAGTACTGTTGATAAATTATTAAATTTAAAATTTAAAATAATAGTTTTATTTAAAATAACAAAACTCTATTATTTAATATTATATTTATTTAAATTAATAATTTAAATAATTTTTCAATTCAGATATATAAAATTTTTTCCTCTAAAATTATATTTACATATAAATTAATTATTATTGTTGATAAATTATTTTTTCATTAAAATTAGTTCCTAGAATGATTATTATTAATATTCTATTTACTTAAAATAATAATTTAAATAAATTTTCACTTCAAAAATCACATTTATATTATATATATAATAATATTATATTTTCTTATAAGATTTTTTTAATGGTTAAAAAATACAAGTTTGGACTACAAATAACTTTTCGGCAACCTAGCAACTAATTTAATATTATATTTTTTATAATATTTAAATATAATATTATATTTAAAATTAATATTAATGGTTCTTACAACTAATATAATATTATATTACATTTAATTAATTATTATTATATTATATTACATTAATATTAAATTATAGTTATATTACATTAATATATTTTATTATATTAATATTATACTATATTATATTAATTTTCTAATATATTTAATCAATATTATATCATATATATGCAATATAATTAATATTATATTATATTTATGTTATATTAATTAATATTTTATTTAAAATTAATTAAATAATATTATATTTATTTTAATATCGCATTTATTAATTTACTAATATTTTATGTTGTTTTTTATTAAAATATACATTATTACAGACAATTAAATTAAAATTAATTAAAAATATTTTTTTAAAGAAATTCAGTGATTCATAAATATATTTATCAGCAAATGATATATTAATAAATAAATATTTTGAAAAAGAAGAATAACACAATTATCAATTTCTCAATAATCATGCCACACACGTAAATTTTGAAGGATGGAATTCAATTTCTAGGTAGTTTGAATTCTAGGTAGTTAGAACTCCCTAGAATTTAAACTTCATCCATGCCAAACGCAGCCTAAAAGCAGTTTAATGACACTAGCCCGGGCATTATTGCACGGGCTTAAAAGGACTTGTATCATAATAAGGGTAAATATTCCTTCCTTTGGGAAGAAAAGAAAAGAAAAAGGTAAATATTTTGTGCTGAATAATGATTTAAATCCAGTATCATATCAAGCCTTTGTGTAATTCCTTTATTTATACATCAATGTTCTACTTAGGTGAATAAACGAATATGAAGGAAAAGGTTCTACATTATATGTTGAACTTGAACATGCTTCGAGTCGAAACTATCTGTAACCTTTTAATGTGCTTCAACGGGTAAGGAAGGATGAAGCATCCAACATTATAAACTTTTTTCTTGCGCTTCAGTGACCTCTAGGAAGAATGATTTATCCATCATTATTGTAGTCATTGTAGGAATGTCCTTGGTAATATTCTCAAATTCCTCTCTACATCTAAACTTCGATTTTGCAATGGCAAAGTCGGTGTGGAAGGATAATTATTGCCCATCTACTCTCCTTTTCTGTCTTCCTCAACAACTTAGTAATCTATTGCATCTTCCTTTTTCAATTTCCTCAAAAATCTTAATATCACTGATGTCCTCCCGGTTGTCCCTATTATTTTCTTCTGTTTTTTCCATCCAAAAACACAACTAACAAAATATCATCCAAGCTGTATCTATATCTATGTATTTCTATCAAAGCAAACAACAATCATACACTGTTTTACCTTGCATTATTCTTTTCTCTTTAAAAATACTTCTGATAAGTAAAAAATGACTAATACATTCTAATTTCTCGGTTCTTTTCTTTTTTTAAGCCCAATTATTAATGTCTTTGTCATGGAAGTTGCATTTTGTTTGGTTGACATAGAAAAGCATATTTAAAGCAGATTTCTAGTGATAATTTACTGCAAAATGCAACACTAGAAACTCGTGCATTGCAACCCCTTCACGTTAGACCTCTTGGCAACTATTTAGTCACATGAAGCTTAAACAATTTGAATTTACAAAGTTGTTTAGTCCTTGTGGCTGGGGATTATGGAGATGCAAAACCGAGATAAAGCAAGAAGAAAAAAATAGTGTCATATTTCACGGAGGATGGGATCCGGTGTATTATTAGAAGTCGAAGCTAGGCGTCTAGGCCGGCTGCTTAAGGTCATATTTCACGTCGCGCGCTATCTATTGTCGGCTTCTCTTGTGAACGATTGTGAAAGCTCTCTTAACCTTGTAGGTTAACGAGACATGTATATTTATAATGTGCCATATGGATACAAGGTGTATTGGACTCTAATACAGATGGACTGGACATACATATGGACTGACCTAAACATATATATTCTACACCCCCTCAAGCTGTACACGGTGGTAAACAACGTGAAATCTTGTTACACAGCAAATGAAACCTGGATGTAGACAAACCCTTAGTAAAAAAGTATGCAAGTTGACGCTATGTTGAAATGTAGCGCAGCTGCGCAAGAGACCAGAAGCAATTTTTTCACGAACGAAGTGATAATGAATGTGCTTAGAACGATAATGCTGAACTGGATTTATGGCTAAATAAGTAACGCTGATATTGTCGCAGTATAATATAGGAGGTTGCTTCAGATAAACACCTAGATCACACAGTAAATATCGCTAGTGGATATAGTAGGTTTCTTTTTAGAACCCCAGGAGACTAGATTTCTTCCCAAGAAAATGCAATGACCAGTAGTCGATCGAGAAGTATCAGGATAACCGCCCTAGTCTGCATCAGAATAGGCCATAAAATGCAAAGAGGATTCGCTCCAGAAGCAAATGCCATGACCCAATGTACCCTTAAGATATCGAAGGATGCGCTTAACATCCATGAAATGTGCTTGAGTAGGCCGATGCATAAATTGACTAAATTAATTGACATCATATGTAATATCAGGTCGTGTCATGCTAAGGTATTGTAAACCACCAACTAAACTCCGATAAAGAGTCGCATCGGGAAATAAAGGAGCATCATCAGACTGCAGCTTAGATCGTGGAGACACAGGAGTGGTGACTGGTTTGGAATCAGTAAGATCAACCTTCTTTAAGAGATCCAAAATATACCTGTTTTGGGTTAAAGCAATGCCATATGAAGTTCGAGTAGCCTCCAAGCCCAAAAAATAATGTAAATCACCCAAATCAGTCATAGCAAACTCAGTTTGTAGGGTTGGAAGTAAAGTTTGAATGCCCATAGTATCACTACCAGTCACAATAATATCATAAAAGTATAACAAAAGAATGATAATACCGGCGGAGGATTTCTTAATGGACATGGAATGATCAGATTGATACGACTTGAATCCCAGGTGAAGAAGAAACGAAGCAAAACGATGATACCAAGTGCAGGGTTCCTGTTTTAGACCATATCGAGCTTTGTGCAACAGACACACATGATTAGGATATCTTGGATCAACAAATCTTTGAGGTTGAGCCATATAAACTTCTTGATCAAGAGAACCATGAAGAAAAGCATTTTGAACGTCTAGTTGCTTAATAGGCCAAGAGGAAGAAACTGCTAAACTCAAAACCAGTCGAATAGTCACTGGCTTGACAACATGGCTAAATGTCTCACCATAATCTATTCCATATTGCTGAGAATAGCCCTTAGCAACCAAACGAGCTTTCCTTCTATCAAGAGAACCATCAGACTTTTGTTTAACACGATAAACCCATTTACTGCCAATGATATTCATACCAGGACGACGAGGTACAAGTGACCAAGTACGATTACGAAGTAAAGCATTAATTTCGTCAAGCATAGCAGCCCACCATTCCATAGATTTAGAAGAAAAGGTAAAACATGTTGTCTCAGTAGGGAGAGAATTATACTTAGTTATAAAACACTGCAATACGGGATATCGAGTAGAAAATAGCCCTTAAAACTTATTGGTTGAATCGTATGATCCTTTAGCCTGGTAACCATATGATTCATATTAGTAGTCGATTATGGAAGCTCTTGAACATTGGGCAAGTGTAAGAAGTTGGAGAAGTTGGAGAGGTGGACTAGAGGAAAGAGAGGGAAGTGGAAGAAGTTGGAGAAGACGGATGCGAAGGCGATAATGAAGTTGGTGATGATGGTGGAGAATTAAAATTAGTAGAATCCAGTGAGGGTGAAGTAGGAGAGGAAATTTCAGGAGCAACATAAGTTGGATTAGAGGAAAGAGAGGAAGATGGGGCGGTGCTAATAGACATTCGGGGAGAAGAAATATTGAGCTGTGGTGAGGACAATGGGAAATGAGTAGCTGGAACTGAATGAGGCCAACTGAGAAGAGTACGTGTAGCTGGAGAGGTGGACTTAATGTGAAGCTTAACACCAATGTCAGTGGGATATGGAAAAACCGACTCATCAAAAATAACATGACGAGAAATATAAACAAAATTACTGGTGACATTTAAACATTTATATCCCTTATGACGATCACTATAACCAATAAATACACGTGGAAGAGCCTTTGGTTGCAACTTGTTTTGTCGAAAGTGAGAAAACAGAGGGTAACAAAGACATCCAAAATCTTTTAAGAACTCATAATCAGGGGATCGATGATGCACAGCAAAATAAGGAGAAGTATTTGACAAGATAGGAGTAGGATGTCTTTTTATCAAATAAGTTGTTGTAGCATAGAATTCAGCCCAAAATTGTTCAGGAAGACCACTCTGCAACATTAAGGCACGACCAGTTTTTGTAATGTGTCGTATTTTTCGTTCAGCAAGACCATTCTGTTGTGGTGTGTTAGGACAGGAAGAATGACTCAATTCCATTGGCAATCAAATATGATTTCAAGGGATCAGTATACTCAGTGCCACCATCGGTTTGCAAAACAAGAATGGATGTAGAAAATTGCTTTTCAATCATGGTTTTGAAGTCTAGAAAATAATGAAACACTTGAGTTTTGTCAGACAGAAAATATATCCATGTGAAACTAGAGCATTCATCCACAAATAAGAGAAAATAGCGAAAACCACAATTATATTGGAAAGATGCAGGACCCCATAAGTCAGAGTGAATAACAGAACCAACTTTATTTGAATAAACTGTTCGTGACTGAAAAGGAAGACGATGGTGTTTAACACCAATACACCTAGGACAAATAGACGAAAAGAAGATGTACTAGAATTGAAAGACAAGAACTTATTATTCTTAAGAGTATGAAAAACATTATTATTTAGATGTCATAAGCTCATGTGCCATGTATCCATACTAGCATGAATGCCAATTGTAGTGGCAGAGAAGGCTAAAGAAAAGGATGACTGGACATGAGGAGAGACACTACGAAGAATTGGATACATGCCAGCTTCATTCTTGCCCTTGTACAGTGGAGCTCCCGTTCGTTGATCCTGATTATAAAAACCATCACGATCAAAGATAAAAACACAATCAGCACCACGTGTAAGTTGACCAACAGACACAAGATTTTTGGCAATAGAGGGTACATGGAGAGTGTTTTTCAAAAGCAACTGTGATGAAGGAGGAGTGAGAGTAATATCACCAATTCCTGAGATAGGTAAAAGTTTACCATTACCAACAAGTACTTTATCATTACCATTATAATCGACCCGATTCATCATTTGAGAAGTATCGGCGTCATATGAGCGTAAGCGGCCGTGTCAGCCAACCAATGATTTTCATATGGAATGGATTGAACGTGCATTGCCGAGAATGACTGAAAGCGAGATCAATATTCGAGCTTTAGTTACACGAACGCATCTTTGAGAAGTATGTCCATTAGCTCCGCACCATTGGCGGTGTGACAACGTATGTGGGGGAGGACCAAGGACAGAAGGTGCAGCAGAGCCACGACCATAGTTCCAATTGGAACAACCATATGGTCTAGTATAGCCATTATTAGGCCGGAAACCACCATTTTAGCCCCGTCCATTACCACTTGTTCCAGTTACCATGGGAATAGTTGTTATTCCATCCACCAGTATTCCAATTTCCACGACCATCATTATTCCAGTTGTTACGATTACCATTGTTCCAGTTTCCACGACCAGAACCACCACCACGCCCACGAAACGAACCACGGCCACGAATGGAACCATTAGTATTGGGATATGAGGGTTGAGCACGACCAACAAATTGAGCAACAGAAAAGAAAGAAGTCAGAATTCGGAGTTTAGAAACATTATTTTGGAGGTTTTTAAGATAGTGCAGATGAGACTCGCGATGTAGAAGTAAAGCATGCAGTTCAGTAAAGGTTGGTAAGGTGGTTCGAGCAATAATAACAGTGTAGATATTAGTCCAATCAGCACCCAAACCACGTAGAGTAGTAGATACGAGTTCAAGATCAGAGAAAGGTTGGTAAGGTTAATGGTTTCAGAATCTTTGATCTAAGGTATTTCCTTCGCCTTTTATGCGATTTTCGTTTTGATGGTTTTGCCATCAGATGCTCAGACGACTCACTTTGGTGGCTTGGGATCAAAGATTTATCTTTAATGATCGATGCTCTCCTTTGTAAGTGTCTTTGGCGTTTTCCCACGGAAATCAAGCCCTTTGTAGGAGAATTATATTGGCAAGCATGGTTATGACGAGAATGGGTAGGACGCCAAACAAACAACTCTTCAATATGTCATGAGTCTATGGAGGGGAATCTGCAATAGAATGGACAAGTTCAAATTATGAATTATTAACAAAGTAGGGGATAGCAGGAGGACAAAGTTTTGGACTGACAGATGGCTTGGAAATGAGGTCCTAATGGAGAGGTTTCAAAGACTATACAACATTTCTAGGAAACAACATGGATGGATCAGGGATTTGGCTATCTTAAACGGTATTGAAGAGTTGATCCAAGAAATAATAGTTTGATCAATAACTTCCAATTCTTCATATGCAGGATTAGGGTTTTTGTCTTCAGTTACTTCATCGATGAACTCTTTTGATGGTATGACAAACATTTCTTCAAGATACTTGTATAATTTTTTGAGAATAGGGACAATTTAAGATTCCCAGAGAAGATAATTTGTTCTGTCCAAAAGAACTATTTTGGTAGAAGACGGTAAGAATTGTGCTTTCTCAGAAGTTGACATGAGAGAACCGGGCGCCGATGGTTCTAGAGGCGCGAGATAGTTGGAGAGCATGTATGAGATGATTGAGCAGTAATAGAAGAATCTTGTGCTAACGACGACATGATGATGAATAAAGAAGAAGAGAACAAAAAAGGAAAAGAAGGAATATGACTAGGGTTTTTGAGAAAGAAAAAGTTTTTGGAGGCTAGGGTTTTAGAGAGATCGTTCTGGCTCTCGATACCATGAACAATTGTGAAAGCTCTCTTAACCTTGTAGGTTAACGAGACATGTATATTTTTAGTGTGATATATGGATACAAGGTGTATTGGAATCGAATACAGATGGACTGGACATACATATGGACTGACCTAAAAATATATATTCTACATCTTGGTTTATAAATTTGGTTGTTTGTGTTTCCTTTAATCAAAAAATATCGATTTGTTAGTACCTAGGCTGCTGGGAAAGCTAATCCGCTGCAGAAGCACAAACTTAAACTTCCATAACATCGGTACTACTGTACTAAGTCATACTCGATTCATAATGCAAAAAACACTTTGTATTAAGCCCAATCTTGGATCCAATTTCTATAACTACCTATGCGGTGCAAGTTCATAAGCCAGTAAAATTAGCATTTTCGCCAAAGGACTAAAAGTGGATAGTTATAAAACATACCTCTATTCGTTTCCTTTTCATTATTCAATGTGGATTTTTCTATCAAGTTTGGATTAACAACGAATTCTCATGTTTCACTAATAAGTAATCTTGAATCGTGGGACTTGGGTTGGTTGGGCGTGTTAGAAGGCTTGGCCGAGGCAGAACCGAGCTAGGAATCCTTTGTACATATGCAATCTTCAAATTATTTAATTAAAAGATAATTTAGTCATTTTCTAACTTTAAAACACCCAAATGGCCTAAGAACATTATGATCCCACAACAAGGAGTGGTGCCTAAAAAATCAATGAACACGGAGAATGTCCTCCATTTTTTTTTTAATCAATACAACAAAAAGTTTTATAGAAGAAAGAAAGAATATACAAAAATAGCCAAGGGGATTACAAGGGAATCAACACCCTAGCAAAAGGAGAACAAGCCCACTATATTGCAAAAAGGAGAGTACAAACAACAGCTAAAGCAACAGGAACATAAGTTAGTGTAACCTATTCACTATCAGTGCCCAATTGTAATAAAGATTTTGGTAGGTGATCCCTCTGAAAGACACGTTGGTAGAATTCCAGTAAAGCAGCAGTGACTTGATCTTCCTTATAAGATTATCTTGTGAGTATTCCTTGTCTTCAAAGATGCCAGAGTTTATTTGTTTCCACACACTACAAACAAAAGCAAAATATAGAAGCTCCAACAACAAAAAACCATGTCAGTAATATTGTAGTTTGATACCCAGTCCCGCGAGAACTCTTGCATGAAAAACATCCAAACCGTATTGATAATAGGCAATGCATAAACAGGTGGTTAATGGTTTCAGAATCTTTTTTGAAGAAATATGCTCAGACGACTCACTTTTGTGGCTTGCCTACGTTAGGTTATAACAAAAAGGTATCAGGAGAAGAGTTTCTTCTCACGGGTGTTATCTTCTCAAGTGAGTGAGAAAGAGAGGGAGGCAGTAGAGAAATAGGGAGAAGTGAGCAGCCACCATTGTTGGGTGAGATTTGAGTTATCTTGAAGAGAATAAGAAAGGGACAATTCTTCATATGCAGGATTAGGGTTTTTGTCTTGATTATTTCATCGATGAGCTCTTTTGATGGTATGACAAACATTTCTTCAAGATTCTTGTAGAATTTTGATATTTGAGAATAGGGACAATTTAAGATTCCCAGAGAAGATAATTTGGTATGTCCAAAAGAACTATTTTGGTAGAAGACGGTAAGAATTGTGCTTTCTCAGAAGTTGACATGAGAGAACCGACGCTGATGGTTCTAGAGGCAGAGATAGTTTGAGAGCATGTATAAGATGATTGAGTAGTAGTATAAGAGTCTTGTGCTAACAACGACATGATGATGAATAAAGAAGAAGAGAACAAAGAAGGAACAGAGGGAATCAGACTTGGGTTTTTGAGAAAGAAAAAGTTTTTGGAGGCTAGGGTTTTAGAGATATCGTTCTGGCTCTCGATACCATGAACGATTGTGAAATCTCTCTTAACCTTGTAGGTTAACGAGACATGTATATTTTTAGTGTGATATATGGATACAAGTTGTATTGGACTCGAATACAGATGGACTGGACATACATATGGACTGACCAAAAAATACATATTCTACATCTTGGTTTATAAATTTGGTTGTTTGTGTTTCCTTTAATCAAAAAATCTCGATTTGTTAGTACCTAGGCAGCTGGGCAAGCTAATCCGCTGCAGAAGCACAAACTTAAAATTCCATAATATCGTACTCGATTCATAATGCAAAAAACGCTTTGTATTAAGCCTAATCTTGGATCCAATTTCTATAACTACCTATGCGGTGCAAGTTCATAAGCCAGTAAAATTAGCATTTTCGCCAAAGGACTAAAAGTGGATAGTTATAAAACATACCTCTATTCGTTTCCTTTTCATTATTCAATGTGTATTTTTCTATCAAGTTTGGATTAACAACGAATTCTCATGTTTCACTAATAAGTAATCTTGAATCGTGGGACTTGGGTTGGTTAGGCGTGTTAGAAGGCTTGGCCGAGGCAGAACCGAGCTAGGAATCCTTTGTACATATGCAATCTTCAAATTATTTAATTAAAAGATAATTTAGTCATTTTCTAACTTTAAAACACCCAAATGGCCTAAGAACATTATGATCCCACAACAAGGAGTGGTGCCTAAAAAATCAATGAACACGGAGAATGTCCTCCATTTTTTTTTTAATCAATACAACAAAAAGTTTTATAGAAGAAAGAAAGAATATACAAAAATAGCCAAGGGGATTACAAGGGAATCAACACCCTAGCAAAAGGAGAACAAGCCCACCATATTGCAAAAAGGAGAGTACAAACAACGACTAAAGCAACAGAACATAAGTTAGTGTAACCTATTCACTATCATCAAAGCCCAAGTGTAATAAAGATTTTGGTAGGTGATCCCTCCTCAAAGACACGTTGGTAGAATTCCCGAAAGCAAAGGTGACTTGATCTTCCTTATAAGATTATCTTGTGAGTATTCCTTGTCTTCAAAGATGCCAGAGTTTCTTTGTTTCCACACACTATAAACAAAAGCAAAATATAGAAGCTCCAACAACAAAAAACCATGTCAGTAATATTGTAGTTTGATACCCAGTCCATGAGAACTCTTGCATGAAAAACATCCAAACCGTATTGATAACAGGCAATGCATAAACAGGTGGTTAATGGTTTCAGAATCTTTTTTGAAGAAATATGCTCAGACGACTCACTTTTGTGGCTTGCCTACGTTAGGTTATAACAAAAAGGTATCAGGAGAAGAGTTTCTTCTCACGGGTGTTATCTTCTAAGGTGAGTGAGAAAGAGAGGGAGGCAGTAGAGAAAGAGGGAGAAGTGAGCAGCCACCATTGTTGGGTGAGATTTGAGGTATCTTGAAGAGAATAAGAAAGGGACAATTCTTCATATGAAGGATTAGGGTTTTTGTCTTCAGTTACTTCATCGATGAGCTCTTTTGATGGTATGACAAACATTTCTTCAAGATACTTGTAGAATTTTGATATTTGAGAATAGGGACAATTTAAGATTCCCAGAGAAGATAATTTGGTATGTCCAAAAGAACTATTTTGGTAGAAGACGGTAAGAATTGTGCTTTCTCAGAAGTTGACATGAGAGAACCGACGCTGATGGTTCTAGAGGCAGAGATAGTTGGAGAGCATGTATGAGATGATTGAGTAGTAGTAGAAGAGTCTTGTGCTAACGACGACATGATGATGAATAAAGAAGAAGAGAACAAAGAAGGAAAATAGGGAATCAGACTAGGGTTTTTGAGAAAGAAAAAGTTTTTGGAGGCTAGGGTTTTAGAGAGATCGTTCTGGCTCTCGATACCATGAACAATTGTGAAAGCTCTCTTAACCTTGTAGGTTAACGAGACATGTATATTTTTAGTGTGATATATGGATACAAGGTGTATTGGACTCGAATATAGATGGACTGGACATACATATGGACCTAAAAATATATATTCTACATCTTGGTTTATAAATTTGGTTGTTTGTGTTTCCTTTAATAAAAAAATCTTGATTTGTTAGTACCTAGGCTGCTGGGCAAGCTAATCCGCTGCAGAAGCACAAACTTAAACTTCCATAACATCGGTACTACTGTACTAAGTCATACTCGATTCATAATGCAAAAAACGCTTTGTATTAAGCCTAATCTTGGATCCAATTTCTATAACTACCTATGCGGTGCAAGTTCATAAGCCAGTAAAATTAGCATTTTCGCCAAAGACTAAAAGTGGATAGTTATAAAACATACCTCTATTCGTTTCCTTTTCATTATTCAATGTGGATTTTTCTATCAAGTTTGGATTAACAACGAATTCTCATGTTTCACTAATAAGTAATCTTGAATCGTGGGACTTGGGTTGGTTGGGCGGGTTAGAAGGCTTGGCCGAGGCAGAACCGAGCTAGGAATCCTTTGTACATATGCAATCTTCAAATTATTTAACTAAAAGATAATTTAGTCATTTTCTAACTTTAAACCACCCAAATGGCCTAAGAACATTATGATCCCACAACAAGGAGTGGTGCCTAAAAAATAAATGAACACGGAGAATGTCCTCCATTTTTTTTTAATCAATACAACCAAAAGTTTTATAGAAGAAAGAAAGAATATACAGAAATAACCAAGTGGATTACAAGGGAATCAACACCCTAGCAAAAGGAGAACAAGCCCACCATATATATTGCAAAAATGAGAGCACAAACAACAGCTAAAGCAACAGGAACATAAGTTAGTGTAACCTATTCACTATAAGTGCCCAGTTATAATAAAAATTTTGGTAGGTGATCCCTCTGAAAGACACGTTGGTAGAATTCCAGTAAAGCAGCAGTGACTTGATCTTCCTTATAAAATTATCTTGCGAGTATTCCTTGTCTTCAAAGATGCCAGTGTTTCTTTGTTTCCACACACTCCAAACAAAAGCAAAATATAGAAGCTCCAACAACAACAAACCATGTCAGTAATATTGTAGTTTGATACCCAGTCCCGCGAGAACTCATGCATGAAAAACATCCAAACTGTATTGATAACAGGCAATGCATAAACAGGTGGTTAATGGTTTCAGAATCTTTTTTGCAGAAATATGCTTAGACGACTCACTTCGGTGGCTTGCCTACGTTAGGTTATAACAAAAAGGCATCTGGAGAAGAGTTTCTTATCACGAGTGTTATCTTCTCAAGTGAGTGAGAAAAAGAGGGAGGCAGTAGAGAAAGAGGGAGAAGTGAGCATCCACCATTGTTGGGTGAGATTTGAGTTATCTTGAAGATAAGAAGAAAGGGTTCTTGTTAAAGATCCGTTTTATTCGTTGTGGTGAAGATTGTTCCATCAATTTCCACATCTCTTTAAAGGGGGAAAATTCTAGGGTTTGTTCAAACCTTAGTAGTAAGTAATCTTACTCTTGCTATTGTCAAATTGATAGTGAGTCTCATCTTATTGGTGAATGAATTGTTGATCCATACTTTGGGGTGAGTGTAATTAGGAAAATAGGTATCCAAGTGCTATATGCACCTTGAAGTTGTTGTTATCCCCAAATTGGGAGGATTGTGTGTAACTGTTGATGGTGGTTTTTAGACAAAGGATAAAATCGTAACAAACCATGACCTAGTGTTACCCACAACACATTAACTAAGAGCATTTAACTCAGGTGTAAACAATTAATAGGGGTATTTTTTCAAAATACCAGATTAGGGTTTTCAACGCAGAACCCTAATTCCAAAACCAAGCCGCATCTATCGCACCATGGCAACAATGCCAAACCAAGCCGCATATCAGCGCACCATGGCAAAGAATGCCAAACCAAGCCGCATACTGCGCACCATGGCAAGAATGCCAAAACCAAGCCGCATACTGCGCACCATGACAAAGCAATGCCAAACCAAGCCGCATCTGCGCACCATGGCAGCAATGCCAAACCAAACCGCATCTCTGCGCACCATGGCAAGAATGCCAAACCAAGCCGCATATCACAGCACCATGGCAGCAATGCCAAACCAAGACGCATACTGCGCACCCTGGCAACAATGCCAAACCAAGCCGCATACTGCGCACCATGGCAACAATGCCAAACCAAGCCGCATACTGCGCACCATGGCAACAATGCCAAACCAAGCCGCATACTGCGCACCGCGGCAACAATGCCAAACCAAGCCGCACCCTGCGCACCATGGCAACAATGCCAAATCTCCAAGCCGCTATGCCTTTGGCCCACGCCAAATATAGCGCCCTAGGTTTGCAAGACTTGCAACTAGGTCAACATGGCCGCACGTGCCATTGGCACATGCCAACACGTGTCGCAAGCCATACTTCCAAGCCGCTATGCCTTTGGCCCACGCCAAACATAGCGCCCTAGGCTTGCAAGACTTGCAACTAGGTCAACATGGTCAGACGATCCATTGGCACATGCCAAACACACACGCTGGTAGCCTAACTTGCAAACCGTGCAACCTACCACCAAGGCATTCCGCACATGCCATTGGCACATGCCAAACACACACGCTGGTAACCTAACTTGCAAACCGTGCAACCTACCACCAAGGCATTCCGCACATGCCAAACACACACGCTGGTAACCTAACTTGCAAACCGTGCAACCTACCACCAAGGCATTCCGCACATGCCATTGGCACATGCCACACGCGCCACTAGCAAAACGCCACTTGCACTCAAGATGCAACCAACACTCGAGACATCGACACAAACTGGGGGATGCTTCTTTAAGGTTTTGGTTTGGCGGTCACAGCTGATAGGCCTCGGAATGTGTATATTTTATGGCCTACGGTGATAACCGCAAGTGCACGGCGTCTATCGGAGACGCGGCAAGTACGGGTCGATCCCACAAGGACTTGTGGTGCTCTGAAATGATCTAAGGCTTGCCTAAACTGAGTTTCAAGTGACAATGTGACAACAGAGGTTTTTGTCGAAGCGACTGAGTTTGTTTAGTAACTGAAATAGTGAAATAAACCTAAGCTAAGGAAAACAGTGACAAAAGGGTTTGCTAGGTCTTCAAATCCACCTCTGAATTCCTACTATGTGCTCAACTAGTTTGAGTTCTTGTTCTTATACCCCGCACAAGTGAAGCTTGTCACTAGTTACCACTTATCTAAGAGTTTCTCCAAGTGATAACTTGAATAGCAGCTAAGGCACTAACCCTAAGTACTAGTTGTCTAATTTAGCACAACTAGTCAGGGGAATTAGTATTAAAATTAAAAACAAGAGCCGAATCACTCTCAACTCAGTATTAACCTAACTACAGTGCATCCATGGCTTTGGTATGCACTGTGAGAGAAAAGAGTTGAAGTGATAAAATTTGAAGCTATCTAATACAATAAGCTCTCAAGAACATTCAACACAGTTCAAACACAATTGGGAATTAGGGTTTCAGTGAAACCCTAGCAATTAAATTAAAACATGATAAAGCAACAAAGAACAAAATAACACTAATGACTGCACTGGCTAATCCAGGCGTGCTTCTAACATCCACCAACACTTTCTATTTATACATGCAACCCAAAATACCTAACCCTAATTTCAAAAATCGAAATCAAAATTAAAATAATTCAACATACCCTAACCCATACTCTGATTCTGCTCTCTCTTCTGTTTAATCGCCTCAGAGACGCCATGCATGGTTGTTGTGACCTAACCCTAGTTTTTATCTTCTCTAAGTTAGCTTCTAGGGTTGCAGAAGCTAAGAGAGAGAAAATAAAAGCTAAAGAGGTGGCTGTTGGTGCGGCTGTTGCAGTGTAAAGGGATGGTGGTGGTGAGGTTCTGTCAGGAAAGAAGATGGTGGTGATGGTGCGGCTCTGCAAAGGCATGGGGGTGGAGCTGGTGTTGCAGAGCAGAGCTCTATGTCGGGGTGAGGTGAAGAAAGAGAAGATGGAGAAGAGAATGGGTAGGTCGATTAGGGTATAGGTATAGAGGTCTTCAGTGTTGAGCGGGTGCATCAGGGGAATGATGAGACTGGCCTAGCGAGCGTTGGATGGAGCTGATGGAGATCTGAACGGCTCGAAAAGGTAAGCGGTTTTGGCTTGATCTAGTGTTGCACGGGAGCAGCGATCTATGATGCACGTGGAAGCAACGACCGTTGGATGAGGGAGAAAGAAATCTCAACGTCTCAGAAGAGACGGGCTCGGATCCGGGTCACGGGTAGCTCTAGCCCATGTCTTCCTTATTGGGTTGCAACTGATTCGCGCGCGGGCTTTGGCTATCTGCTCCATAAATGCTTGACTCCAATTCTTCGCTCTTTTGGCTCTAGGAATCTCCGAACTTTATTTATTACCTAAAAACACAAAATTAATTAATACAAATATTTATTCTTGAAAACAAAGAAAACACAGAATCTGGGATAATATCTGATTTCTAAGCGCAAAAGATGAGTAAAATGCCAATAAAAAGGTGTATAAATATGCACTATGTGGCACTCATCAAATACCCCCAAACCTGAATTTTACTTGTCCTCAAGTGAAACAGAAAATAAGAAATCCTAACTATCCCCCTGTCGCAGGTCTCTCGAATGCATTTAGCGTATGCACTAAGCCTTTAAACCCCTAGGTGTCCCTAGTGGACGAGTTGTAGTCTCGTGAGGGTTTACCAGAGGTGTACCCACAAAACCTTCTCCAACTTCAGAGTGTAAAAGAGTCTCAAGCATCCAAGAAGCTATGAGGACATAGAGTTTCTGCATGCTAGTAATGTGAAGTTAGAACTATCGAAGAACGCATTCTCATCCTTAAGTCTGAGCGAGAAGTAACCATACCATATGAAAGAACTCGGATTCGATTGTGATCATAAGCCTCGACTTCTGCCTCACCATTAGGGTTTTATGATAATTGCACTCAAAAAGATCGCTTTTTTAGTCTCTCATGTGTGCAGGCAGGAATAAAGATAGAAATCCTGCACACGTTGTAGGTAAGAAGGATAACCTTCCGAAATAAAATCTGGAGACTCCACAAAAGTGTGGACAAAAAGAATCTTTTTCTGATGATCTCTAAGAAAGGAAAATCAACCATTAGCAAGGGGTGGGAATACTCACTCACTTCTCATCCGATCGGTAATTAATATCACTCTCTCATAAGAAACCATAGAAACGTCTTCAATCTTCGGTCTTCGGTCTTCAACTGTTGATGACGAACTTCTGAACTTTACAAAAACTTGAATAATAATAATTAATTTTTTTTTTTTTTTTTTTTTTAAGTTACAATAAAACGATAAACTCAATTTTTCACAAACTTCATTAATTCTCATCCTATTTTCTTTCTTTTCTTTGTTGCATAAAAACCTTGGACTATCTCAACTTTTCTTTCAATATTCTGATTCTGCTCCGGTTGCTGACGATGATGTGTTTCTATGGGTCTTGCTGATTGAGAGAGAGAATGATGCTAACTACAAATCGGTATTTAGAAGGAGTTTTCATCTTTAGACGTCACCCTCATGATTGACAAAAACTAGCACTCAAGAGATCAAAAGTAGTTCTGAAAATGGTGCGAAGTTGGGTAGCTCACCATTCCTACCCGGAATTTACGTAAGGTGACACACACTCTAACAGCTTTTCTAGAAAGTTGCAAAAAATGAAGGTTGGTGCCTCACTTGATGTAAAATGGGTAGTCTCCACTATGGGTGATCACAATTCTACTACCGAATATCTAAACAACACCTAATTCGCCCTCCGGTATGGTTAAATCCGACTTTAACGCTCTAATCAACTAAGGAACCCGATTGTGTTCTCCAAAGACTTCCAAGTTCTGTTATTTCGGTCAGAATCTCTATGTAAACATAGCTAAAAGCATGCTAGTGACTCTAAAATCTCTCAAAGTTGGAGGTTTTTACAAAAGAGTTTTGATTTTTTTTTTTTTTTTTTTTTTTTTTTTTTTTTTTTTTTTAAGATAAAAGACTAAAAACTCTAAATGCAAATGCAAATGTACCCCAAACCTAAATCAAACATTGTCCTCAATGTTTCACGAGATAGGAAAAATTTAACAAATCACGTACCACGAGAACTATGTTGATAAGATAAAAGGGAAGAGATTACTCGTATGTCGGCGGGAGCAAGGTTGAGCTTCATTCGTTAAGGCTCGAATCCAATATTCTCAACGGAGATCATATCGGATTAGCATAATATATGTGCAAGAAAACTCAACTGAATCAAGAAAAGAAAAATTTAACAAGTCCTACTGGATATATACAATGAAAATGCACCATAAACCAACAGTCTAAAGAGTTGAGGATCAACCCAAAAGACGATATGTACATACATTAACAGCCTTACACAAAAATAAAATGAGAGTGCAAGTAAGACTGCAAATGGGAATGAGTTTCCCCCAAACCTAAACTTGTGAACAGGTGTGTTTGAAAGCACAAAGTCTTGCAATTTTAAAGGTACATCATGCAAAAGGTCTAACTCAAAATGAGTTTTACTAATAACAGGCAGACATACACATTCCAACTGTGGCTCCTTAAGAGTGTTATACTTTGATGCAAAATAGTCCAAGAGGACTTGGGAAGCACAAAGCTCTAGGCCTAAATTAGGCATTTTTAGAAAAGTTGGTTTTGCAATTTTGTGACAAACTACACCTAGGTTTGGTGGATGAGTTTCAATTTATGACTCAGGAGAGAGGTTAGGTACATCTAGGTTGTTTTCATTTTTAAAATCATTTGTACCATCACACACTTTCCTAAAGTCAAAAGAGGGTAAATCATGTTCACTTTCACAGGATAATTGCACAGGTTCCACATCAATATCACATGCATGAATATCAGAAGAAGCATCATTCATAGGGTTCACAGAGAG
This sequence comes from Papaver armeniacum, assembly GCA_023531295.1. Lineage (NCBI taxonomy): Eukaryota > Viridiplantae > Streptophyta > Magnoliopsida > Ranunculales > Papaveraceae > Papaver > Papaver armeniacum. Next base: position 483,166 of record JAJJWW010004692.1, on the reverse strand, counting down.
ACACTTAATGTCTCCGAACCTAAAGATTCTATTACATTTTCAAAATACACATGCTCTTCATATTCATCATCATCATCATCATCATCATAGCAAAAATCCATCTCTCCATTCAAAATTGTAGCATTTTTAGTGTACTCATCTACCTCTAGATTAGGATCATATTCAATGTTAGTTGCATGAGTAAGACTAGAAACACTATTTTCAATCCTATCATTTTATAACTCAATCAGGTTCCTTTGAAGAATCATCTTGAGTTGTTCCATTGAAGGAGAGTCTTCACTAGTGGGTATGCATTCCTCATATGGATATTCATTGTATAGTTGAGCATGAGGTTCACTAGAGAAGGGAAATTCAGACATGTTGCTATATGGATGGTCATGCATTGCATTCATTTCAAGCCTAGCATTTTGCTCCATGAGTGTTTCCATTGTTGATTGCAAACTAGGAGTTGGGGGAGTATAAAATTGTTCATCTCCCCACTGTGGTGAATGATGCATGTGTGCAGGTTGATCATGGTCCCAATAGTCACTTCTAGACACTTCGTACATTGGATTATCATGGTTTTCCCTAGACTGTCTAAAAGCATGCAAAATATAACAAGATTTTCAGCAGGGTGGTTTAAGCCACCACATAAGGTGCAAGCATGCATTTCATATTGCCTAGAAAAACTAGATTCGACAGTTGCCTTTCTAAAGCGGTTGCCTATCTAAAGCGAGATAGTCGAGCCTCTAATTGATCTAGAAGTGATGACTGGGTATGAGAAAATTGTTCATTTTCAACCTGTGGTGGATGATGTATGTGATCATAATGATTAGGGTATGTGAGATCAGGGCCCTGAGATGGCCCATAAAATTCCCTAAAGTCACTATGGTATGTGGGGTGTTCATCCTGTGATAGGTGCCCGTAAGCAAGCTCTCTTAGGGATTTATTTGTTCCATCCCCAGATGCAGACCAAAATCCTGACATGGTCTAGCTCTCAAATTGAACTCAAAGCCCAGTGAAGTGGACTAAGTTTGGTTTATTGGGTTTTTGGTTTGTTGGGTTTCATTTGGTTTGTGTGGGAAAGTTTGGTTTATGTGGGTTTTTGGTTTGTTGGGTTTCATTTGGTTTGTGTGGGAAAGTTTGGTTTATGTGGGTTTTGGTTTGGTTTTGTAGGAAGCCCAGCAATTGTGTGCAAAGCCTAGGTTTGTGTGGGCTCAATTTGCTGCACAGCCCAGCTAATAGGTTTAGCCTAAGCAGCCCAGATGGTGTGACTTAGTGAAACTGGTTCTAGCCCAGCAGATGGGACTTAATCTTTTGCACAGCCCAGCAGACTATGGGCTCAGTTTGGTTTGTTTCAGCCCAGGTTGGGTTCAGTTAGCCCAGCTGATGTTCAGCCCAACAGATGTGGGTTTAGCTAGCCCAGGTTGGGTTCAGTGGGCTGGTTTGGTGTAAGCCCAAGTTATGAGTTTAGTTAGCCCAGTGGAACTGGGTTTCAGTTATAAACAACCCGATTCAACTCGGTAAATCGCTGAGTTAGGATTGACTCAGCTATTCAGGGAGTCAACTCAACTCTGCCGGTTTAACTCAGTGAACAAGAACTGATTCACTCACTTAGCTTAGTCAGACTTTTACTCAGCTGAGTCAAAGTTTTCTATTCAGCCCTCACTTAGCTCACAACTGAGAGCTTCAGTTGCTCAAATCTGGCAGGGCTAATGGCATACAAGGTACAGGCTAAGCATAGATTTGTCACAGGTTGGCAAAAGCACACACAGGGTAGCACAATTCACACACTATCTCACAGAACTAAGCACAAAAGTGTGCTCTTTGCAGGTAGTTGTTATACAACACGAGGGTGCGAGATGGCTCTAATTTGCGAGCCCGAGGTTGGTTTGTGCTCGGGTTGGCAATTCGCAACACTGACCTCACAGGCTTCGGGGGCTAGAGGGTTGCATAGGCCGATTGCAAGGTAAGCTTTGTCGGCCACGGACCCACATCGTGGGGTTTACGGGCATACATGGCACATTCTCGGGGCAATACAGGGCACGAGATGTTTGTACTTGTTGTGGCTCAAACTCACACGCACAGGGGCTGGAGTTGATCACAAGCCTTGTCAAGGCCAAGGGTTCTCGGAGCAATGCACTAGGCAGATGACTCACTAGGCATACAAGCACAATTTTCGTGGCAATACACTCCTAGTTTCACAAATCATGCAATGCATATATACTAAGTTCATTTACCCAAAGTAAAACTTAAAATACCACCAGATGCTTGCACATAGATCATCACATAGATATAAAATACACAAGATTTGAGAATGACCAACTTGCTTTAGCCACAAAGGTGGTTTGTATTGCTCAGCCTCCTTGTCTTTCCACAGGGTTGGTTCACCAAGCTCAAAGATCACAAAAGACATGTAGCACAACAGGCACAAAGAAGCACCACAAGTACTGCAGCTCAACAAAAGTTTTAGTACTCTGCAATGTGCAAGTTAAGAGGTGGAGCTGTGATACTCAGCACTGGCTATCACCAGCTGAGAATATTTTGGACCGACAGGAAACTAAGTTATACTAAGTTATAACACAAATAAACTAAGTTATAAAACTCAAACTAAGTTACACTATGATGCATATATACGGGGAAGTAGAAAAATAACAGTGAAGCGAGCCAAAGAACACAGGGCACGCGCCAAGTCCCCGGCAACAGCGCCAAAAACTTGGTAGGCCTCGGAATGTGTATATTTTATGGCCTACGGTGATAACCGCAAGTGCACGGCGTCTATCGGAGACGCGGCAAGTACGGGTCGATCCCACAAGGACTTGTGGTGCTCTGAAATGATCTAAGGCTTGCCTAAACTGAGTTTCAAGTGACAATGTGACAACAGAGGTTTTTGTCGAAGCGACTGAGTTTGTTTAGTAACTGAAATAGTGAAATAAACCTAAGCTAAGGAAAACAGTGACAAAAGGGTTTGCTAGGTCTTCAAATCCACCTCTGAATTCCTATTATGTTCTCAACTAGTTTGAGTTCTTGTTCTTATACCAGACAAGTGAAGCTTGTCACTAGCTACCACTTATCTAAGAGTTTCTCCAAGTGATAACTTGAATAGCAGCTAAGGCACTAACCCTAAGTACTAATTGTCTAATTTAGCAGGTAAGCGGTTTTGGCTTGATCTAGTGTTGCACAGGAGAAGCGATCTATGATGCACGTGGAAGCAGCGACCGTTGGATGAGGGAGAAAGAAATCTCAACGTCTCAGAAGAGACGGGCTCGGATCCGGGTCACGGGTAGCTCTAGCCCATGTCTTCCTTATTGGGTTGCAACTGATTCGCGCGCGGGCTTTGGCTATCTGCTCCATAAATGCTTGACTCCAATTCTTCGCTCTTTTGGCTCCTCAGATTCTCCGAACTTTATTTATTACCTAAAAACACAAAATTAATTAATACAAATATTTATTCTTGAAAACAAAGAAAACACAGAATCTGGGATAATATCTGATTTCTAAGCGCAAAAGATGAGTAAAATGCCAATAAAAAGGTGTATAAATATGCACTATGTGGCACTCATCAACAGCATGCAGCGTACACTACGCTCACATTAAGAAAGCGTGAAAAGGAATAAAGCGGTCAAATAAAAGAGGAAATAATGGTGAAAAACGCTTACCATTAAACCATGCGGTTACCACCTCCTCCCATTATTTCACCCTTTACTCTCTTCCTTCCCGAGGTCAGGGTACGTTTCAATCTCGACTTGTATAAATAGGTCTTACCTATTTCCACCAGACAACAAGTCTCGGTCAGGAGAAAAATACCACACTCTCAGAAAGGCAACTTTGCAAGCTCTCCCAAAAGCTTCCATCTCTTGCAAGTTTCCCAAGCTTTTACTTTCTGATACAAGTCGAGATACTACTCTCCCAGAACTACTCTGGTCTTAACACCTTTCTTTGCTTCCTCCCCAAATCAACCCTTCTCCTCCACTTTGTGACCGAAGCAAGTCCGGAACGGCCATCTCTTGGTTTAGGCCGGACTTGTACAGATTGATCTCTCGAATCTATAAAGTGCTCACGTGCAACACATTTGTTTAGGGTTTGAATCAGTTTCTCACTCACCTACCGAATTTACCGAAATCGGCAGAAACGATTTTTACCCATAAACAATTGGCGACCACGGCGGGAGGATTGATCTATCGGCTACAATACCAACTCCCGATTTCATTTTCCGAACGTCAAATCCCAACATGGTGGAACTCAGATCTGGAGCGGCTGCCGAAAACATCAGCGCAGAACGCATCCCTGATGTTGGCGTCTCTCCCCATAACGTTGTTACTTCACCAGCTGACAACAGCAACATCGAATGCACTCCCTTAAGTGTAACACCGCCTATCACCAGGGCCAGAGCCGCTGCCTCCTCTAGCGTCTCTGCACAACCCTTTAATCACGGCAACGAGAATATCTCTTCAGTTGTCACGCCCCAGTCACCAGAGCTAGGGCCGCCACCACGACCCCGAATGCTTCTTCCAGCATGGCGCCTCCGACAACTAAGGTTCCAATTACCCCGCCGACGGGACGAGAGACCGGAGGGACCAGAGGAAGTCGCCCTTACGTCACCATCGCCGATTTGATGGAACGACATGAGACGCTCGCCAGAGCCCAGACAGACATGGCTTCAACACAAAAAGAGGTGCTCACCTTTCTCAAAACCCTGACAGAGCGACTACCCCGTGAGTCGCATCCTCCAGAGACGCCTAGAAGCACCTCCAACAACCCTGACGCCGGCACCTCGGCAGGACACGCCTCAACGGATGAAAAAACTCGCACTAGAGTCCCGTTGGAGAGAAATCAACCACCCAACTTCGTCACGAGAGAAGATTTGAAACAACTCCTACGCGACCGAATCAAGCATGATGAGTTTGATGTACATCATCACCAACCCCCTTACCCATCCGAAATACAGAGAATCCCTCTCCCAAGGGGGTACTCTACCCCTCAATTTACCATGTACGATGGTACCGGGAATGCACGCAAACATGTTTCTCGTTTCCTGGAATCCTTGGGCGAACATGAATACAATCACGTTCTTCGTTTAAGGGAATTTTCAAAATCACTTACCGGAAGGGCGTATACATGGTACAACAACATCCCAACGAACAGCATTCCCAACTGGAATAGCATGGTCACCGCGTTTTATAGGAAGTATTTCTTCGTGTCTGAACAAGTTACCTTTTCAGACATCGGGAGATGTGTACCAGTGGGATAACGAACATCCGAATGATTTCGTCAAAAGGTTCAGGGTTCAAGAACTCGACTGTCATGACCCAAACGTGACCGAGCAACAATTGGTAAACGCATGCATCAACGGTATGGTACCAATCTACCGCGCCCTGCTAGAAAACTTGCGTTTCCAAACATTCTCCGAACTCCATGAGGCCGCGAGACGATCTGCAACAACAAAGACCGAAGATTACCGGAAAGGACTAGGCCAACTCGAATCAAGACGCACTTGAAACTCGCGGGAGTAGACGCCTCATCGAAGAAACAATTTAATGCCGGCTCATCCTCCGTGAACATAGTGAACGAAAGAGGAAAGAGGAAAGCCGCAACTATGAGCCACCAAACAAACGTGAAGCGCCGCAACGGGGAACCTCGCAACGGAAGATCGCCACTAAAACCTCTGTGCAGCATTGTGAGGCGGAGGAAATATCCTTGATTTCCGTTCCCCATCGAGGAGGTGATTGACCTCCTGAAGCCCGGGTTCAAGATGATGTCATCAAATTGCCACCGCCCACGTCTACCAACCGAGGCCGAGATGGCAAACCCCAAATACTGCCATTACCACAGGTTCGTTCACCACCCGACTAGCGATTGCAACACACTAAAGCATATTTTCAGAGAAAGGATAGAAGCAGGAGAGCTCCAACTAGGAGACGAAAGAGTGCATCGAGACCCACTCCCAATAAGAAATTGCGGTTCCTCTGGGGACTCCGTACACGAGACTGTACAATCCATGATGCGACATGTATGCGAAATTCTCTATCTTTCCAAGGTTCAGCGCCAAGATATTTTCGCAGCTCTCAATCGTGTTGTATCAGGCAAACGGCTTTTTCTCTCCTCGGAATCCACGCCAAGGGCCCAAGCTTCCCAAACAGGCGAAGCGGAGAACTGGGGACAGCTGACCACGTCCCGTTTAAGAGATAACAAATTTGACGACACTCTCATCGACACGGCCTCCTACCACAACATCATTACTTTCAAGACACTGAAGGCAGCAGGATTTACAAAACAAGACGCTACCTATTCCCCGTCCGTGATTAAGGACTTGAGAGGGGAAACTTTGAACGCGCATGGCTACATCGACTTAGAGATCGAGATGGGAGACGCTATAACACATAGCAAATTCCATATTATCAAAGAACTAGATCACGACATGATATTGGGACGTTTATGGGTGCTCGACAACAAAGCGAAATTGGATGTGCGCCCTCGCCAACGTCCACGCCCGAAGGAAATTCCAACAAATCATCCCACCGGTTATCGCATCAACAAACTACTCAAGAAACCCCGGACATGCGGAGAGGGCCTGGCGCTAGCTCATGGTTTTCGAATGCAAGTAAGTCCTGACCAAGCAACCTTTTCTCGCAAATCCGGTCTTTCCTTCCCCTTTCCGTCATGGGGACTCGGCGCGACATCGCACGAATGCTGTCAAGAAATGCGAATGGGAGGTGGACCATTTGAAAACTTTGCAAGAAGCTTGGAAACTTCTATTGAAGCCAACACTCAAACGGTTGCACGACGTCTGAACCCGTTTTCAATTGGAGATGTAGTGGTCAAAGAAAGCACGTTTCAAGTTGGGAAGATGAAAGTAAAAATGGATTTGCCCAGTGAAGGAGAAGACGAGCGTATCTGGTTGCGGATACCCTTTTGGGAGGATATTGCAAGCTCATCAATGCAGTCACACCTGAAGGCGTGATAGTTCACTCGCGATGGCTCAAGGAACCCAATCCCTAAATGTTGTACTTCCCAATCACTCCCCTTTTTCAGTACTTCCTTTAAATCATTCCTCTTAATAGCTGTACTTCCCCAGGATGAATACACCGTTTGTATTTTTCCCTGGAGATCTCCCCTTTTGTCAAAAAAAAAAATAAAAAAAAATAAAAAAAATATATCTCTTCCCGAGCGAATCCTTCAGATACCGGAGAAATACATCAGAAGAACCCAGAAAACCATTGCAGGGCCATCATACAACAACCCTTTTCAAAAATATATATATATGAAACAAAAGGTTTCTTGATGAAGAAGAAGGGAAAGATGTGTTTACAAAAAAATTCAGGGGAACTAAGCGGCTAACGAGAAAAACAAAAGGAGGAACTAGCCCTCGAAGGATGGAGCGCGAGGTCCCTTCCGCAAAGCTATCTTCAAGCATTTCCCCCAAGAATCCTTCGGGCAACAAAGGTTCCATTCGGCGGTTTTAGCAAATGCAACCTCAACATCCCATCCCGGCGCCGACCACAGCAGGCAGCAGGTGTCCTCCCGACAACTATTCCAAAGATACGCCACCATGACCCCTCCCCTAGTATCATCAATAACATCTTTGACATCAACTTCAAAGGTTGTCTCTCTTCTATCATGTACTCCTTCGAAAGTTTTCTCATCGACACTTCAAGGAAGTTTTTTGATTCATTCGCATCAAAATCAAGAATCATGGCGTTCTCCTCCGCGTCCACCGAACCCAAGAGAGTCCGAACATGCACTGTTCTTCGTGAGGATAGATGGAAGGGAGGTCCTTAATAATTTCGTTAGCTTCATGGAACAAAGATTCAACCCCAACTAATACCTCCTCAAGAGAAGAAGATCGATCTCCTCCGAGGTCCTTCTCCAAAAGTTAAAGGCACGGCCTCTCTGGGAAGATCCCATCATACACTGCAAGAAATGGAAAGATAATCAAGTTCCATCCTGTTTATACACATATAAAAAGAGGATAGCGTGAACAAAAGAGAAGAAGAAAACGCACCGGCAAAGCAAAGGAAAAGGGGAATCAACAGGAAGAACCCCTTCTCAAACAAGGGAGATGATACATTCGCGATGGGTATGAATACGGAACCTTAAAAAAGGAAAGGGAGCAATGAAAGACATAATGCTTCCAGATTTTTTGGCATGGATGATGCCCTAATGGAAGCCGCACGTGAAGGAAAGCAAGATAAGGAAACTTTGCTATCGGAAGGAACTCCCTCCTTGTTTACATCGGTCACGCCTGCAAGCACGCACAGCTTCCACATTGAGCCGGCCCCACCAGCCAGCACACGCAATTTCCCAAGTCACGCCTACAAGCACGCACAGCTTCGACATTGCGCCGGTCTCACCAGCTAGCACACTTAGTTTCCCAACTCACGCCAACTTCCCAACGTCGCCCAAGCTGCACCGGGCCCACCAATTGTGCCAGCCTCCCAATTCGTGCAAAACTACCAAAGGCAAGGATTCCAAATCCTATTTATAGAAGGTCAGGAAAGCCTCCCTCAATTCTCTTTACGGTTTGCTGTTAATAGTTTGTCACCATCTTATGCTTACCTCGCAACAAAGCCCCTGTTCCGAGCTAAGCAGGGGACTTAATGTTGATGGTGGTTTTTAGACAAAGGATAAAATCGTAAAAAACCATGAACTAGTGTTACCCGCAACACATTAACTAAGAGCATTTAACTCGGTGTAAACAATTAATAGGGGTATTTTTTCAAAATACCAGGATTAGGTTTTCAACGCAGAACCCTAATTCCAAAACCAAGCCGCATTTCGCACCATGGCAACAATGCCAAACCAACTACATCTTTGCGGACCATGGCAACAATGCCAAACCAAGCCGCATATCTGCGCACCATGGCAACAATGCCAAACCAAGCCGCATATCTGCGCTGCCATGGCGGCAAATGCCAAACCAAGACGCATATCTGCGCACCATGGCAGCAATGCCAAACCAAGCGCATCTCACGCACCATGGCAAAGAATGCCAAACCAAGCCGCATATCTGCGCACCATGGCAAAGAATGCCAAACCAAGCCGCATACCGCGCACCATGGCAAAGAATGCCAAACCAAGCCGCATCTTATCACGCACCATGGCGTGAATGCCAAACCAAGACGCATCTCGCGAACCATGGCAACAATGCCAAACCAAGCCGCATCTTGCGCACCATGGCAACAATGCCAAACCAAGCCGCATCTCACGCACCATGGCAACAATGCCAAACCAAGCCGCATACTCTTAGCACCATGGCAGCAATGCCAAACCAAGCCGCATACTGCGCACCGCGACAACAATGCCAAACCAAGCCGCACCCTGCGCACCATGGAAACAATGCCAAATCTCCAAGCCGCTATGCCTTTGGCCCACGCCCAACATAGCGCCCTAGGTTTGCAAGACTTGCAACTAGGTCAACATGATCGCGCGTGCCATTGGCACATGCCAACACGTGCCGCAAGCCATATTTCTAAGCCGCTATGCCTTTGGCCCACGCCCAACATAGCGCCCTAGGTTTGCAAGACTTACAACTAGGTCAACATGGCCGCGCGTGCCATTGGCACATGCCAACACGCGCCACAAGCCATATTTCCAAGCCGCTATGCCTTTGGCCCACGCCCAACATAGCGCCCTAGGTTTGCAAGACTTGCAACTAGGTCAACATGGCCGCACGTGCCATTGGCACATGCCAACACGTGCCGCAAGCCATATTTCTAAGCCGCTATGCCTTTGGCCCATGCCCAACATAGCGCCCTAGGTTTGCAAGACTTGCAACTAGGTCAACATGGCCGCGCGTGCCATTGGCACATGCCAACACGTGCCGCAAGCCATATTTCCAAGCCGCTATGCCTTTGGCCCACGCCCAACATAGCGCCCTAGGTTTGCAAGACTTGCAACTAGGTCAACATGGCCGCACGTGCCATTGGCACATGCCAACACGTGCCGCAAGCCATATTTCTAAGCCGCTATGCCTTTGGCCCGCCCAACATAGTGCCCTAGGTTTGCAAGACTTGCAACTAGGTCAACATGGCCGCACGTGCCATTGGCACATGCCAACACGTGCCGCAAGCCATATTTCCAAGCCGCTATGCCTTTGGCCCACGCCAAATATAGCGCCCTAGGTTCGCAAGACTTGCAACTAGGTCAACATGGCCGCACGTGCCATTGGCACATGCCAACACGTGCCGCAAGCCATATTTCCAAGCCGCTATGCCTTTGGCCCACGCCAAATATAGCGCCCTAGGTTCGCAAGACTTGCAACTAGGTCAACATGGCCGCACGTGCCATTGGCACATGCCAACACGTGTCGCAAGCCATACTTCCAAGCCGCTATGCCTTTGGCCCACGCCAAACATAGCGCCCTAGGCTTGCAAGACTTGCAACTAGGTCAACATGGCCGCACGAGCCATTGGCACATGCCAAACACACACGCATGTTGGTAGCCTAACTTGCAAACCGTGCAACCTACCACCAAGGCATTCCGCACATGCCATTGGCACATGCCAAACACACACGCCCGGTAACCTAACTTGCAAACCGTGCAACCTACCACCAAGGCATTCCGCACATGCCATTGGCACATGCCAAACACACACGCTTGGTAACCTAACTTGCAAACCGTGCAACCTACCACCAAGGCATTCCGCACATGCCATTGGCACATGCCACACACGCCACTAGCAGCGCCACTTGCACTCAAGATGCAACCAACACTCGAGACATCGACACAAACTGGGGATGCTTCTTTAGGGTTTTGGTTTGGCGGTCACTGACATGCGGCGTACACTACGCTCACATTAAGAAAGCGTGAAAAGGAATAAAGCGGTCAAATAAAAAGAGGAAATAATGGTGAAAAACGTTTTCGCCCATTAAACCATGCGGTTACCACCTCCTCCCATTATTTCACCCTTTACTCTCTTCCTTCATGAGGCCAGTGCGTTTCAATCTCGACTTGTATAAATAGGTCTTACCTATTTCCACCAGACAACAAGTCTCGGTCAGGAGAAAAATACCACACTCTCAGAAAGGCAACTTTGCAAGCTCTCCCAAAAGCTTCCATCTCTTGCAAGCTTCCCAAGCTTTTACTTTCTGATACAAGTCGAGATACTACTCTCCCAGAACTACTCTGGTCTCAACACCTTTCTTTGCTTCCTCCCCAAATCAACCCTTCTCCTCCACTTTGTGACCGAAAGCAAGTCCGGAACGGCCATTTCTTGGTTTAGGCCGGACTTGTACTGATTGATCTCTCGAATCTATAAAGTGCTCACGTCTTTGCACATTTGTTTAGGGTTTGAATCAGTTTCTCACTCACCTACCGAATTTACCGAAATCGGCAGAAACGATTTTTACCCATAAACAGTAACCCATTGTTTGTTATAGTGGAAGATTTGCCCGTGGTTTTTTACCGTTCACCTTAGAGGGTTTTTCCACGTAATTGCCGTTGTTGTGTGATTTCTTCTATATTGCGTAGTTGTGTTATTTCCGAATTTGTGTTTTTTTTTTCATTGCTTGTGAAGGTTTCGTTTTGCACATAGCGGCTCGGATTTGGTAAGTCTCCCCCAAGGATTATGATATATATATATCATTTTAGTCCGTGTTGCACCACTAATCACTTCCTTGTTGATACAATTTAATTAATGAAGGATACTTAAAAGGAAAGTATATATTTGTTGATAAACTCAGATTGTAATTAAATTCATGTGGAATATATCCTGTGTTCAAGTCAGAAGACCAAGTTAGTAACTGGATTTGAAGACTAAGTCAGTAACAAGATATGACTAATCTAGCTGGATAAGTTTAACCTCTAGGGTTTACTAATTATCATATTATTCCCATAAATAGAATCATAATGTAACTGTAAAGGTATCTCAGAATGTTACGATGGTCATCAATTTAAACTACGATACAAGAATGGTGCCCTAGCAGCTCATGTGCTAGTCTTTTGTTCTTTTGTATAATTCCCTCAAAAATGCTTATATAGAAACTAATGAATCTAATCAATGAAGTATAAGAAGAATGGAAATCCAAAATGAGAGTGTCCTTTGGTTCGAATCCGAAACCTGTGATAGCATTCCATGAGCCGAAAGAGCTTACAGATCCAAGAACTAGAAGCTCAAAATGAGCTGCAAGAAAAGAAACGGACAAATCAACCCAAAAGAAAACGACAAATGAGAACACTGTTATAAAGAAGGTGTCCCATATTTGCAATTGTATAATCTAAAGAAAACCCTTTGACCTCTACACCAAAAATACACTTCTTGACATTTTTGATGATTGAAGCGTTGTCGATAACGGTAGCGTTCCTCGACTTCCCAATGTACCAGCATATTACTGCAGGGATCAAGAGACAAAACTTCTTTCCGATAGGATGCACCAGTCTGAACTTCCGACTTTTAAAGATTGCATTAATGCAATTAGGCATTGGCCAAAAAACAAAAGTAGCATTCCAGAAGTAAAGCCATACTTGCCATGCGAATTTGGGTAAATGCGAAAGTGGATACCCAACTTTTAATGGTCTTGATGTTATATATCCGATGTATTGGGATGGAACGAGCTTGGCAACACCCTTGGAGATATCATCCGTGGTTGTTATCGCGAATTACATCAAACGCTGGCACTTCAAGACATAGTTCACTGTCTCTAGCAAGTAATTCTGGTAATATCTCACTAACCAAAGGTTCAAGACCTCATGGACACCTCTGCCTAAAATGGTATTTCCTTCGCTTTTTATGTGATTTTCGTTTTGATGGTTTTGGTATTACTGAACTTAGGATCTAAGGGTCACTAAGGGTTCACTAGTTCATGCTTTTTCACTTTGCCCCTTAAAGGTCCACACACATCAGAATGAACAAGATCAATAATCTCAGAATTGCGCTTGGGGTAAAGCTTTATGAAAGGAAATTCTAGTTTGTTTACCAACTAAACAATGAGTACACTTACCCAATTGCATACCTTTGGCATTTGGCAAAACTTGTCTTTTGGTGAGGACTTGAATTCCCTTCTCACTAAGATGACCAAGTCTTCTATGCGACGCTCGAAGGTTGAATCTTTGTGAACAACATTCAACTCACCTTTAACACTCCAGGTGACATTCAACTCATATTTGTGTTTTGTACAATATGCCACACTTCTTGCCTCTTGCAATAACCATGGAGCCCTTGCTTAGCTTCCATTTTCCATCACCCAAGTGATTGTTGTACCCTTCATCATCTAACACTCCAGGTGACATTAGATTCAAACGAAGGTCTGGTACATGTCGCACATTTCTGAGAACCAATGTGCAACCAACACTGGTCTCAACCTTCACATCTCCCATTCCTACAATCTTCGCAACACCACTGTTTCCCATTCTGACTGACCCAAAGTCACCAGCCTTGTAGGAGGTAAATACATCTTCATGAGGAGTAGCGTGATAAGATGCACCTGAATCAAGTATGTTGCATGGACACTCCAAGAAAGACGCCGTAACCGTGTCGGACACGTAAACGGACACGACACGGTTACGACACTTCTCGACACTCGATGGACACGCCACATCATGTGTCGCGTAAAAATTGTTATTGGACAGTTTGCGGACACCAATTGGACACTTTTGGACACGTCATTAATGATTTATTTTGGTTTGGAAAATCAAAATAAACTAAATGAGACGCTAATTTATTCTTGTTTTTGTCAAATCCAAGCATTATTCATGAAAAACTTTACCATTATTATATTATTATTAATTTTATATAATTAGTAATCAAATATTTTAAAAATAAGAGTAACTATTTTGTTGTGTAGATTGTAATAATATTTTATTTTAATGATGTGAATAATATATATAACGTGTCCCCGTAACCCGTTTTTTTGAGATTTGACGTGTCCCTATAACCGTGTCGTGTCGTAACCGTGTCACATGTCCGTGTCCGTGCAACATAGGAATCAACTATCCACTCTGAATCAGAACCGGAAAAACTCACACAAACATCATTACAGTCTGAGAATAAAATGATATCACCATCTGTTGCAATAGCTGCAAAATTTTGTCTTGTTTATCATTTCCTTTCCCCTTCTTCTGCTCTTGCTTCGTCTTCCTGCATTCATTTGAATAATGACCTCTCATACGACAGTTCCAACATTCAACATCCTTTCTAGACTTTGATTTACCCCTTGACTTGCTACGACCAACTTGCCTTCTGTCTTTTCTTCTACCCCAATTTTCTGTCACAAGAGCTTCTGAATGATGGAACAATCTTCACCACGACGAACCAAACGGATCTTTAACAAGAACCCTTCCTTCTTCTCTCCAAGATAACTCAAATCTCACCCAAAAATGGTGGCTGCTCACTTCTCCCTCTTTCTCTACTGCCTCCCTCTCTTTCTCACTCACTTGAAAAGATAACACTCGTGAGAAGAAACGCTTCTCCTGATGCCTTTTTGTTATAACCTAACATAGGAAACCACTAGTTAACTCCCCCCATTTGATAAGGGAAACCTTGCTGGACCATAAGGAGGGACCTGACCCAACAATAATAAGGTAAACTATTTTTTCCTTTCGGAAAAAAAAAAAAAGATAAAAAACTTTGTTGCTGAATAATGATTTAAATCCAACATCATATCATGTCATTAAAAAAAAATGCAATGAAAAAACCTGCCTATATTTCCAAAATGCCCTATATAATTCTTTATTTGTCTGTACATCAATGTTCTACTTAGGTGCATAATTAAAATCGAATACGAAGGAAAAAGTTCCACATTAGATATGTTGAATGTATGCTTCGAGTCGAAACTACCTGTACAGTGTAAACCATTTAATATGCTTCAACAGCGTAACGAAGGATCAAGCATCCAACATTATAAACTTTTTCTTGCGCTTCGATGACCTCTAGGAAGAATAAATAATCCAACATTATTAGTCATTGTTGGAATGTCCTCGGTAATATTCTCAAATTCCTCTCTCGATCTAAATTTCGATTTTACAATGGAAATGTCGGCGTGGAAGGATGACTATTGTCCATCTACTCTCCATTTTTGTCTTCCTCAACAACTTAGTTACTTATTTATCTATTACATCTCCCCTTTTCAATTTCCTCAAACATCTCACTGATGTCCTCTCGGTTGTCCCTGTTATTTTCTTCTGTTTTTTCATCCAAAAACTCAACTAACAAAATATCCTCAAGGCTGAATCTAAATCTATGTATTTTTATCAAAGATAACAACAATCATACATTGTTTCACCTTTCATTATTCTTTTCTCTTTAAAAATACTTCTGATACTATAAAATGACTAATACATTCTAATTCCTTTCTTTTCCTTTTTTATAAGCTCAATTATATCAATGTCTTTGTCATGGAAGCTGCATTTTGTTTGGTTGACATAGAAAAACACATCTAAAGCAGATTTTTAGTGATATTTTAATGAAAAATGCAACTCTAAAAAGTCATGTACAAAGTCGGTCCTGAGAGCGATGCACCTGCCCAGGCCTGTTTTTTTTTTTGTGGACCTTTCCCGTTAAGTCCTTTTTCCTTATGGGCCTATTTTCTTAGTCCTTTTTTTTTCTGTGCCTTTTCTCTTATGTCTCGAAGAATATGCTTATCTCTGTTTCTGGAAAAGAGGTACTTTCACTTTTTCATATCAGGCTAAAAATAGGCTAAACTGAAAAAGTGAAAGTAACACTTTTTCATAAACGGATGAAGTATAAAAAAAGTATGGTGGATACTGGAGACTCGAAACCTTGATTGCCATTGGTGCGTTGAACAGAAAAGTCAGCCACTACACTGCAAATATTTGGACGGCATTTTGGAGAAATTTATTAAATATACACTATTAGTAAAGGCTTTATAGAATGAAACTCCCAATTACCAAATTAATTTTTTATTTCCTTTTTATTGACTGACCCAAAAGAACCATTTGTTGTAGCTGCGTAATCTAGAGATTTAAAACTGGAGCGATGTTTAAGTGGTTTAATGATCAAAGAGATGATTCTCCTCGTTCTTGTTAAGGTTTCGGCATCTTCCAATGCTAATTAATACAATAACCACTTATTATTTTTGGATATATATATAATATGTGCTACACTTAAATGTAGTTTTTTTTGTTATCATATGTTAAAACCGATTCGATTCTTGAAAACAAAAAATGACGTTTCCTCATTATATTTTTGGTTTTTTAGTTATTGATAACAATTTTTTTCTTCTAATTTTTGTACTATAATATCAAGAAGAAAATTATTCAGGAAACATCACTGAATAATTATAAAACATACCTTTGTTTTAGCATTTTCGCTAAAGGACTAAAAGAGGATAGTTATATAACATACATCTGTTTGTTTCCTTTTCTCTGTTCTATGTGGAGTTTGCTGGAAAATTTGGATTAACATTGAATTCTCATGTTTCACTCAGGCTTGCCGGATAAATAATGTGGATGCAAACCCATTAACTTAACTAGTTACATGACATTACATAAAACACATACATTCTGCGATTCGGGCTTGTCTAATAGACCTATACAAAATGTCTGAGCAGACCGACAAAAAAACAAGGAAAAACCCCTCCACACACAATGCAGGTGGCCCCTGCTAAACTCCCGAAGGGCGGGGCCCACAGATTTTCGAAAATCGGTGAGAGGCGGTTTTTCCCGTTGTTTTCTGCGCGGTTCGTTTAGAATCAACTGATACTTATTATCCATTCCTGTTGGGGATTGTGGAGATGTCAAACCAAATAAGTAGAGACAAAAAGAATTATTTAAGGGTTATTTAACATTTGGTACCCAGCAAATGTCCACTACCTAGCTTTGGTACCTAATATTCAAAATATTAAGGGTTGGTACCTAGACTCGCTGTTGACCATTAAAGACCAGGATTGACTTAACAGTTTTATAATTTTTAATTTTAGTTTTATTAATAATTATTAAATTTTCCATATTTGCCCTTACCAGGTGTTCTATTAATAACCTAACTCTACCATTATCCCACAATTCATCACTGTTTTTCTTTCTATTTCTTTTTCTTTTCCTTCTTCAGCTGCACCTCCGTATTTCTTTCCATATTCTCTTCTAGCCCAACTAATAACAACCAAAACTATGACAAAGACCATTAATAAATTTTTGAGTTTTAAAATTATTTTATCATTGATTTGGGTCTTCATTTTTACATGGGTGCTTTAAGGGTTTAATTATTTTTGGGGCGGTGCTGATCTTGATAGATATGTTGATCATGATGGTTTAAAATGAAAATAATCGTGCTTATGAGTAAATGGGGTTTCTGAGTTGTTCTTACTGGAAATCGTGTGAGAAGAAAGAACGGAAATGAAGCTGATGAATGATTAGAGATTCAATGGTTGTTGTGCATAAGGGTTTGAAGGCAAGACGAGAGGAACATGATGATGAAGATGCGATGATAAGAAAGGGTTAGAATTGATTGCATATTTCACTGTTTTGATTTAGTTGAAGACGATGTACTCAGAGGTTGATTTTTGGTATTGAAGATGATGAGGAATCATTAGGAAAATATTTTGTTAAGAAAAGATATTTTGTTCAATAGTAACATAGGAAAATCCTAATGTCTACATTGCAACGATTTGAATCAATTTGATTAAGAGAAGATATTTTGTTACAGATAGAATTCAGTCTTATATAGACTCACTTTACTCAATCTCTGAAACTCTCAATAGACTCGCACACGTGCATACAACACACACTGCACACTCACAACTCACATACTCTCACACTCTATGTTATTACCCTCCCTCAATCTCAAGTGGGATGTTAAGCCAACTTGAGATTGCACTCACAACTCACATGCTCTCACACAAACTAGCATATATTCTCTATCTGCACCAGAAGTATGAAGACCAATTGACAAAGAAGAAGCACAACAGCAGTTTGTTCAATAGTTGATGCAGTGATATATAGAAGTAACAACAGCAGTTTCCAATGGTGCAGTGAAAGCATAAAGGGAGAAATAGGACAAAGTTGCTGCATATCTTGAAAACAATAGCACACTCAGTTGTGGCAGTAGTAGTTGCAGTAGAAAACTTTTGTAGGGAATAGAAGGCATAGATGTTAGGCATAGCAGGATCAGGTATAGGAGAGTAAATATGATGTTGCAGATGAGTAAAACAAACCATAAAATCTGCAATGAAGCGTGTATGTATGCATTGGAGACTTCAACACACCAACACATATAACGAACATATTAAAGAAGTGAAGCTTGTTATCTATATTGGCAGTAGCTGCTGTAGTCGTTGATGCAGGAACAGTGACAGTGATAAATCAACATGAAGTCAAAAGGAATAAGAAGAAGAATCACTCATCTGATAACTGAAACTGCTGTAGTAGTAGAAATATGCAATAAAGCTGGTATTTAAACATTGCCAAGAACCAGGAGCTCTACAAGATGATTTGAATCATTCCAGTTATTTGAAGATTTTCAAGAATAGAATCCTTGTCGCAGAGGTGGAACATTTTGAACAGTAGCACCATAGCAGCTGAAGTAGATATAGAGGTACAAGAGAAATGCACTATCACAGCTGAAGTAGATGTTGCAGCAGCAGTTGGTGTAGGTAATGGAATAGGCGCAGAGCAAGAAGAAACAGTTCATGCAGGTGTGAAGTAGCCAGAAAGTATGATAGAAACAGCGTTGACAGTTGAAGCAGTAGTTGTTGCACTGGAGTAGTAGGTGAGCAGCAATAAGTACCACACTCTTAGGTGCAGTTGCCATTCACACATCAAGTAAGGACCAGACTCTTGGGTTCAATTGATATCCAAATCTCTTGTTGAACCAACTCAATAACTGAAGACAAATCTGTAGTAGTAGCACTAGCTGATACTTGAGATGGCTACTGAGCAACCTGAAGTATAACATTTTGGCACAAACCAAGACCACTATAGAACGCCACAAATGCAAAACCCAAGACATCCTTCCAACAACAGGAACTAAGAGTTACTTATTCAATCTTCCACTTATTCTAATGATATAGTCACAAAATGATCTCGGTGGATGTGTATTATTCAAAGAATTCAAAATTGCAAACAAGAAAGTAAAGATAAAGGATTCACATGCTACATTCACAATTGAATGAAGACTCAACAATAGAACTCCAACCTCTAAATCAGTACCAAACCAAGTCCAAATACCACTCTGCACTCTCAGCTCCACCATTGAAAACAACGCAAGATTTTCAACACCACGCAAGTGAGGACAAATCTTGAAGCAAGAATTGAGTCATGAGTATGAATATGAGCAATTTAAGCACTAGATTTGTGCAGCAAAATTCACCAACAATAATCTCAACCTTCTACTGAATCTATTTAGTGGAACAACTTTAAGCTGTCATCTAACCAGCACACTTGTGGTAGACTCTAACATGCTCAGACTCAAATAGCACCAGGAATCAATAACAATAAATCTTGATTAAGAAATTAGATGAAACTAATTATGGTGAAGACAAATTATGAAGAGGAAATTGAATATTGTTGAGATATGATGTAGAAATTGAACACATGAAATCAGATTTGAAGTAATCTAGAGATAAAAAAATTGAGATTACCAGCATAGATTCGATTTACCAGTTGAGATTGAAGAAGCAGAACCAACCGAAATCCAAATTGAAGTCAAAAACCAATTGAATTCCAAATTGTACACCAGAATCGACAAGAGCACATACTAGATAAACCAAATTTCAGATCTGAGAATCACATTTGATTCATATTGTTGACGCAGCAGGTATCAAACGAAAACCCTAATTTCTACCAAAACCTCCATGAATCTTCAGAAAAATTTAGATCAGCAGCAGCAGAAGAAGAGATTAATGGTGGTGGTGGTGATGAAAGTTCAGGAAATCGCCAAGGATCGACGCCGTGAGGCTTCCCCCTCGATGATACCATAGTAACACAGGGAAATCCTAATGTCTACATTGCAACGATTTGAATCAATTTGATTAAGAGAAGATATTTTGTTACAGATAGAATTCAGTCTTATATAGACTCACTTTACTCAATCTCTGAAACTCTCAATAGACTCGCACACGTGCATACAACACACACTGCACACTCACAACTCACATACTCTCACACTTTATGTTATTATAAGGGTTTGAAGGCAAGACGAGAGGAACATGATGATGAAGATGCGATGATAAGAAAGGGTTAGAATTGATTGCATATTTCACTGTTTTGATTTAGTTGAAGACGATGTACTCAGAGGTTGATTTTTGGTATTGAAGATGATGAGGAATCATTAGGGATTTTGACATTTTTTGCTGCCAATATTTGGTTATCAGGCATGATGAATCGAGATCTACTTCTGACGATTTCCTGGTTTCTATCTATAGAAGCGATGATGATAAACATACATAAAGTTTTCCTAGTGATAGATTTTTGATTATTAACAATGGTTTTCATCAAATTAATTGCTTCACAACTTTCACTTGTTTTTTGAATTAATTTATGATCGGATGAGAAGAGGTTTATTATGACTTAAAGGAATTGTAAATTCGATTGAATGTGTAATGGATTTAGGGAAAGTCAATTGAGGTGTTGATGATGATTGGGTGCAGGATTCAGATTAAAAAGCAAAACCAGATAATACAGTACAGATTTAAGGGTAAATGTGGAAAAAATTTGATTAATAATAATAATAATAATCATCTGTAAAACAGAAAATATAAAATAATTGGGTCAAACAAAGTCATTGACAGTCACCTAGCGGTCCAGGTACCAACCCTTAATATTTCAAATATTGGGTACCAAAGCTAGGTACTGGACATTTGCTGGGTACCAAACGTTAAATAATCCATTACTTAATTAAAGGATAATTAAGTCATTCCCTAATTTTAAGCAGAGACAAAAAAAAAATAATTAAAGGACAATTTATTCATTTCTTAGCTTTGAAACATTCTTTATAATGGTAGGGCAGATGGCCTACACACATCATGATCCCCACATGAAGGAGTGATGGCTAAAAAATGTAGAAATTTCTGAGGAACCCAAATTTGAATCCTCTCTCTTCTATAAACCCGTTATTAAGATGACATAAATGTGTAGCCCAAAATATAAGATCAACGCTTAGGATTAGTAGTTTTAGATTGAATTTACATTTTTACATTTTCAACGTGACTAAAATAACCTTGATTACTTAATTTGTTAAAAGTATTGTATTAAAAAAAGTATTTATTCAAAATTATTTTGATAATCCATTAATTAAGGAATTAATTTGTTTCACTTAATTTCGGCGATTATAGTTATCATCTTCAGATTTCTAGTCAATAGAAGTTTTTTATTATTAGGGGGAAAGCCAATTTTACTAGAGGGAAAGCCGGCATAGGGGTGGATTAAAAAAAAAAAAGAAACTTCCCTTCTCCTTGAAAACCCTCGTCTTCCTTTGTCGGTCCATCTTGTATATAAAGATTGAGATATCATGTATGCAAAAAAAGACTTATTATGTGATTTCGATCTGCAAAGAGAGAACGTGGGTTTTTTATACAAAATTCATGCAATACAACGGATTTAATGTTCCGGAGCAATTTTCGGATTGGTTTCCTTTGATTTTTTATTTTATTTTTTTTCTAAATTAATAGAGCCGCCGAAGGCATATTATTGGAAAACACATAAAATTCATCACAAGGCGGTAGTAGGCAGCCGAGCTACGATCTGGGCGCCTACACCTTTTTTTTTATTATTTATTTATTTATTTATTTTTCTATTTATATATTTTTTTAATTTTTTTCCCATCTTGCACGAGAATACAATTGGCTCCGTCGCTTCCTCCTCCAAGATCAGCAAGAAAATAACGAGCAGATTTCATCCACGTACGATCTATGCTAATCCTTTAAGGTTTCAATTCTCTATGTTCTATATTTGAATTATATAATTCCTTAACCGTTTTTTCGTAATAAATCTCCATCAATCAACCGTTTTCTTCTCTTTCCCTAGTTTTTACAGAAAACTAAATTCTCTTTATATAAATATTGTGTTGTCAAATCTATTTTGATTCTTAGGATTCATGATAGATTTGACGCGAAAAATACAACAATAATATTAAGATTATTATCTAAATAAAACTTAATTGTTGATGACTTGATGTACAGATGTACATCAATTTAGGGTTTAATTCCCTTTTTCTTTTCTATTTCTTTCTTTATGATAGTCTAATGGCTTGTTATTGCCATTATGATCTCTTATTATACGCTATTTTAGCAGATTTCAATAGCCTTCGTGGCGATTTTTTCACTTGCAGAGATATACACGTATATCATCAAAGATGTTTCATTCCGGCGTGACGCAGATCCAAACATTTATGTCCAGGATCCATGGCTACCGGTGATGATGTTGATTAAGATGTTCAAGGCGTATTACTCTTTTTCAATGGAGATTCAAGATTTGAAGATCACAGAATCTAAATTAAAGATTCAAAAATCAAAATGGTTCAACATGAAGTTAGTAACCATTAGGAAAACATTGATATCCTCATGGAAATATGTGTATGGGGTACCTTTAGCGTACTTTGTTAGTTCTTCTGTTTTAGGAGATCTTATCATTATTTGTACTTTTTACTGTAATTTCTTCATCGATGCACTCAAGTTATTTGTAAAACTCTGCCAAACAAATTAATGAAATTTATTTTTCCTTCAAAAAAAAAGTACAGGAACAGAATCTTCTTTAATGCTTACCCTAAGTTTGATATTTCTGTATTGCCCACTGTCCTTATTCCAAACATAGGGTTCGGCACTAGCAATAATTTTTTTTTTTTTTTTATTTTTATGGTCAATTAACAATTTCAATTTATCCAAATCAAAATGTGATTACATGATCGCTTACAAGAATAAAAACATCAAAATACAAGATAATAAAAACCTAATACAAATGAAGATATCAATTACAGGTAAATCAGGAATAGAAAGAGCCATTTACCGTAAAGATACCCAATTTTTGTAAATGTAGCAGGGATATGGTATAATCCGGAATCGATTCCGACCATTTAATTTGATTTTCTTCTTCTTCAATAAGAGATACTCCTATAAGAAAGGAGTTATTTGCCCAAAATCTTGTAACTCCAAACGAATCCCGATGCCCTAAATCCCTTGGATTAAATATGGATTCTAAGTAATATCGTGTTGGATTGTCGATGCTCTTAATTCGAGAATAGCAAGTCTTACTTGATAGATGTAATTCTTACTCTACATGGAATCTCACTAGATCATACGAGAGTAATGAAATTGCGTTTTTTTTTTTTAGATCGGGGAAATGCAAAACCAAAATCAAAATGATTATTAATGGGGAGAAGTTTTGTTAAATCTGCACCAAAATCAACTTTCCCTATAGTAAAAGTGGCTTTCCCTATGTTACCTTGTTACCTTTCTAATTTTGCTGATCTCTCTTGAATTCTTACGTTCATCTATCTCTTCCGACTTTCTTTCGTTCTTCTTATAGTCATCCGTGATCCATTAATGGATACTAAAGTACAACTTCAGGCTATATTATGTTCTTACAAGAGGAAAAACTAATTTTTGTAGCTACTAATAAGCACAATATAACACAGATTTATACCAACCCAACTGAATATATTCCATTAAGGTTATACCAACCCAACTGAATATATTCCATTAAGGATCATTGTAATTTTAAGTATATGGTGATAATTTATTAGAATACGGGCATCCAACTCAAAACCAATTGGCGATGAGTGGAGAGGCCCTAATAGATTATAAACCGCAGGATCTTAAATAACCCAACCATGTGGGACTAATAATCTCAACACGCCCCCTCACGTGTAGCCTCGGCGGGTCTTACAAACACGTGGACAATTAAATCGGGTGACGCGAGTAAAGGTGCGGTCAACTGACTCGACACAAATAGCCCTCTTCGATACCATATTAGAATACGGGCATCCAACTCAAAACCAATTGGCGATGAGTGGAGAGGCCCTAATAGATTATAAACCGCAGGATCTTAAATAACCCAACCATGTGGGACTAATAATCTCAACATAATTGTAATTTTTGCAAGCTGTGATAACTGCTGGTTTCACTAACCCTTAATATCATTTAAGGAAAAACTGAATTATCACACGCTCCAAGTGAAAAACTGAACTTGCAATCTTGTGAAAATTCAAATGTTGACACGTCAATTGAAAATTTTAATTATCACCGATGCAAGCAAGTGGAATTTTCTAGTTCAAGTTGATACTTGAATTGCATGAACAGCAGAGCATTTTGGCAAGGGAAGGTATAATTGAGTCACCCCTTTATAAGGGGAAAGACCATACTTTCACTTTAGGCTTAGTTTGGTATTGCTGCAGCTTTTGTAAAAGCACTTTTCTGCTGTGCGTTCTTTGTGTTGTCTTTGTGAGGAAAAAGTCATTAGACGTTTGGTAAAATATTAATTAAAGTTGAAGTGATTAAAAAAGCAATCAAAATGTGTTTGGTTTTCGATTCAACCATTGTTGTTGTAACAAATGACAAAAACAGACATATCACTCATGATAGTTTTATTCAATTTTATTGGGTTTAAAAATAATTAATTTTTTTATTATATAATATTAATGTTCATACTAATTACCACTATCATTATGATTGTTAAGAAATTATTTTACTTAACAATTAAGTAATTATTTAATTTTTATTTTTATTTTTACTGTTGACAAATTAAGTAATTATTCAAGCAAAAATGAAACTAAAATTAAATAATTATTTAATATTTGTTTTTATTTCTACTATTGACAAATTAAATAAATGGTTAATAAAATAGTTCGAAATAATAAAAAATAATAATATTTAAAGAATGCAATATAAGAAATAGTAAAAATTGATTGTATATAAATCTAAGGGTAACTTTTGTCATTTATAAAATAAAATAGGGATAAAAAAGATAAATCAAGCATTAAATTTATGTGGGACCACAGCTTATGCTTTTGTAGCTTTTAAAAGCTCCTCCTCCCCAACTTTTAAAAATTGAGGAATTTGGGAAGTGCTTTAGATAAAAAGCACTTTAGTTTTTTTTTACCAAACACCAACTTCAACATTTATTGACATATATAGGTTTTAAAAGTGCTTTTGAAAAAAAAATAAGCATTACCAAACTGAGCCTTATTCTCATGTGAAAAAACCATGTATCCAGTCAAAGATCAAACTTTTGTAACGCATTCATAGGCAAATAACAATCTATAATAATAATTAACAAGAGCACTAAACTAACAATTGAAAACTCGACAACCAGAATTAGAAGCAATTTCAAGTTCATTAATAAGCAAACGTCATTGCTTCAAAACTTACAAAATGGGATATAATATCAGAATATTTCAAGTAAATTAAACATTACTTCTATTTTGGAGTAACAAATCTACCACAGTGGTGTATAAAAGTAACCATAGCTTAAAGTATATTCAAGCATGGTGTTGATTCTGAGAGCTTACGGCTGTATTTGAGTCAACTTTAGTCCCCTATCTTCAATATCACAAAACATGTCTCGCAAAAAAATTCTCTAAAAAGGGACAAATATAGCACAACATACGATTGTTTTAGCCTCATATGTATCTGCTATCTCGCGCCAGATGTCATTCAAACTCAAGAAATTTACTCCAAACAGCCTTGCAGCATTTACAAAAAAAATGGCACATTAATATATACGTTCTGTAGCAGGATACGAACAGAATAACCTTATCATCACAGAAGTTATAACTACATTTTTCACATTAATGATATGTGAAAACAACATTTTGCATATCATTTGTAACTGAAAACTATATCTTTCACAGCAATGATATGCCACCATGAAAACCACATCAACATTAATTGAAAGTGAGTAGTCTCTCTCTCTCGTAACTAACACGATAGCTGCAAATACGGTCAAAACAAGAAAGCTCTAAATACCTCCCAAATATAACATGGAAATTATTAGCTTGAGAATTTGGTCCTAATGTTGTTGGTGTGCCTCCTCTATCTGTTTGAACTTTGATCTGTAATTCTCTCTTGACTAAAAAAACAAATTAATACAAATTAGTTGTGGAAGTAAAAATTACAAGTGATGCTAACTGTACCATTTAGTTGATGAAAACGGAAATTTCCATTCAACCATTCTATTGAACACATGAAGAGCAACAAACAAAGATTAAAATCAAACTGTGTCCGATTGAGATCACAAATTATCACCCAACTGTGATCAACAAGTAAAGATTAACAACCATAAAAGTCAGTATGTGTATGATCAAAATTAACGCAATCAAAACATGCATAGGTGATTTGGCCAGTAGTTATTATCTGTCAACCATATCCGAGTGCTTGAAAGATCAATTTCACTAAAAGTTACAACACTCGTAGGATTCAATCAGTAAAACGGTGATAAATGGATCACTACAAAACGAAGCAACGAAGAATGACAGTGATAATGAAACAAGTAGAGCTATAGAGGAAGATAACTTACCGAAAAAGAAGATCAAGGTGATAATTGATTTTTCTATTTCTTTTTTACAAATTCACAAATGGAAAACGGTGAAAAACCAAGAGGTCTGGATATAGGAATAGAAAAAACAAGAGGTCTGGATATGACGGTGGCGTGATAAACTATGCAAACCGTGAATATAGGAATTTCCAATATTTTGGGTTTCTGACTATTTGACGAAGACCAGATGTTTTTTTTTTTTTCTATTTTCAAATTGATTTTGAATCAAAAAAAAAAAAAAAAAGTTGATTATGAAAATAAAATAATTGATAGGTTAAAAGGTTAGATAGTCAAATTAGTATACATATGGGTTTCACATATATACCATCTATGCTTCAAAAATAAAATAAAAAATATACCATCTTAATTGTAGGTTTCTAGTAAAGAAAAAAATAGAAATGAGCTAGAAATATTTTCCCCTCACCATGGTCACGGTGAATGTCCTCCATAATATATGCAATTTTCTCCCTCCGGTAAAAATAGATATTGTAATGACAAAATCGATGTTTAAGGATCACAATTTTCGGTGTCGTCTTCTCATACATCTTCCACGACAACCTACTAATCCAAATCGTCTTCTTTTTTCAATTTCCTCAAACATCTTAATCTACATGCTTTCCCGATTTACCCTAGAATTTTATCAGTTTTTTCTTCTAAACACACACTTCACAAAATTTTAGAAAGTTATATCTGCATCATCTATGCAGAGCTATTAATGAAAACAAAAATGACACAAAATGAATCATTATTCGCTTCCTCTAATTTTTATAGTACATAACTCAGGAAACATCACTGTCAAAATATCCCTGAAAAGTTAAATATGACAAATACATACTCATTTCCCTCGATCATGTATTAGGTCTTCATCATGTAAGCTACATTTTCTTTGATTGATGATATAAGATATATTTGAAGCAGGTTTTTTAAGATATTTTACTGCAAAATGAAACAATATAATGCGAATAGCCCTTACCGAACATATATATTGAGATCCTCGACTCCACCCTGCTGCGGACTTTGGAGATGCAAAAGGGAGGTAAAACCGTTTGTGGGACCACTTTAATTTGTATGTGGGTAGCCAATGATTCATCTCATTATCAAAGGGTTGTCCAAAAGGTAGAACCAACTTTTTTCTCTCTCTTCCGAGTTTGCTCTGCGACTCGGTTGGTTTGGGAGTTTGTAACCGATCCACCATTATCAACCTCTTCTTCATTGTCTGATCTTCCATATTAATAAATCAACTAATTCGAACCTGAATCAAAATGGTTTTTCAATTTGATGTCAATTGAATCGGGATAGCTCTGCAATTGATGAAATCGGAAGATATGTATTCTTCATACCTCTTGAGTTTTTGGATTGTATTTGGTTGAGTAGATGAAAATTTGATTCTACCAGAAGTCGGAAACTGGGTTGAGTTCTTGGAATCTTCCTCCGTTTTTCCCTCCTATAAGTATCCACAAATTTCTAAGCATCAAACTTATTGTTTTTCAGTTTAGTTCGTCTTTGGTCTATTTATGGTCCTCGGATTTAGCAGAAGATAGTAACAAAACAGATTACCTTCGAGTCTCTGTTCACTCAAAGTTCTTCCTTATTTATGTAAATCTCCTTACTTGTCTATGTTAAAATCAGTCCATGTTATTTCAACAGTCACAACTAATATGATCAAATCTCAATTATCATCAGCTACACCACCTCACAACCTGTTTTCTTAATCCTTATATCTATCGGTTAATGTTTGATGGGTTTCTCATAAATCATATATTCCTCAAAAGGATCTGCATCTGGATCTACAAGCCGTTATAGATGAAGAGGATTAAAGTTATGGCTAAAAAGGGTATGGTGAATCATCAACCAAAGAAGATCTTTAATACACACTGAAAAAGCGGGGGTCTAACAACCACATCCAATATTTCGTTTGGCAATCTGTGTGGAACAAACTTCAATATAATCCCAAGAGTAAAAACTCAATTGAGAAATAATATTAAAGAGATTTATCTCTTACTTAACATAATCAATAGTTAAACAGAAGCAAGTCCGTAAACCTGATTTTAGAGTGAAGTTCTTGAACCAAAATCTTTTGTGTTAATCACAACCTATTCAATATCCACCGTGTATAAACCTATTTAAGAAACAATCACTAAAGGAATATTTCAACATAGTGTCCACTTGAAACAGGGTTAGTCCAGACTGGTCTAACAATGTGAAAATAACAAAATCAAGTGTTCAAGATCAATCAAGTCTATCCAACAAACAAGGTCGGATTTAACAACTATGATTGATTAACGTACAACCTGTGTTATTTCAATTATATAAATAAAATATAATGCGAAAAATAAATAACACAAACACTAGAAATTTTGTTAACGAAAAAACCACAAATGCAGAAAAACCACGGGACCTAGTCCAGAATAAACACACACTGATTATAAGTTGTTACACCAATTTCCTACTACCTATTCGGACTAGATGTAATATCTACTTCAGCTGTATTCAAGCACTTATATAACTCCTAGCACAACACCGATTGTCTTTAAGAATTCTTCTCGTAAATCTTCTAGCAGAACCCAAGGCTCTCTTTAGAAGATAGAACAAAACGATTGGTACGATTCGATCTTTTGTTTGCACGAAACACTGGTTTGATTTCCCTTTAGATGTGAATCAAGGTTTTGGAAATCTTGTGTTTGTTTTGATAAAAACAATTACTAGGTAAAAGTAATATAAAAAAAAACCTGTAGATTAGGGATTATTATACTCTTCAATAAAGGAAGATAAACCTAGTTATTCTACAACAAGAACAACTAGAATAAATCTAGAGATATCTTGTTTAAAACTTCAAAAGGATTTTTACGAGATACCTTAATCGAAGTTTTCTTTCTAGCTTCCGATTTCAACTAACAAAATGTTGGTATACGATCGGAAACTGAAATCTATCAATCACTACACCATTTTCAGGAAATAGTAATCGAGATTTGTAACAGCTTACGAGTCATTACGCAATTCAATAACAGAAAACACTGTTACAAATTGGTTGTAACAACAGGTAGTCATTATGGGAACTTGTCGAGAATTCGTAATCTGTCCTCTAGCATTACAAATTGTAATCGGATATAATTCCGGATGTGCCGTCCGTGTGCGTGGGCGGTCACACCTTCATAATTTTTCCACCCAAGCAAGGTAGAACTGAAGATATTTCCTTCCTTGGTCACACATTAGACATTTATCCCCTTGGTCACACAGGACTCCGTCATTTATCTCTTTTCTCTTGTATCTTCTTCTCCTCTTTCCTCGTATTCTTCATCTTCGTCTCGTCTCTGCGTGAACAGAGAATTATTTGAAGATAAATTTATTAAATTAATAAGTCAAGAAAGGTTGATGAGATTGTGAGTCTAATTTGGGTAGGGTTATTGTGGATCGAAGAAAGGAAAATCATTGAGAAATTAGGGTTCTGTTGCATCGATGATAGATTGATTAAGAAACTGAGCTATTAGGGTTGGGTTTTGATAACATAATATGAGGAAGAAGAGTTGACAATTGATTCTCAAGTTTCAGTAAAGAATTGAAGAATCAGGGTTTCATTTTAGGTCTGAGATTAGGAAATTAATTGAGAAACTAGGGTTTCTCTGAGTTGCGATTTGAAGAGGGTTTGTTTGAATTAGGGTTTGTATTTTTTTAATTATTGGATTCGAACTTCATGGATTATGGTTCTTGATAGAACAAAGATTTAGGGTTCATGGGTTTGAATTTTACATGAAGGATATTGAATTGATGGTGAGAAATGAAATGAAGAAGATTTCTGAATGGAATCAAATAAAGAAGAATCTGATTCAATTGGTGAAATTATCTTAAGGTAATTGCCTTTCTTAGTTGAACTTTATAATATGTTCATTTTCATTGATTGAGTTTAAATGATGTTCATTTTCATTGATTGAGTTTATATGACTGTGAATCAAAACTGATCATATGAGTATGGAGATGGAACTAAATTTTTGTTGCAGATGGAGTTGAGTTCTATAGAGGTAGTTTTGTATCTTTTGGCAGTGGTTTGAAGGATTGTATGTATTGGTGGTGGTGGATATGAAAGTTACAGGTGGTGAACTATTGTTGGTATTGTAGATTTCAGTTGGAAGGAATATGCAGAGTCGGTGGTGATGTTGTTGGTTTTACAACTCAAAAGAGACTAAAGAGAACAGTTGTGTGTGTTTCCTGAGTTGAGGTAGATGAATGGTTTAGGAAGTGTGTGAACTGGTGAAAGTGATATGAGATGAATACGTAGTTTTGAAATGGTTAAGATGATAATGGTGGTGGAGATACTCATGGTTGGGTTCCGTTGGTGCTTGTGGTCCTGTAATGCCAAGAATAGACTTGGTAATAGCAAGAAAATGATTGCGACTGGTCTTTACTTTAGATTTGTCTGTTTTCCACATATTCTGTATGTGTAAATAATACGTGTTCCTATATGGGTTTTGCAGGATTTGCAAATATTATGCATGAGCACTGTACCAAATATCTAAGGCTGTGAGATTTTTGGACAATGACTGCAAGCTAGTAAGATCCTTCACCTTATCTTTTTTCTTTTTTCTTGTTTATTTATATTTTTCTCGTTGATCATCTTTGATTTTTTCTTTTTTCTGTTTGAATGTAAGTGATCGTAAAGTTATGGAGCTACTACAGATGGGACAACATCAACATCAATTACAAGACTTGACCAATTTCGAGGAAAGAAGTTAAGTATCACTACCTGTACTCATATGTTAATTTTATATATGGACTATCAGATGGAATTGTATATGGGTTACGTATTTTGTTTATATGGGTCAGGTAATGAGTGTGAAGTTCTCTTGAATAAATATACCGCTGCACATGATTGTTCCGGATTTCCAAGGTTTATAAGTGACAAAGTCCTAAATTGTTACATTCATGTTCAGTTCTTAAGTCCTACACTGTTGCATTCATGTTCAGTTCTTAAGTCCCAAATTGTTGCATTCATGCTCAGTTCCTTTTTCCTTCTGATTACATTTTCCTCTTCTCCTGTTATTTGTTACAGTGGTAAAAAAATATCAACTAAAGAATGACCAAGCTTCCTTGATATAGAGGAAGAGCTAAGATCGATGTGTTCGAAAAGTTTCTCCAAGAGCTGCCTATGTCTCGTAGTCGCTCACTTATGGTATGTTGTTTTGTTCTTCTTGAGTTTCTTTATATCTAATTAATCATTATCACTTTCAAGTTTGAGCACTATACAATATTTCGAGTTAGTTTTTCAATTCACTTATGCAAACTTAAATACTCCCATAAAAGTCATTATATCCATAATAGCCCAAGTATTATTCGAAGCAATGAGGTTGCCAAGATTGATTAAGCTTCAAATGCATTTCTCATCAGATAATCTTGAATGCACCAGTTCTGTTGTTTTGCGCCTTGATTTGCTTTACCTTGTTTACTTGTACAAAGTGGTTTATGTTTTTACTAGTTTTCTGGAATATATTTAAAATGCCTAAGTTGTCTTTCCACTATTCATTGCTGTTAAGTTATTCATTCTTCCCCTAGTTTTACGTGTATCATTCTTCCTCGTCGAGTGTAGTACCATTGGGTTTAGTATTTCTATATAATTAAACTGTAAGGAAATGCGAATCCAAATGATACACTAACTATAAACATTTGGACGTTGACTTGGAAAAATTATAATATCTGAATCCACGAACTAGAACTGCATCCACTTCATTCCTAATGAATTTTGTAGATCAATTCTTCTTAGTAATTTGTATTAATTTGACAAGGACTCATAATTCCCGATGATGGTACCTTTTGAAATGTGGAGTTCGACTTGTAACTCTGCTTGAACCTCTGTCGGTGAGTTTCCGTTTTGTACGTTCCAGTTACCTTCTGTGGTTATCTCAAGGCATGACAGATTACATTCTTTAAGTTCCTGATGTATGTAGACTCATGTGATTTTTGTTGTTTGCATAGAGATTCGGAGATGGAGATACTTCTTAAATTTGCTTGGACCTTGAACATGTAATTGTTTATCTGGTTGTAGTGTTGATAATGCAAGATGTCTGTTTTAATGTTTTTCCTTACTTGGTCTGGTCTCAAACGTTACTTGTTCTAGTGTTGTCGTGTTGATAATGTTTTTCTTTTGGCAGTGATTGCATGGGCCATGATGCATGGTCTACGGTTAGTTTTTATAATAATCCATCCCATGACGTAATAAACCTTCTCATTCAGTCTTAAGATAATATATCACATCTTACAATTGTTTGGTTGTGAATTGTTGGGATATCAGAATGAGTTGCATCTGGGATTGCAACTAGATGAACATTGCAGGGAAGTGCATCACTAGCAGCAGCGCAACATCACCTGCTCATTCTAGAGCTAAGTCAAAAGTCAGCAGCAATTACCACTTCAGTCCACCACCGTTCCACTACCACCAGCCGAAGGTAATCATCAACAGCAATTCCCTGGATATGCCGCCAATTTTCATGCAGGTCTGGATTCTTCTCTTTCTCATTGATCCAAGTTCGAGTATCTTCTTTTTTAATATTTAGTTGCGCATGGGAGATGCTAATGTTCATTGGTGATGATTGCTTTTGCTGGTTTCTTGATCTGTATTTCCAGTTATCCTCCACCTGGGGCTAAATATGCTGGCCCATCTTCCACTAATACATACGGGTATCGATATTCCAAATCAAATCTCCCTTTATTTACATTCTAATATATAGTGAGATTCGTTAAGTTGTTTTTTCTGTGTTTCATGGGTTTGCCGAGCTTGAATATGCAATGTTGCATTTACTCTAGTTGTCACTTCAAGTAAGTCACTGTGTAGGGCTTTGTCTAGCTGTTTAGATATCAGAGAATGAATGTAAAAGAGTGTTTAGGTGTACTTATCAGAATTTGATACTTAACAGATTTTTTTTGGTACTTAGAAGAATTTGTATTTATTCTTGATATGTACTGAATGAATGGTGATATGAATTGATTGAAGAAGTTATTGTTGAATATGGATGGACTGAATGTATGCAGTATGGAATTCTGGCTGATTTCCGGCAGTAAATGGACTTTCAGTCAATAATGACCGGTCAAAATTGGTCAACATTGACCAATTTTGACTTGGACAATGTTGACTAGCAGTATTTTTTTTGTTGTTACAAACAAATTCGTAACGACATCGAACTGTTTCAACGGAGACATAGTAATGGCCCTCGCCTGTTACAACTCTCGATTACAATAATTCGTAACGGTGAGGTCCATTACGAAATTCCACGTAATGTGACCGGCTCGTTGTCACCGTTACAACCATTATTACAAACCAAAATTCGTAACAGCTATAGGGTAGTTACAAAAATTTATCACGCCATGTTTTGAAACAGAACGTGGCTGTTACAACCCTGTTTTGTAACATGTAAGATCTGTTTCTAATTGGCCAAAATGGTGTAGTGGCAAAACCTGGGGTTTATGATCAACAACTCTTGAATGGTTTTATATCAGAAGAGAAAACCTTAGAATAGACAAGAGGTGAAAAACCTAGATTACAAGTTGTATATCAATCACGAAGATTAAATCCAACTCGGCTTTGTGATCCCCAATACAAAGACTTTTATCTCACTCTTGTTCACGAAGAACAAAAGATATGGAAAACAACCTATGAAGCTTACAAAAGAATTTTCCAAAGGGGATGAAAACGTGTAGCATTCACGAACTCGTATTTACTGGTGAATAGGTTAGCTTGCAAGCTACGCTAGGGTTTAGGCCATTTTCCCTTTTCAAGACTATCCTAATTATGGGAGTCTTTCCTAAGTTACAACTCTTGCCAAAATAATTAAATAAATAATTAATTAGCAAATATTGTATTTATGTGAATAAATCACATTTTAACTTAGGCAGGAATCAAAAGTTATCATAAACACTTTAATATGGTAATCAAATATGTTTGGATTAATAGACATCTTGCCTAGATAAGGAAACATCACCAACTTGACCAAAAATGCCTTTTAGTCATGTAATTGGCCCAAGTCCGTGAACCATTACAAGCAGTCCATGGATTGTTTCCTACTAATGAACTGTAATAGTTACAACAACACTTATAACTGTTACTTTAATATATCACTCATAACTTCATTGTTATAACTCGGAATTGAGTGATTCTTGGCTTGAATTCGTAAGCTCATTCACTATAACATGAGAACCTTTCCAGGGATAAAGGTTATTTTCACAAAAGTCGTGGATCAAATAACCTCAAGTATATATACATAAGTGTTATTGTAACAGTTACAACAACACTCTTATAACTGTTACTTTAATAAATCACTCATAACTTCATTGATATAACTCGGAATCGAGTGATTCTTGGCTCGTTGAATTCGTAAGCTCATTAACTATAACATGAGAACCTTTCCAGGGATAAAGTTTATTGTAAAAAAAGTCATGGATCAAATAACCTCAAGTATATATACATAAGTGTACATTTACCGTCATAGGAATTTTTCCATAGAGTGAGCATTTGTTTCGATAGATTAGAAAGGTAGAATTGAAAAAGAATCCAAATGAAATCAATTACCACATACCTTCGTTGATGAAGTCCTTGTTGATGTCTTCTTGTAGTCTTCAAATTTCATCCTCCAAGGATAGTTTCGATCTACTTCTTAGACTTAATCTAGTCCGAAACTATCTATAGTATACTAAATCAAGAACACATTTTGGCAACTAAAATTGACAACTAACTTGACATAACAACGCTAGTGGGTTCAACCGAGCAATGCTCTAACACAAAGAGATGTTAGTTTGGTAGAACAATTGGAAGAGAAACACTACAGGAAAAATATACATCTACAACTGGAGATTTACAACGCTTCGCTAAGTATTGTAGAAAGTCCTATGTTTTACAACTAGTTTCAAAGAAAGAGTTGTCGTATATCATCACTGCCAACCCTTAAGAAACAAGGGGTTGCGCTAAGAAAACAAACGACAAATCCTTAAGCAAAACAGTTGTGACGACATTTAGCTATAACAACGTTGTTCCATATATGTAGTGACTTAGCCTATCACAATACTCACAAGTGTTGTTGAAGAACACAAAAATATGATAATGAAAAATATGTTAGAGAGGAGATTCGAACATGAACCTACTACATGGAAGTCTAGATCATCAACCACCCTTTCAGTTCACAAGTTTTGATTTTTTTTTTCTTTTTTTTAAATAGAAAGCTACAACAACACTTATAAGACTAAGTCTTATGGGGTGCTAGTCTAGCACCTAGATTAGCAGTCAGAAATACCTACTAAGTCTTATGGGAGTGCTAATCTAGCAGCTAGATTAGCAATCCACGTCAGCCAAGCGGCCCCGACCATTCCGCGCTCAAATACCTGAACCATTCAAAGACCCAGCAGCTAAACCATTCAGCGCTTCAAATCTCAAATCGATCAAAAATAAACCCTCAAATTGAACCATTCCGCGAAAAGGTAGTTTTTCAAGCGGCTGAACCATTCAAATAGTAACTATCTAGCATGCTACTTCACATGCTAGCTACTGCTAGGAGAGAGAACTAGTGTTAACTTTTTTGCTACGCTTTTTTTTTGAATTGCAACACTTAAGTGCTAATCTAGCACCTCCAATCTAGCCCATAAGACTTAGTCTAAGTGTTGTTGAAGTAAAAATATATAATGTTCCATATATGTAGTGACTTAGCCTATCACAATTCTCACAAGTGTTGTTGAAGAACACAAAAATATGATAATGAAAAATATGTTAGAGGGGTGATTCGAACATGAACCTACTGCATGGAAGTCAAGCTCATCAACCACCCTTTCAGTTCACAAGTTTTGATTTTTTTCCTTTTTTTTAAATAGAAAGCTACAACGAAGTAAAAATATATAATGTTCCATTTATGTAGTGACTTAGCCTATCACATCTAACAAGTTTTGTTGAAGAACACAAAAATATGATTAAAATAAAAATATATAATGTTCCATATATGTAGTGACTTAGCCTATCACAATTCTCACAAGTGTTGTTGAAGAACACAAAAATATGACAATGAAAAATATGTTAGAGGGGAGATTCGAACATGAACCTACTGCATGGAAGTCTAACTCATCAACCACCCTTTCAGTTCACAAGTTTTTATTTTTTATTTTTTTTAAATAGAAAGCTACAGCAACACTTATAAGTGTTGTTGAAGTAAAAATATATAATGTTGGAAAAAATGAGGTTGGGGGATTCAATCCTGAGCCTCAAGCGTGGAAGTCTACACCACTAACCATCCTACACTATCACATGTTCTGTCAAGTTTGTGGTTCTTGAATACACTAACTATACACTAACTTTATGACAACCCTTCATAAATGTTGTAAAACAAAATATAATGCTCAAAAAGTAATGCTCAAGTGACGAGCCGTAAACATTGTGAAGCTTCTCTCGTAATGCATCACATACCGTTAGATGTATTTGACTCTCGAGAATAGATAACTTGTCGCGCTTGTTTTGCCATGGATGAATTCGTCATTTTTACCAAGTTTTTGACTTAGAGTAGTCAACTCGCGGCCAGGTTTCGATCTTGGAGCCCAATATGCATACAATATACAGAAATAAGGTTTGTTTAAGGTTTCGTAGAATATTTCGAAGGAATCTTACCTGTAAATGGATGGTTTCTTCGTTCTTACCGAGTTTCTGACTTAGAGTAGTCAACTCGCGGCCAAGTTTCGATTTAAGAGCGTGGTATGCATACATTTATGCAGAAATAGGGTTTGTTTAAGGTTTCGTAGAATATCTAGAAGAAATCTTACCTGTAAATAGATGGATTCGTCGTTCTTACCGAATTTCTGAATTAGAGTAGTCAACTCACGGCCAGGCTTCGATCTCGGATCCTAGTACGCATACAATATGCAGAAATAAGGTTTTTTTAAGGTTTTGTAGAATATCTCGAAGGAATCTTACCTGTAAATGGATGAATTCGTCGTTCTTACCAAGTTTCTGACTTAGAAAAGTCAACTCACGGCCAGGTTTCGATCTCGGATCCTGGTACGCATACAATATGCAGAAATAGGGTTTTTTTTAAGGTTTCGTAGAATATATCGAAGAAATCTTACCTGTAAATAGATGGATTTGTCGTTCTTACCAAGTTTCTGACTTGGAGTAGTCAACTCGCGGCCAGGTTTCGATCTCGGATCCTAGTACGCATACAATATGCAGAAATATGTTTTTTTTTAAGGTTTCGTAGAATATCTCTAAGGAATCTTACCTGTAAATGGATGAATTCGTCGTTCTTACCAAGTTTCTGACTTAGAGTAGTCAACTCACGGCCAGGTTTCGATCTCGGATCCTGGTACACATACAATATGCAGAATTAGGTTTTTTTTTAAAGGTTTCGTAGAATATCTCGAAGGAATCTTACATGTAAATGGATGGATTCGTCGTTATTACCAAGTTTCTAACTTAGAGTAGTCAACTCGCGACCAGGTTTCGTTCTCGGAGCATGGTACGCATAGAATATGCAAAAATGAGGTTTGTTTAATGTTTCGTAGGATATACCGAAGGAATCTTACATGTAAATGGATGGATTCGTCGTTCTTACCAATTTTTTGACTTAGAGTAGTCAACTCGCGACCAGGTTTCGATCTCGGATCCTAGTACGCATACAATATGCAGAAATAGGATTTTTTTAAGGTTTCGTAGAATATCTCGAAGGAATCTTACCTGTAAATGGATGAATTCTTCGTTTTTACCAAGTTTCTGACTTAGAGTAGTCAACTCACGGCCAGGTTTCGATATGGGATCCTGGTACGCATACAATATGCAGAAATAGAGTTTTTTTAAGGTTTCGTAGAATATCTCGAAGGAATCTTACCTGTAAATGGATGGATTCGTCATTCTTACCAAGTTTCTGACTTAGAGTAGTCAACTCGCAGCCAGGTTTCGATCTCTGAGCCTGATTTGCATACAATATGAAGAAATAAGGTTTGTTTAAGGTTTTGTAGAATATTTCGAAGGAATCTTACCTGTAAATGGATGAATTCATCGTTCTTACCAAGTTTCTAACTTAGAGTAGTCAATTTCGATGATGTATCATGCTAAGTTTGAATTCAGAGCCCTTCAAGAGCTTATTGGTTCATAGTTTGTATGTCGTTATACCACATTTGAAGTTCGAATCGAAACGAAGCTTCATATTCATTATTTTCGATGATGTATATCATGCTAAGTTTACTAGTTTTTATTGATTAAGAACCCTCCTGGAGCTTCCTGATTCATAGATTCTATGCCATTATGCCACATTTGAAGTTTGAATCGACAATAAGCTTCATGATTCATAGTTTGCTTATCGTAATACCGAATTTGAAGTTCGAATAGACGCTAAGCTTCATTTTTATCGATTTCTATGATGTATCATGCTAAGTTTGAAGTCAGAACCCTCCCAGAGCTTCTTGGTTCATAGTTTCTATGCCGTTATACCATATTTGAAGTTCTAAGCGAGTCTGAGCTTCATATTTATTGATTTCAATGATATATCATGCTATGTTTGAAGTCAGAACCCTCCCAAAGCTTCTTGGTTCATAGTTTTTATGTCATTATACCATATTTGAAGTTCGAATCGACTATGAGCTTCATATTTATCGATTTCGATGATGTATCATGCCAAGTTTGAAGTCAGAACCCCCTTGAAGCTTCATGATTCATTGTTTGTTTTTCGTTATACCGAATTTGAAGTTTGAATCGACACTGAAGCACAAAGAAAAAGTACAAAAGCACAAAGAGAAAGCACAAAGAAACACACTAATTATCGAATTCATTTTTCATTTTCCCTATTCATTCTTATACATTTTTTGG
Source organism: Papaver armeniacum (assembly GCA_023531295.1). Lineage (NCBI taxonomy): Eukaryota > Viridiplantae > Streptophyta > Magnoliopsida > Ranunculales > Papaveraceae > Papaver > Papaver armeniacum. The sequence continues at coordinate 443,957 of JAJJWW010004692.1, read as the reverse complement.
ATTTTTTTATATCTGAATGTCGATAACAATGTCCTAAATTTATTAATATTTTTTTGGATTTTTTTCGTGTCGAAAGTTGATAATAAAACCGAATTTAGTTTTGCAAAGAAGCACAATGTAGCAAAGAAACACATACTGAGATTGATCCGTATGACCTTCCTTAATTAAATCTCTACCGTTCAAAGACATCCAAGAACTTCTGCAATCCGTATGACCTTCCTAATCTACGGTCCACGGTTACTTTCACGTATACCCTAGCAGCCGAAACCTCATTGATTCATCTCTCATCTTCTAATCTCTTTCTCTCATCTTCCCCTTCCGCCTCCTTTAGAGAAGAAAACCTAAAAAAAAAAAAAAAAAAAAAAACTACCACCATCGTATCTCTTTCACAATCAAAAACCCCATTTTGTTAAATCTTCATAACAACCATATTATTTGCTTGTACATCTCTCAATCATGTCTTCTTGATGTTCCAACACAAACCCATTTCGAACGCTAGATTTCAAAACAAAAATAATAACCTCGCAAATCTCAATGTTGTTCTTTCTAAGAATTCGAGAAGAGAGAAGCAAGTGATGGCGGCTGGCGATTCTGGTTCGACTGGTGCTACTAATGTAGGATTAAGCTGAGAAGAATCAGGATTTGAGTTCAATTTCCGAGATTGTTTTGATTATTTTCGATTTGAAGAAACAGGGAAGAAATTGAGTTGTTGTCCAGTTGATGACAAAGATCTAGAAGATGAAGATGCTGCTGTTAATAATCAGCTAGAGGTTGAATCGAGATTTGGTTTTCTGAAATCATCAAGAACGTGACAACAAATGGGTTGAGACGATGATTCTGCTTCTGTGATCGATTGTGAAGTTAGGGCAGTAGAAGATGGTGTTGAATCGATGAATCCGTGGGGGTTTTTGAAGTTAAATGAAATTGGCGCTGTTCTTGGTACTGATTTGGGTTCAGTTATTGGTTGTGGTTGAATCTGTTGGAGTTATTGAGACCATGAAGACAAAATTGGAAATTGAATGGAGAGGTTAGAAGTGGTTGAACCGAATGGAAGATAGAAAATGAAATCAATTAGATGGGTTTACTCGAATCTGTGTGATGGATTTGTATTAGGTCTATTTGCTGGTGGTGGAATTTGTATGTGGATGTGAAGAGAGAACATCAAGTTCAATATGCTCAACAGTATGGAACCAATGGAATTAGGGGTTTTGTTCTTGCTGCCCAAGTGGGATCTAAACAGGGATTGTTCTTGAGAGAAGAAAGACTTGATTAATTGGGGTTGTGTCGAAATTATACTGTGAAGCTCTCGATACTTTATTGGGAAGTAACTTGCAGAAGGGAAATGATTTGGGTCCTCCGTCTAACTGAAATCGGTGTTGGTTATGGTGGCTGTATACAGAGATTTCAGTTGTGGGAATTTGATTGGGCCGAGATAGAGATGGAGGCTTGTATCAACTGGTGGTTTAATTGCATCTGTCGACAGTGGTGTTGTATTCTCAAAATGACATTTCTGGTACTCGAATGTGTAGGCTGGATTTATGTCGAGATTTGGTTCGAGACAAGGGGTCTGATGTTTAATTGTTGCAGTGAAATCAAGTGGGTGAAGGTGATTAAATGTCCAGTAAAATATCTAAATTGAGTTAATGGTTGGTCCTTACTGTAAGGTTAACCAGTGTGCAAACTCATAGCCGGCTGGACAGAAACTAAAGAAGCTGGTGTTGTAGCCTGGGAAGGAGCTGAAGTCATATGGTCCGAGAATGGAGGATGGTGCTGTATTTGCAATTGGTTGAGCCGTGCAGTTGGTGGTATGGTGTTAGTAGTGGACTGGGCCTTGGCAGTTCAGCTAGGTTTTACTTGGATTTCCCCAGCAAAACCTATATATTTTAGTGAGGTAAACTCAACTGAGGAGGCGGTTTTACAGGGAAGAAACTAGGTTTAAGTTTTCTTTCTTTTCGCTATGTTTAGATCATTATTTTCTATATCAATTTCTATGGTTTTTGAGAAAGCCATGAGTTTCTAAACTATTGTTAGGGTGAAAGGATGAACTTATTGGCTAGATTATTTATGTTCATGAACAAGAGGTTCTTTAAATCGAAAGCTTAATTATATGTTTGAGTATCTCACATATTGGTTGTTGTTTTATAAACCTTTTCATGTTTTATGCCAAGTATACTATATAGGGAAGTTATAGACAATCCCATTGTGACCTGATTGATATTAGATTTATGAATACTCTTCTACTTTCTATGCCATGTATACATAGTGATTAGGGATTCTGCTTTTAGATCGAGATCAAACAGTGTTTAGTCGATTATTCAAGAATTCTTAGCGATTTGAATCCAGGTGATTCGGGATTTGTGAATGATTTGAAAACAATGTTGTGTGTTTTTTTGGGTAATTGGATTAGATTTTGATTTTTTTTTATTTGTGTTGTGTGTTGATTTGATACAGGCAAAGATGGGGCTGTCATTCACCAAGTTATTTAGTAGGCTATTTGCCAAAAAGGAGATGAGAATTCTTATGGTATGTCTAGATGCGGCTGGTAAGACTACAATATTGTATAAGCTCAAGTTGGGAGAGATTGTTACCACCATTCCTACTATTGGTACGCATTGGATACCCTTTTCCATTTTATTTCAATATGTGTCGATTATGCCGTGTTGCTGATGTGTTGTCGGTGTGGTTTGGTATATGATTTAATATGGAGACTGTAGAGTACAAGAACATCAGTTTCACTGTGTGGGATGTTGGAGGTCAAGACAAGGTATGATGGATTTGTGATAGCTAGTGATTATTTGCAATTGATTGTATTTTTTATATTATGTGTGATGATGATGTTGAGGTGTGACTTGATGATTTTTATTGTGCTTATTTGACAGTCTGGTGTTGGTTTGTTTTTGACATGAAGGACATTTACTCATAAGCTAGATTAACTGAAGCCACCTTGTCTTTCAGTCTCATTTTTGTTGAATAAAGGATGACATCCACGTACACCGTGGGCTGACATAGGATTATTATATTAGATGTATTGAGTCTATTGATCAAAAGATATGCTAGTCGGTTGTTGCATTTGTCCGTGCTTACTTATGGAATAGTGCTAATGCTGTCTAAAATGAGATGGACATCTCAAATAATCATCCTTAGCATCATTTAGTGTGTTTTTCTACATGCCCAAGTCTATAGTGGATTTTATTGTGTATTTGAAATGGCTGTGCTTATTGACGGTTCGCTGCTGATTAGATATTTCTCCCATCAGCACTGTCCTGTCAAACAAAATCCTTTACGCTTCTAGGACAAGGTGTTTACTAGTTCCTTCATTTTTGCAGTCCATCAGAGTATTTCTGTTTGGTAGCAACTCAAATAAATTAGAAATTTATAGGCCATCATTCTATTTCTATTATTGGTGCAAACTCCTAAGTTGTCAGTTGGCTGGGTAGTAGACTAGTAATATGATACAATTTTTTTCTTTTGCAGTAGTATATCACTGGGAGTAGGCATGTGCAATCGTAGTCATTGGAAGAATATTGTAAAGGGTGTATGGACTCGATACATGTCACCTTTTGTAATTTGCATCTAGTGATCCATTGGTTCGGTTCTTATTATTATTTTTTCCCTATTTTTCTCTATATAAATGGTCATGTTTTCTTGCAGAGTTCTTTCTGTATCGTATAATATTTCTGCTGATGTGTTTACTCTTGCTGACACTAGCGCTAAGTCTGAGCCCATCTCTTACTTTTACTATAGAGGGGCAATGACTCTGGGCATCATCCTTGTAGTATTAATGGTCCTTTTTCATCCTCAAGTTTCTATTTGACTATTGCCAGTGTCCCACTCCTATTTTAATAGAAGATTGATAAGTGATATATGTACTTGATAAAGCATGATTGTGGTACAGTCATAATTTATTCGGTTGTGAATGATATTCAGCTTATGATTTTCTGAACATCCCTTGTTTGGTTGCCAAAATGATTTTCTTGTAGTCTCGATGGGATATTATGAAAATCCACTCAAGGAGAATGAACTTGATGCGTGGAATTGATCTGAAGAAGATAGCAGAGAAGATGGGTGGGGCATCTGGTGCAGAACTGAAGGTTTGTTACTACCCTGTATTTTCTTTTTTGATAAATTTTTTGTTGTTATATCCTATAAATGCAGAACTGGTGTTTGCTTGCTGTACTTGAAGAGTACCAGCGATTTGCAGGTGCTAAAGCTATGCCAACTGATATGATATTCATTGAAAACTATGGCACGTCACGTCTAAGCCAGTGCCTCTACAATATCATCTACCTCTATATATATGTTTCCCATAATCATCATTCGGTTTACAAAGAAGAGAGTGTGCATCAATAACGGATCACTTCCATTTAGCAAGTGTAACACAGACTACCATACTGGAACGGGTATACTACTGCCACATTTGTAGCGGAGGCCCATATATGCGTTTTACGATTTATATGATATTTTTAGTCATGTTCAAAGAATTTATCATTTTCTTTTGTTTCGTTGGGCAACACACTTTCATACAAGGTGATTTGAAGTTAGCTAGGTAATGCAATTGGAGTGGCAGGTCTTGAATGAATGTAAATGTGGTACACCGGGCAGGTTAATATGAAATTATGAATGTGAAATATTTTCGGCAATTCGGTTTCAGATTATAAATTTTTTTCAAAATAGTAATATGCACACAACTTCTAATAAGAGTTGTGTTCCATATTTCAACTACACAAACCAAAGGTTGTGAAAGAATGTCTTTGCGACATAACTTGGTGTTGTCCAAAATAGTTCTACAACTCTAACAGGTGTCGTGCAAATCTTATTCATAATAGTAATAAGAGTTGTTACATATTTCTACAATACACATCCTAGGTTGTCTAAGATAGTCCTTCAACTTATACAAGTGTTGTGTTACATATATCTACAATACGCATCCTTTGTTGTGTAAAATAGTCCTACAACACAAGCAAGAGTTGTGTTACATATTTTTACGATACACATCATTTGTTGGGTAAAATAATCCTACAACACAAGCAAGAATTGTGTTAGGCTTTCAAAAAAAAATCGAAAGAGAATCACAACTTTGGCAAAATATTGTCGAACCATGAACCACATCACTCTTTACAACTCTTAGTCAAGCATTGTAGAAAAGCTTGGACTTTCTACAATACCCCACCTACACAATACACAAAAAAGCGTTGTAGTAGGGGTACTACAACCCTAATACAGTGTTGTAAATGATGATTTTTCCCGTAGTGAAAACATGTTATTGGGTAGTATTCTGTCTGCAAATCGATGGTGGTCGAAAAGCCTCGGGAATCGATCTGCATATTCAAAAAATCAGAGGAATTCAACCTCAACGCTCGGCTCAATCTGGAAGTATCAAGGAAATCCCACTCCTAGTTAAGTGCTTCACATGGAAGATGATACTACTCTCTTCATCTTCGTTTTTTTTACTTTCTTCGACGAGCAGTTTGGCCGAGTCAATGGAAACCTGGGTTACAGAATCGGAAGGAATCTCATTGAGGAAGACACATGCGTTTCGAACCGGTATGAAATGGATTCGGGTCACAATTTCTCCGGTGGGGACATATATTGCTTTGGTAAGAGAGCCTGCCCTTGTCTCTGTTATTGTTTCTGACAAAGGAAAGGATAAAGGTCTTACGGACGACACCTAGAAACATTTGAACAAAAGAGATGGGAAAAAAATCAAGTGACACGTTGGTTTTTATTATCCCGCAACTAATGGTTATTTGAAAGTCAAGGCAGCGGTCATCAAATGCAATCAAAGCACCATTAGAACCCCGAACAAACCAATTCAGAGGCGACCACAACCTAGATACGACTTCTCAATCACTGGAGAGAGGCTTGCTGAGTCACTTTGTGGAGAAATGCGAGATGTTGGCAGGACCCAACTCAATAATGTAAAATGAGTAATAGCTGGGAGGAGTGTCAAACAAAACTCCGGTTTTTGACAGTCCAAATTACTCATACACTAGTAAGTAATGTTAGATCAACTCCTCATGTCATGTATATAAATAAGGAGGTGAAGTTAAACCCCCTTAGTTGCTTCCAGTATGTGTCTGTTTTAGTTTATAGGTCATTTAGTTGCTTCGTGTCTGTGTCTGTCTTAGTTACTATGTCCGTAAACATGTCTGTGATTATGTGTAACAAATACTATGAAAATCTAGTTCTAGGTGAGGATATGAAATTTGGTTAGACAACCAGTTATTCTGCAGGTTTAAGATCCATTCGACTCCGGAAACGATTCTACATCAGCGTGCTTCCACAACAACCTGTACATATGCCATCCTCAGCTTAAGTTCCAAGTGATCCCTCTCTGCACGACGACTTACTCTGGCGGGTACTTAGCTTACCAACTAGGGATGATGACTGCAAGGAAATTGGGGTTGGTTATCTCCGACGGGTACTTCGTTTGCCAACTAGGCATGACAAAGTCTCGGAACCGTTGCGTCCTGAAAATTTTGGGCTGCTCTTATGGGTAGTCTTTTAAGAAGCGCTAATAATCTTAGCCTTCGCCTTCTACCACTCGAAGTAGAGTGTATCACCGCACCTCCAACAAGCAGCTGACATCGGAATCAAGAAGAAGCCGCGGTGTCATCCAACAAGGCAGTCTCATATCACCAACAAGCTAGAGAAGTCCCTAATCACCAACATGTTTCTATGTAAGTTATGTAAGCTAAACGTGGAAAAACCGACAAATGACTCTAACCAAAAAGCGGATATCACTCAACTAACGTCCTTACCTCTTAGGCTGTTGGGAGTTAAGAATCATTATGATATTCCAAATATGTAAGTTCGGGTTCTTAATAAATAAATTCCATCTTTCAAAAAAAAAAAAAAAATGTCCAAATTTGTGTACCCCATAAAACCAAGGTACACATTTCGGCTTCTACTCGTGGAGAAGATTTCCAAACCACTTTTCCTATTTTCAATATAATTGAACTTAAATATTTTATTCTCTTAATTCTACCGAGGACACCCAACTGAAAATACTGATGACGCAAAGAAGGAAAAACATATAATTTGATATGGTACTTATAATAGGGAATCTCCATTCCAAATATCTATTGGTTCCGATAAGCATCTTGGCTTCCGTTCCGATAAGAACAGGCCCCTAGCTCAGCTGGTCATCCCCGTTCCCCAAAGTTTAATGCGCTGTAGGAGGTCCCAGGTTCGAGTCCCCAATGGCGTAATATTGCAGGAATTAACATGGAAGGTAGTGTTAGTTTGCCCCCTTGTGACACAATCTCAGCCCCCTCCCGCCGTTTCGGCTCCCTTGGCTAGGTTACCCATGAGGCTCGCTGGTAGGTTAGCACAAGAACCTGTTCAATTAATGTAGTAGTATGTCGTTGGAGCTTAGCTTGTTAGGCTTCCAACTAGTTTCATATAATAATTTTCTAAATATTTGTAAATATCCAACACCGGTTGTATTACCCGTTGTTCAAGTAGTGTGTTTGTTATCGCTTCAGTGACTTCAACTAAGAAATAATAATTCAACATTATCGAAATGTCCTCGGTGATGCTTTCTGCTTTCAGACTTCACTAGCTTATCTAAAGTTTGATCTTGGACTGCCAAAGTCAGTGTTCAAGAATCAACATTTTTCATTTGTTGTACTTTTTATATCTTCCTCAATAACCTAGTTATGGAATGCATTTTATCTTTTCAGTATCCTCAGACATCTTAATGATTTCCTTGACTGCCCCTTTATTATTCTTTTCCCTTTGAAAACTCTATTCGCGATATGTTTACAAAGTTCTATCCATATTTATATATCTGGCTATAAAGAAATAAAAAATGATAAAAAATGAATCATTTGTTGTAGGGCTTTAGCCCACATATGTGCAGCCCAATGTAATAGCTAGGGTTCTATTCATATTCTATATAAAGGATACTATAGATATGTAACAGGTTACCTATATCAATAAGAAATCCCTCTCCTTATCTCTGTCTCTTCGTCTTCTTCTCTATAATCCACTGCAATACGTTATCATGCACGAGCTCCAACCATGCTGAATTTTTATTTTATTTTTTTTCCGATCATCATAAAAAAAAAAATGGAAAAACACCGTCGCCGTCATCTGATTTTGGTACCATTATTTATCATTTTTCCAATTATCCATTCGCTAAAAGTTCTGGGAATCTCTAACTCTGCCGCTGCAAAAAGATCTGTGGAACACAGAAGAGGATTTTGTTTTCTACGTTGGTGCACAAAGTAATTGAACACATCTCGGTATTCCTAAACTTCCATTTATTCAATTTTGTTTTCACTTTTCCTAACATGATTTGATTGAAAAAAAAAAATGTTTGTTATGGTTATCAAATGATGTGATGTCTCCTATCCATTGTTATCACATGAATTTTCTTCTCTGAAAAAGGTGCTACAGTAAATTTTTTTAATATATATACCCTATATGAGATATATTATTATTATAATAGTTGATTACCCGTGATTCATTATTTTATATGTATGTACGATTTGATGTGTACATTTTCAAAACTCATCCATATCTTGTCTGTTTATGAATATAAATTATTATTATATTTTAATCTAATTGTCATCATATATATATTTTATTATATATTATTATATTGAATATTGGTGTTATGATTCTGCGCGTATAAAAGTTGGTATGTTTTGATTTTATCAATAGATGAGTGGAGATTATTTTACATGTATTATGTGAACAGTAGGGTTTATGGATAAAGTTATAATAGAAAATGGTTTTTACTATTCTATGATTGATTGGTATGCCTGTTAACTGATATGTATTTGATGTGTGATATGATCCTCTATCCATCTCATTGTCTGTTGATGATTGCTCTTGCTTTAGTTTGTTGATCCCTTTCTTCAAGATTATTGACGCACTAGGTGCTAGTTTTGTAACGTAAAAGTTAACTCTAGATCTTGACTGATTTTAAAATAATAATAATAATAATAATAATAGTTCATTACCCATGAGAATTATTTAATAATATAATAATTTTTTGTTTTTATATTTTTGGTATTACATTTGTAACGTACGAAGCTGCATTTAGTGCTATGTATAATAAATAATTTAATTGATTGGTAGCATATCGATTTTGAAAAAAAAAAAAAACTGATTTTCTTTAAAGCTATGTGTAACATATGCATGTGTATTTATTGCGTGTTTATTTACGTTAACTCCCTAAATTTCGCTTAATTAAGTTATAACACGTGATAAATCTTAATAAGCTAAGGATTATTATTTCTTTTCTAATCTTAATAAATATTTTCCTAATTTAGTTATCTAAATTGTGTCTGATAATAAATCCCGATTCTAGAGAGACAATAATTCTCCTAATTATCTTCCAAAATTTAAACAACTAATTCCTAGTATAACAATTATAAAATTTAAGTAACTAATTTCATAATTGACAAAAGAGAATAATTATATCTAGCTAAATTTCCTAATCGTAACTCGTAAATCATGAAACACCACAATTAAGGAAGACAATTTCAATTAATAACAAATCAATCAAAGAAGAATAATAAAAATACATGCAAAAGAGTTATTAACAAAATAAATAAAAATTTGTTTCTATCTATATATGCATGGATTGACCACTCCCAACACTACTCCATAATTCACGTTACCACTATCAATGTCAATTTTGACTAACTAAATATGAATGAGTAAAATAATAATAATAATAATAATAATAATAATAATAAACTCCTAATTATGTAATTAATAAATAAAAAAAAATAAAAAAATAAAAAAATAGCACCCAATAACATGAGGTTAACCTCTCTAGTCTTATGCCCTTGTTAATTCCTTAATTAATACTAAGCATGCCTAATTAAGCCAATTATCCACCTTAATTAATGTCTAATATTTATTTAATGAAGACGAACCAATAACAATTGTCAGAAATATTTTCATAAATACATAATAAGGTTTGCCAAGAGAAAATCTAAATCAAAATAGTGAATATAATTATGATTGTTGATCATTAAGAGTTTTGGTTTTAGTGGTATTTTATTCTCTTGAATATGATATTGGTTATAGTTGAATGGTGTCTTTTGTTTAATTGGTTGTATCAACTCAATTCCAATGTATTTATTTGGTTTAGAAGTACTTGAGCACCATTATTGGGTACTTGATATTTTCTTTCCAAATTTGAAATGTTCCGTGGGATGTAATCCACTGGCTCGACTATGAAAGAGTCGATATTTTCAAAAGATATGTTGCAAATAAAATCACATGTATCCTAATTTTTGTGGAAGAACTCACAAAAGATGATATGAGTCATAAAATTTTCATTTCTCTACTTCATCCATAATACTAATGAACTGGTATCTGTTGAAGTATCACAACAAGAAAATTATCTTTAATAATATATTCAACCTAAAGTAAGTGGTTGACATGTGTAGTGAGATTCTCTTGGCCTATTGAGATAAATAAATTTCTCAAATTAAGCTAAATGTAGCAAAATTGAAAATGGAACGAACCCCGAAGTGATAAGGTTTAGACGTAATGACTCATATAAAGCATGTGAAAAGGGACATATATATCGATTGAACATGGGATCAGCTAAAATATAATTCTAGCTCCCATCATAAATAAAAGAGTTGGAAATGCACCTTGGTCATAGGTGTTGGTATATACAATATAATGTGTATGTGTATCATAGTAACAACCAATTTTCACATTAACTTTAATGGCAACAAGAATTTTGCCTGGCCAATTGACTATCTTAAAGAGCTCAAAGATCTTGCTCATTTTTTTCAAGATAGAACAAAGACGTAGCAAAATCTCTAGATGTACCAAGAGATAATCACACCTTGTTAAATTCCCATGCAACCCGTGCAAATGGATATCATGTGGAACATCAAAATGATGAGAATGTAATTGATTGCATCTTTTATAGTCTCTAATATATTTGGAAGGAAATATATTTTAGAGAAAGTAATGAGTCAATCTAGTGCAATGTAATTCACTATAATATTTGGATTATTGAATCATATTGACTCCGATGATGAAATGTTGGAAACTGACTCATACAGGCTTTGGGCATAACCATAAAGAAACTTTGGTTGTGACATGATGATTGTTTTGAAAGAACTCATACAATATCACTTTATTTGAGTGAACGAAAATGGGAAAAAGATGACAGAATGCAAAGTGACGACATATCTCTCAATAAGTGTTTTCTAAATTACTAGATGCACAACCCCCCTTCCCATTATGCTTTTAGGTAAGAAATCATATCACTCATTTTTACAAAGTCTTCAGTAAAACAGGATCGAGACCATCCTAACATGCAAATGGTAAAAATTACATATTACAAAGAAAACAAGGTGAACTTTATAAAAATATTCATGCAGAATGCGGACCATTAAAGTGACTTATGGCTCTGGTGAATGTTTTAAATTTTTGGACTAGTTATAGTTCCCAAGAAATTTGCGTTTGGAAAACTACTAGCACATCTTTTACATGTAAGGGCTCACCAACCCTTGAAAATGCTAGCTAGTGCACATCAAAAGGACTTGATGGTTATTGCATATTTAATAGGATCAATGCAGAGCATCTTATACCCAATGGTCTCGCAGAGGCTACCATCAAAGGTTACAGATGGTGCCTAAGGAATAGGTTATGCGTACCAACCTATCTTTTATTCCTTTGGGGATACGCAATATTTTACGCATTTTACTTAATTCGTTTTTAGAACCCAATATTAGTCAACCTTTTCTACGTACCAGTTGGTAACTGAATTTAAGCCTGACGTTTGTGTTATTACGTAATTTTGGTTGCACTATATATGTGCCATTACGAGTCCACATCGTACTATGATGGGTCACGAAAATGATTAAGTAATTTTGTTGAATATTTACTCTCAACAATTATCCGCATTTTAAAACCTTTGGCAGGAGATCTCTTACCGCTAGATTTGCGGTTTGTAACTTTAGTGAGACAGTCTTCCCGTCGTTAGGGGGAGATAAGAAAAAGTATTTTCTAAGGGAACGACAGGAATTTTCGTGGTGTGTTCCCACTGTGTCACATATTGATTCTTGTACTCCACAAATATAAATGTGAAGTGACAAAGAATAATCAATTTTCAGAATGTACACTTATGTCGCTAAAGTGACAAGATCACACATACCAACTGCAAATATTCCTGCAAGGTTAGAAATCCTCAGTATGGGGTACACCATAGACTAAGGTGTTGCAACTACACTTGGTGGAAGTGTAGTTGAGGCCGTGGCTCCATAAAGGAAGATGGAGAGACCACCAGGTTCGATCAAAGCTCACCTAGAAAGGAAGTAGATGAGTAAGGCACAACCTAATTTGTATCATTAATGAAAGCATCTCATTTGATTGTCTCTGACTATGTCCATGAATCAATACTTGGAGGACGCTCGAAGTTTTAAATGATTCTAGAGAACAATGAAATCCCGACGGATTATGAGAATGCACATGAGTCAACGGAAGGATCATGTGTGCACAATGATGATATAATCCATAAATAGTTGCTCCAGAAGTAGAGCACATGAGATCGAACCATGCTTTATTTTGATTAATTTCAAATAAATAGCATATTTGGCCTACACAATCCAGGTAGAACTTAGTTCTTTGGCAAATATACGGGTATTTGGTGTGGTTGTGCTAACCAACCAAGTGTAAAGCCTATTGGACATACATAATTAATTTGTCATAAAGCATAATGAGAAGAAAGTAGTATTAAAGTAAAAATACTCGCCTTGTGGCGCGAGGTTTCTCACAAAGCCCTGGGATTGTTCTCTTGTAATGAACGTTATAGAGTTCCGCTACTTAGTTAGCTTGGTAATTTTCAAAAGGACTTGAAATGCAGCATATGTATGTGGTTGTTACATATCTCTGAAAGAATCAAGAGATAGAAGATATTTACAAAAGTGCGTGATAAACTTTTGTTTCCCAAATCAAATAACTCTAAACCACAGAGTACGTTTACAATTAGATAGAACGTTCACTTATAGATTGATGCATCAGGCGGAAGTGGTATACTCGTCTAAGTGGCTATTTGATTTGGAGGGGATAGAAAAGTAAGTTATTTTTCCTTGCGTGTTCATAAGAAAGTTCCTGATTTGGAATTGTAGCTATTTATGTTGATGTTACAGACATGATGTGTACTCTTGATGTAATAAGAGACCTTAAAAGCTATTTAAAATCCGAATTTGAGATGAAAAATCTAGGGAAAGCTCGATCGAATACTGAGCTTGTGGTATATTATTCCACCAGTTTGCATATGTCTAAAGTTGTCAGGCAAATTAACAAAGACATGCATCCTGATAGCACTCCCATGATTAGTCGAGGTTCAAATGTAAGTATGTGACCATTTCGTCTAAAGGAAGATGACGAAGATGTGTTGGTAGATGAAATTCCCTTATCTAAGTACAATAGACGCATTGTTGTACTTAGTATAATAATGTACTCGATTAAATTTTACATCCTCAGGGAACTTGTTAGCTAGATATAGCTCTGCGCCTACGCAACGTCATTTGAATGGTATAGAGAATGTAATCATGTACTCAAAAGTAACCATTGACATAAATTGGTTTTATCCCTACAAAGACATTAAAAGGAATGCTAATGAAATTGCAATCCAAAAAGTTGTTGATTATGAAGGAACAATAATCTCTTCCCCAACGAAAGTAATCAGAGGGAGATATGGTAGATTATTTTCTAGGTTATTACCGATATTCAGTTTCGAAAAGTACATGACTAAAGGAACTGTCTGGAACAACTCTGAAAGTAATCAGGGGGAGATGCCGACATCAGGGGAAGGATCCAAGGATATGATGTCGACATATTTTACTTCGAAATTGAAGCTGTGTTGTACTCTTTTCCCTTCGATCGAGAATAGTTTTTCCCAAAGGGTTTTGTTACTCGACAAGGTTTTTAGCGAGACAACACTAAAAGCAGCAAGTATGTTGAACGTTGAAGACATAAAGATCGCGTGGATATTACCGAAAATATCTGAATCAAAGAAATGAAATGCGATAATCTGTTAAGCAACGTAACTTCCAGAATCAACAACATGGTCTTATAAACATTCAAGTCACCAAAGTAAAGTGTGATGAACCCCTTCTAACTGCATTAGACTAACGAAAATTGTCTGACATCAAGGGGAGCGTCTAATAGTGTGTTGAACTATTTTCCTTCACCGAGGTTGTTTTTTCCTACATGGTTTTATAACTCGGCAAGGTTTTTAATGAGACAACAACAAACACCGGGAATGTAATTTCCTAACTAAGGCTATTGTCTTTCCCACGAGGATTTTCTGCCGTAAGAGTTGTGATGCAACTAGTCAACTTCAACAGAGCAAAGTCATCATCTGCAGCGGATCACCTTTACTTGCATCTGTCACGTTGTACTCTTTTCCCTTCGTCAAGGTTTTATCCCACTGGGTTTTCTTTGTCAAGGTTTTAATGAGGCAACATATTCGAGTCTAACTATGTTCTACATTTGTGTAATATTGTACTCTTTTTCTTTAGTTCGGGTTTTGTCCCTTTGGGTTTCCCTGACGAAGTTTTAACGAGGCAATTAACTTAGACTCATCGATCTTTGAAGATCGTATTGCATGTGATGAACTACATGTAAAGTACGAGACAACATGTGAAGTACTACATGTGAAGAACTGTACCAAGGTTTTGTTCCACTGGGTTTTTCCTTGTCAAAGTTTTAATGGAGCAATTGTCTTAGACTCAGAAGTCATCAAGGAAAGAACTACATTTGAAGACCTACATCTGAAGCATTGTATGTGAAGTACTGCATATGGAGTTTTATTGGACCACACAAGGGGGAGTGTTGTAGGGCTTTAGCCCACATATGTGCAGCCCAATGTAATAGCTAGGGTTCTATTCATATTCTATATAAAGGATACTATAGATATGTAACAGGGTTACCCATATCAATAAGAAATCCCTCTCCTTATCTGTCTCTTCGTCTTCTTCTCTATAATCCACTGCAATATCATTAATGATTTCCTCATATTTTTATCGTGGATTATATAGGGAGCATTATTTGGTTTATCTTCTGTTTTTCGTTGTAAAAAATACTTTCGAAGAGAAGTACCTTCAATTCCGTCAATTCTTCTTTGTTATAGAAGTTATAGAAGTTACATTTCCTTTGATTGATCATAAAAGGTGCATGTAAAGCAGGTTTCTAGTAATATTTTACAGCTAAATGCAACAACAGAAAGTCATGCAGTTGATTTGCAATACATGGTAACGAATCGACAAGTTCTCACATTTTTTTGCTCCCTTCTCTGATTAATTCTCTTGGGAGTTTCGCTAATTTCTCACACATACAAAACAATAAGTCAATAACCCCTGATGAATGATGACCGACCCTGCTGGCTGTGGGTTGTGGAGATGCAAAACGTGGGTGAAGACTAAAGAGGAGAAAGTATGATTGTCCGATCTGGTCTTCTGTAGTTGATTAGGTCAAAGTCATGTGAGCATAGGCCAACGACGAACCTGGCAGCTTAGGGGCGCCTGAAAATCCTTGAAGGGGTCCTCTAGGGCTATAAGATCTAGGACGTGGCTAAGGGTTGTCCTAATAGATAGGAAATGTTTAAGTTACCCTTTCAATTAAAATTAAACCATAATACTTCAATCTCGTAAAATCTCTTACCGGACATAAAACAAAAAAAATATCAAAATCCAATTTATTATAACCATAGCTTCTTTTTTTTTCCTTAGTATAACAATCATATGTATTTGTCCTCACCATAGCTTCTTTTTTTTTTCCTCCAAGAACCACTTATATGTAGGACGGATAACAATTACCTAGCTATAAGCTCAATTTTTCAATACCTACGGCCAGCAAATGATGAACTGCTGGCCGTAACTTGGATGAAGAGTTTATATGGCTAAGAATTTCTTCAAAAACATAGAAATAACCGAGAGTTTCATTATTTGAAAATTTGGTGCAACATTCTGATCGTAAATGGTGTTTTCCTTCCGTAGACGTAAAAAATCCAAAATGAAAATCCAAAGTAAAAGTTATACAGAAGGAGTATTACTTTATGTTACACTCATTTTAATATCAAACACAGACCACTTACGACTAGTTACCAGACGAATTTCTAGCCGTATATAAGTTTTTACGATTATTACAGCTGGCAAGTGATGTCTAGTCGTGAAGGTGATTACGCCTACAAATTAGAATACGGCCTAACTAATAATACCTAATTATAGCTAAATCTCCCCCCTTAAAGGCCTTGACAAATAAAGCTCTCACATTAAACGGTGATGAAACCCTCACTTCCTATTGGCTTAGAAAGGCCTTTTCTAATGCATAAGCTATGTTGAGGACACGTGGCATAACTCTATTGGTTGTAATAATTAAAATTTGGTTACAATTTGGTTACATCAAATACTTAACTGTCCGTTAGCAACGGTGTTGAAAAAAAATAGGTAGACAATACTTATATGTTAGAATTTAAACTTGAATTATTTAGTTACACCGTGTTTATACCTATACTTAACTGTAGTTTAGTAAGGGTGGCCAAAAAAAAAAAAATTTGAGACTCTTAAAACGTGAAACTCTTAAAAAAGGAAAAAAAAAATCGTGAAGTTTGTTACACACTTAATTAAGGAAATCCTGTTAATGTTTCCCACTTAATTTAATACGGGAGTTCGTGTTGATTTTTTTATCGCTTCCTATCTTTCAGTCTAAACCTTTTCTGTTATTGATGAAGTTATTGCCTATGATAAACGATGGATCCTGGAGGTGGAGCTTTTTCGTTTAGGTTTTGGTTAAGGTAACGTATTTAAATTGGTTTTGGTTTTGTTCCCTATCAAAATTTATTAGTGTTCTTCAATTTTTTAGATTGATCCATTGTGTTTCTTATGAAACTAGAGCATAATATATTTAACTTGGTGAACCTATTTTATCATCTAGGGTTTTTCAGTTCTGAGTTATCTCTTTTTACTTTGTCCCGATTTTCATTCGATATAGTCCAAATAATGACATAGTGAGTAATCTCCCAGATTTTCCTGCACCTCCCTGTAAGAACATTGTTATCCCCAAGCCTCAAAGAGTTGTAAAACAGAATCTGGAAGAGTCCATGAGATATAAAACGCCTTTATAAAGTAGTCCCAGATCTGAAAAGAAAAACTGCAATGCAGCATCAGATGGTTTGTTGTTTCCCTGACAGAACCACAAAAAACACAGACTTCGCTGTCAATTTCAACTCTTCTGTGAGTTAACACATCCCTTGTTGGGAGAGAGTTATGAAATATAGCCCAAAGGATGAAGCTCACTTTGTTAGAAATTTAAAATTTCCATAAAAATTTCTCAAAGCCACAAACTTCAGCATTTTCCTCTAGCGCTTCATAACAAAACTTGGTGCTAAAACTGTCCATAAGCTTGAATTCATCATCTTCATCTATAAGAACTGGAACTGACCAAATCTCTTCGAAGTATATCCCATTCCATCTGTTCATTGGCATTGAGGTTTCTCTTAAAAGTTCCCTCCCATCTCCATCATTTATCATCTCAGTAATGGCGACATGTTTTCTTCTGCAAGCTTTGTAAATAACATGAAAAAGATCCTTGAGACACCCCCTGTCCACCCAATTATTTTGCCAAAATCTAATGCATCTTCCATTATTAAGAGTAAAAGTAACATGATTGTGAATGTCAGGTACCAATTTAACCACATTTCTCCAAAAACTACCTCCTTGAGTTGTTGCATCATCTGCTGGAAGCAATAAATCTTCATTCACTTTTGTTTTCTGCATAATTATTCTTCTCCACAAAGCACCCTTTTGTGTAGCATATCTCCACACCCATTTTACTAGAAGAGCCTGATTAGTATTTCTTAAGTTTTTAACTCCTAGACCACCTTTTTGCTTTGAAATAGTCACCTTCTTCCAAGAAACCCTTGACATCTTGTTTTTTCCTTCAACAGATCCCCAAAGAAAATTCCTCATCAGCTTAATCATTTTGTTCTCAATACTTGCAGGTAAGTGATACAAAGACAGATAGTATATATGAAGACTAGAAAGACAATCCTTAATAAGAACAAGTCTGCCAACTTTGTTGAGAAATCTTTTCTTCCATGAAGCTAGTCTGATCTCCATTCTTTCAACCACATAATCCCATACAGAAGTATTTCTAAAATGTGCACCAATTGGAATTCCTAAATACTTTATAGGAAGTTTCTCTGTCTTACACCCCAAGATTTTAGCTAGAGAATGTATATTATCATTAGCTCAAATACTAATCATAGTTCTCTTTTCTAAATTCAACTTCATACCAGTTAATGTTTCAAAAATAGTTAAGATAATGAGAATTCTAGTTACCTCATCTTCATCTTCATTCACAAAGAGCAGTGTATCATCTGCAAACTGTAGGTATGAAATCATCAACCCAACATCTACTATCTTGAAACCATGAATTTGACCTCTATCAACAGCATCATTCATAAGTTTAGAAAAAATCTCAACCACCAATAAGAACAAGTATGGAGAAAGAGAATCCCCTTGTCTCAGTCCTTTTGAGGGCTTAAACTTTTCAGTAGAGGCACCATTAACAAGAACTGATAAGTGTGCTTGAGAGACACACCATTTGATCCAAGATATCCATCTTTCACCAAAACCATGCCTTTGCAAAATACAGAAAAGAGTATGCCAGTTAACATTATCAAATGCCTTTTCCATGTCAATTTTGCAAATGACACCTGGTTTCTTTGATTTTATCCTGCCGTCCACACACTCATTATCTATAAGAACCCCATCAAGAATCTTCTTACCTTTAATGAAAGCTCCTTGAAAGTCTGAGATTAAATTTGGTATCACAACCTTGAGTATCTCAGCAAGAACTTTTGATAAGATCTTATAAGCACTACCAATTAGGCTTAAAGGTCTGTAATCTCTAGGTGTGCATGAATCTTCTTTCTTTGGGATCAAGGTAATAAATGAGCGGTTCAATCTCCAATCAATTGACACATATCTGTGAAAGTCATTAAGCATGTTCATAAAGTCATTTTTGATAGTACTCTAACAAGTTTTATAGAACTCAGTTGAGAAACCATCTGGCCCAGGTGATTTGTTACATCCCATCTTTTTAATAACTTCCCACACTTCTTCCTCAGTAAAATCTCTTTCAATCAATTCTTGTTGAACTCCACCCACCACTGGAAAATTAAGAGAATCGAATGTTATAGAAGTACTTGTATGAGCTGAAGAGATTGATATAGAAATTCCTTAGCTCTTCTTTAATTTCATCTTGATTAAAACTATCTTCACCTCTAATTTGAAGCTTAGCAATTGTGTTTCTCTTCTTTCTAGGACTAGCAATTCCATGAAAGTAACCAGTGCTAGCATCACCCCATTTAAAACCATTTTGTTTGGCTCTTAGCTGCCATTTCCTTGCCTCTAACTTTTCAAGAGCTTCGAGTTTCAACTTGCTTTGCATTCTAACCTCAAACTGGTCAATATGTAATGGACCCCTCTCCTCCAACAAGTTGTGTTCACAAATATTGTCAATCAATAGTTATTTTTCTCTTCTAACAACACCAAACTCCAGCAACCCCCATTTTTTAATGAAGTACTTTAAATTTTGAAGCTTCAAAAAGAAAATAGAACTTGCACTCCCATTAAACACCATTGTCTCCCACCATAGCTTTACTTTATCCTTGAAATCTTTGTGTTCAATCCATATTTTCTCCAATTTGAAGTAAGGCTTGGAACCTGTAGAAGGACAAGTAACAATGACAATAGGGTTATGGTCTGAGATAGTCCTTGTCAGTGCAATTTGAAGAGCATTAGGGAATGCTTCATCAAAATTCACACTAAATAAAAACCTATCCATCCTGCACAAGAGAGGATCAGCTTGATTATTGGACCATGTATAAGCACCACCAATCAGTGGTTGATCCACCAGCTCCTGATGAAGAATGAAGCTTTTTTTTTTTGATCGAAAAAGAGAATATATTGAAAGAGTAAAGGATATACAGAGAATTCTACCAAAGGTAGAAGTAAGAAAGGAAAAACAGATATAAAAACAAGCAAAGAACTACATAAACAAGGCCTGCCAATTAGCTAAAACCGTATGAGAAAAGTTCGGAGTGAACTATGTGGCTCTGCTTTATTGCCCAAGAAAGGATTGAAGATTTGGCTTCATAGATAAGATCATCGTCAGTTTTGAAGAGATGATTAACATCAAATCTTCTACAATTCCTTTCTTTCCAAATAGCATCAATAATTGCCGCCGGTATCAAATCCCAGATGAAGTTGCCTGAAGAAGAAAAGTGATTTGTTTTCCATGTTTCTGCCAAAGCTCTGAACATACCCGGCACAACCCAAGACCAACCAGAAGATGGTGTTAAGTTAAACCACATCTTATAAGAAATCTTACAGTGTAGGAACAAGTGGTCTTGTGATTCAAAATCTCCCCCACACAGTGCACAATCATTCTGAATGTTCATGCCTTTCCGAATTAGCAAATCTAAGGTAGTCAACTTACCGTGAACTAAACTCCATAAAAAAAAACGAATCTTTGGAGGAATTGCCTGATTCCAAATGAAGCGAGAAGGGAAGTTAGACTCACCATGATCTGACACTAACTGAGAGTATAAACTCTTGACGGAGAACACACCGGAGGGGTGTAAATTCCACCTCCTTGTATCTGGCAGTCCATCCCTAGATGGAGGAGTGTCACCAATGAGTGAAATAAGTACTGCATACTCTTGAGCTTCAGTGTAAGTTAAGACTCGCCTAAAGTCAAACTTCCAATTACCTTGAACATAAATCATGTCATCGATGCAGGCATTTTTGTTCCTAGATAATTTGAACAGATTAGGACAAACAATGGATAGAGATTGCAATCCGCACCAGCGGTCATTCCAGAATGTAATGGCTGTACCGGAGTGAAGGAATAAGGTTGAGTGCTGGCTAATGAAGTTTGCAGCCTCTACTATTGCTCGCCAACAAGACACCCTATATGATTGGAAAACTTTACCCGGAATCCAGTTTGAAAACTCTTTTCCGTACTTGTCTTCAATAATCTGATACCAAAGCTTGTTTTTCTCTACGCCGTATCTCCAACACCACTTAGCTAACAAAGCTAAATTCATTAGTTTTAGGTTGCACACACCTAGACCCCCTCTTTCTTTTGTCGCACGGACTGTATCCCAATTTACTAAATGGGAAAGTTTAGCACCTTCTTTATATTCCCAAAGAAAATTTCGCATCTTCTTTTCGAGGATCTTGATGACTGAGATAGGGGCCTTAAAGAGAGAAAAATAATAAGTCGGGAGAGATGATAAAATACACTTCAAAAGAGCAAGCTTACCTCCCCTCGATAATGAAATGCGCCTCCAAACTGAAAGCCTAGCATCAAACTTCTCTATAATAGGGTCCCAAATTCTTATGGAGTTAGATTTTGCACCAAGAGGCATACCTAAATACATAAAAGGCAGGCAATCTACAGAACAACCCAATTCTTCCACCCAAGTAGTTAAATCACAAACTTCCCCCACAACAACAAGTCTCGGTTTTCAGAGTATTTACCTTTAGACCGGAGATGAACTAAAAGAAATGCAAAGATGAAAACAAATTATGTAACTCTTCTTTGCTATCATTCAAGAAGAAAATTGTGTCATCTGCATAATGAAGGTGGTTGACAACAATGTTAGTAGGAGAAACTGAAAAACCGCTGAACATGCCTTAATTTGCAGCTCTATCCATGAATCTTGAGAAACCTTCCATAGTAATGTTAAATAAAAGAGGAGATACTTGACAACCTTGTCTCACACCTCTTGTACTAGTAAAATAGCCGAAAGAAGACCCATTGATAAGAACCGAGAAAGAGAAAGTTGAATAACAGAACCTTAGCCAGTTGCACCATTTCTTACTGAAACCCATTTTTACTAGAACAAATTCCAGATACCTCCAATTGATTCTATCAAAAGCCTTTTCAAGATCAATTTTGCAAACAATACCCGGATTTCCAGATCTAAGTCTTGAATCTACCAACTCATTGGAAATAAGAGTACCATCAATGATTTGTATGCCTTCAATATAAGCACATTGCACCGGTGAAATCAACTTATCCATAACAAGCTTTAGCCTAGTAGCAAGAACTTTGGAAATATTCTTGTAAATACTAGTAAGCAAACAGATAGGTCTAAAATCCTTGATTGTCTCAATATGATCCTTTTTTGGCACCAGAGTAATGAAATTAGAATTGTGTTTAGAATTAGTATTACCTGTAGTGCAGAATTCATTCACCGTACCCATAATATCATCCTTGATGAAGTGCCAGCACTTCTGAAAGAAAAGAATAGGGAAACCATCTGTACCTTGAGCTTTGTCATTCCCTAAATCTCTAATAGCATACAAAACCTCATCCTCGGTAAAGTCAAGATCTAGGATATTTGCTTCTCAGTAGAAGAAATGGATACAAAGTCAATCCCATCTAAATCTGGTCGAATGACCTCTTCCTCAAAGAAACGAGTTTTGTAATAACCTACAATGTGTTCTTGCAACCTGGTGCTGTCGAAACCAACTCATCTCCAATTTAGAGTTGACTAATTCTATTGTATCTACGTCTGGCAAAAGCATTACTAATAAAAAAGAAGTGTTTCTGTCACCTTCCTGCAACCACTTCGTATTTGACTTAATTTTCCAAGTAGTCTCCTCCATTTT
Source organism: Papaver armeniacum (assembly GCA_023531295.1). Lineage (NCBI taxonomy): Eukaryota > Viridiplantae > Streptophyta > Magnoliopsida > Ranunculales > Papaveraceae > Papaver > Papaver armeniacum. The sequence continues at coordinate 421,275 of JAJJWW010004692.1, read as the reverse complement.
AGAAATCATTTCAAAATCTACTTTGTGTTGAAGATGCACTCTCCGCTCTTCTTCGGTCAGCATATTATCTTCATCCAGTCCATCAACAGTTTGAATTTCAGAGAGAATATTCTTCAGCTTTGAGTCAGTATGGCCAAAAACCTCTTTGTTCCAAATTTTTAGCTTTTCTTTAAGAGCTTGTAACTTCAACCAGAGCACAGTGCTGGGAGTACCTGCAAAACAAAAGGAAAGCCACCAATCTTCTAATAACTTTAAGAATCCATTCTCCATGAACCACATGATTTCAATCCTAAAAGGACTAGGTCCCCAAGAGGGATCTGAGATATCTAAGAGGAGTGGGATATGGTCTGAGGTAGGTCTGGCTTTGGCTAATTGGGTAACAAAAGGGTAGTGTTGTTCAAAGGATGGGGAGATGAGGAATCTATCCAGTCTGCACATAACTGGATTTGCTTGGCCATTTGACCAAGTATATCTTGCTCCCTTGAGAGGCAAGTCAATAAGATCATGTTCAACTATGAACTTATTAAACTTCTTCATACTTCTTGTGATTTTCTTGCAATTCTTCTTTTCAGAACACTTGGTAATTGTATTAAAATCACCACCAATACACCATGGAAGATTTGACCAATATCTGCAAACCGTGTCAAGCTCAATCCAAAACTCATTCCTATCAACTGAGTTATTTGGCCCATAAACACTTGTAAGTACCCACTGAAAATTATCTTGCTTGTTAGTACAAAGTACAGATAGAGTGTACTCGGCAACAAGTGAGTCACTTATATCTACCAGGTCTTTATCCCAGAGAATTATCATTCCACCAGAGCTCCCTATAGATTGTTGCATTGTCCAACCCACATTCTTATAACCACAAATCTGCTTAATGTCCCAAAACATACATTGCATCATTTTAGTTTCTTGGAGAATAATGATAGGAGCTCTAATCATCTGTATCAGAATGAAGCTATTAAGGAATGCAGTATTTCTACAATCTCCAGCACCTCTATTTCTTTCCTCATCAGAACGAACCGCATTGAAATCACCAGCAAAACAAATTGACCCTGTCCACCAATGCCTGATTTCCTCCATATCTTCCCAAAAACTTGCTCTTGGATCATATTCACACGGACTGTAAGCATTATTTATAGCCCATTTGAAACCATTAATCCTAAGAGTAAGAGCAGTTGTAATGTTATTGAAACCCAGTCTTTCATCCATCTTCTCAAACTTCCCAGCATCCCAAATGGTCAGTAAGCCACCACTAGCCCCAGCGGAAGGTATAAACGACCATGTGAAATCATCATTATACCACAGATGTTTAACAAACCATCTGTTAATCTTCATCATCTTTGTTTCTTGTACAAGACAAATTGAACATCTCTGAAAAGCAATTAGATTCTTCACAGAAGTTATTTTACCAAAGTCATTAAGCCCTCTCACGTTCCAACAAAGAATTTTAAAGTCCATTGAGAACCTCTACCTCCCTGCTTACGTCAGTTGCTTCAGCAATCTCAGTATGAGTGTGTGGAATTGGGGAACAAATGTCGAATTCCTATTCGTCCCCCATGCCCCCATCGATTTTTGCCCCCATCAAAAACTTTCCCACCTCGGACCAGTCCACATTTAAGGATTTAACCATAATCTTCAAAGCTAAATTCCAGTTGCCGAGATAGTTAATTTAGGATCAATTAATGCTGTGGAGGTCATTTGTGGCGGTTTCTTCCAACAGTTGTGAGCTGGATTATTAAAGTTAGTAGGAACTGAATCATTACTGATGGTTTCTTTTAGAAAGTTATGATCAAGGCTCGCAGAAGAGTCGTTGAAGTTGCAGCAAGCTTCAAGAGATTTGCAGAACTCTCTTCACCCTTGTTTGATCATCTTTCGGGTCGCAACCTTGATTGGCTTTGGGCTTTGGCTTGGTAAAAACAGTGTACCGCATGATGTTGTGCAAAATGATCTCTCAACGATCGACAGAGCACAGAGGAATGATGTGACTTGGTGGGATCATTTTTCAGTTCGGTGGACTTAGATACAAGCCTACAGCCTACTAAACAACTGTTTCACTTAGAAAATGCGATCTAATACAAATAAGGACGGATGTACTTTAAAAAATAAAACACAAAGGAGAAAAGAAATATTTTTGGTTACGATGCTTCACTGATTGTTTTAATGGCTATTATTTGTATACAGTCACAATCATAAGTGAAGCTCAAGCAGCTGAACCTCCAGCACGTGGACCTAGTTATAATGCTGGTACGATCTCTCCGTCATTCGCTGCCGGTTTACTTGTTGTAATATTTTTTTGGTTTCCTGTTTTGGCCTTTTTTCACTTAATTATGTTGCTGCGCTTCTTAGATAATTAACAGCTGTTTGGAATGTAACCATGGCATCATCGTCATGAGTGAATTATTATGATCATGGGTTCATTGATTTTTTTTGTATTACCAATGAAAGGTTATATTTCAATCTAGAGGAATTGAAGAGATCACTACACATGTTCAAAACAGTTGATTGTTTCAAATAAAAATGAATTTCTTGTAAATTATGAATTTTTACAATTGGGTGGTCGTCTCACTTTAATGACTCTCAAGAAGATTAGGCAGTATGAAAATGCAGAAATCGATGTTGGTTTGTCTTCAATGGTATTCTAAAACTTGTATCCGTTTGTATGATCCTGCAATCACAACGATTTCTGGGATATGCAACTATTTTTCCACCTACTCCTAATCAATAACTACCCAGCTACTTTATCCAATGAATATTCAGTTTCCTCGAACATCTTAGTATTAAGTTTTATCATCCAAAGACTCATTTTGCAAAATGTGTACAAAGAAAGACTCGAGTTTAAATAGTGCTCTTGAAGAAATAACAGATGGTCCAAAATGGATCGGTAATGATTTCTTTTTTACCTGCTTTAAATGTACCTTCCATTCAAGTTTTTGTCATGGAAGTTGCACGTATTTTTTTGATCATGGGAAGAACAGTATAGGCTAAGAAGTGGTTAAATTCCAATTCTTAAAACTGTTTTATGCATCCGGGATTTGTGGAAGTAACGATGTGTCACTTCAATATGATGGTGCATACTCTAAATATTTGACCCATTCCCTTTGTAGCTAAATCCGATTCGCAAAAGACGAAACAGGATTGTTGTGATCTGTACTGCACAATGCAGCAATACAAAGTCACGCAATTGACTTGCAATCATCGATCCTCATTTCCACAAGCAGAACAGGAGGCAGGACTTTAAGAAAGGGGTGCTAGAAAAAATAACAAGACACGGAAGAAATAATTTTGCACATCAAAGATTGTTTACCTTTTGAGCATATCGTTTGACGATCATCTCTCCAGCGTCGTAGTCTAGTTAAATTTTTCAAAATATCCAACTATAATTAGATCTAATCAAAGTCTAATTCTAGTTAATTCCTTCAAAGAATCCATCCGAGTGTTCACCACCGATCCCTTGTTATTGTTGTTAAGTTCTTTTTAATGGTTGCACCTTAATCTGTCATCTCTCGACTCTTGCTGTCAGTAAATTTTTTTACTCGTACGTGAGTGAGAAAGCAAGAAGTGAGAATTGGGCTCCAGTACTATTGGGATTTTAATTCCACATTTCTAGAGGATGCAAAATTAAATTTTGGGTTGGAAATTGAATACCCAGTAGAAAAATTCAAGATATGCATACCCTTTTTTGTCATTGTCTCCGCCGGTCACACGTAAACCAAAACAAGTATTTTCATTTTACCAACCATAGGCCGCATTAGTATTACCCACTAACCAGTTACACAAAATTTATACGATCTGTCATCCCGGCTAAATAATAAGAGATGAATACTGGTGGAAGATGAGGAAGAGGTTGAAACGTCACACTAACTTGGACTAAATCAAAACCGGCTACGTTATTACATGATCCACGTAGAATGAGTTATTCATCATTTAAGGTTCTAACTTCGTAAAGTATTACAGAACTGTTTCTCATTCTCTCAATACAGGATTTTTCGTAGCAATAGATTTCTTTGTAGCTTTGATCAAAGTATACTCAAGTTTCACGGCTTCCGAAACACGAATCTTCATATGTAAAAGGAAGTACGCTAATCGGGTAAATTTGGATTTCTTACTCGGCAACCTATTTATTTAATACTAAATGTTTTCTCCTCAATTTTCTCAAACATCTTATATATACGGGTAGTTACTTTCAATTGTCTCATACTCTTTCTTTTATTTATTTTTTGCAATTCTTTTTCTAAAAGATGAGATTTCTTTTATTCCAAATTTTTCTTTAAGATACTTCTGAATTTATAGTGCAAAATTGCTATTGAAAAAAATACACATGATACAAAACGAATCAATAATGAGACAATGACTATTTTTTTTGCCTACTTTAAATAGTACGTCATGGAAGTTGCATTTATTACAATTTGTAAATCGTTTACAGAAGGTAAAGCGGGTTGGTTTGTCTTCCATGGTGTTCTAAAACTCCTATATCCCTTAGTATGATCTTGCAATGGCAACGATTTCTGAGGTATGCTAGAAATTATCGATGGTTCAAAATGGAATATTGAAGATTTCTTTTTTACCTGCTTTAAATGTACCTCCCATTCAAGTTTTTGTCATGGAATTTGCACGTATTTTTTTGAATAAGAGCGGAACAGTATAGGATAAGAAGTAGTTAAATTCTAATTCTTAGAACTGTTTTACGCATCTGGGATTTGCTGAAGTAACGATGTGTCACCCTGAGAGATGAGGACACATACTCTAAATATTCTACCTATTCGGTGATGGAAAATTGGGTTAAAAAACTAGAGGATGAAAAAACAGAAACAAAACAACGGTGTACCCCTGACTTCAAGGCTCTTTCGATTCTTTTAGACGATAATTCGACCTTTTCCAATTAACTTGGCGAGTACAACAGGTCTGTCGAATTATGCCTTCAGGATTCAATGAAGCCCTAACACCGTAATTGAATTCAAGGATTGTACTTCCTTGACACTGTATAAGGTTCTGATGATGCTATTAGAGAAGAAGAAAACAGATTGCTTTGATGTGTTGGAATGGGAGAAAACCTGCGCTATTTAAAGAGGATTTATGCCTTTTGGAGATGGCTTTTCATCTCCAACAGACGCTTTCAACGGGAATCCATTAATGGTCTCTCTTCAGAAGAAAACCCTATGGGAAGAGACGTGTCGATAGAAATTTCTGGAAACCGAGAAAGGTTTTCTCTTCAGGTCGAACACAGCAGGGAGGGGCTACGCCCCACGGACCCCCCCCGGATTGCGACAAACATTAAAAATATCAAACATTCTCCCCTATTTTCAAAAAGTGAAAAGCACAAAAAACAAAGTAAAAAAACTTTTAAATCAGAGTGGTTGCATCACAAAGTGACTACCTACGTACCCGAGTGGGATCAAGACAGCGTAGTTCACGCTCAGTTGAAAATGAGCATCATCGTTGAATCCAATACATAAGTGATAGGTATCTTTTGGATTTGAACCTGCACTTAGTGTAAGGAATTCGCCTTATCGAGGTTCAGTGGTGAAACTAGTCTTGAACCAAGTACCCTTAGTGATAAAACCGGAATCTCAACACATATTGATTTCAGAAGATAGTGTGTTATGTAGCTAGCACGTTAATGGCCATGTGCTTAAATCCCGAATTCATGAGTCTTCTTTAGAGAACGGTCTTCTTCTCTTAGGAAACGACCTGATTTCCATACTCATATAGGTAAGTATCGAAGGTGTTTCGCGAGACACCTTGTGATAAAAGTTAGACTTATTAAGGATTTTCATCCATCCCGTTTTCTTGCGTAAACCCGCACCAATAAGAAAATGGGAATTTTTAATTTTAGTGCACCATAATCACTTCCATAACTTGTTGGTACCACATTGAACCTTATTTATCCTTTCCAAAACATAGGTTGGGTTTCTATTAGAACACGCAATTGGGGGATATGGGAATTAATTGGGGGATATAGCTACAGGACAAAAAACGGTGTCCCAATAGCAATTCTGGGTGACCCCTATGTAATTATTTTTTAATTCCTAATCTAGCCCCCACTAATCGGATTATTGATTAATTATAATTAGTAAAATATTAAGTATTTAGGGGATAAATTAGTGTGTATTTATTTTTATTTGAATTTGTGTGGGTTAGTTGAGGGAGGGAAAATGGTTTTTGAGTGGATTTTTTTTTTTGAAAATGGAAGATGATTGTGATGAGAGAATTGCTACTAAGAGGTTGAAATTTTGAATTTTTTTCTTTGAATCCACCATTGTTGCAGCTGAAAAAGCTTGGTGCCGACATGGTATTCAACCAAAAAACCATTCCGGCATTTGTTGGAAATTTTCATAAATTGTTTGCCCCTATCCGGGGGGGTTCTGGGGCGTAGCCCTCCCGAGACTTTGTCTCGTTACAAAAATTTTCAGGTTTTGATCTTCAAAACCTGTTTTTTCTGGTTTTAATCAGTCCTACTTCCCAGACACGCTTATCTGATTTTCGAGCATGCCGGAAATACTTCCTAAAATGGTTTTGCTTAAATTTCTATGCCGGAACATGATGAAAAATATCCAGAAAATTGATTTTTTTGTGCACTTAACTATCGGCATTGATAGATTTATATCGAGCATGCCGGCATTTAGTTCCGGCATTGAATTTCATCACTTCCGGCATGGTCTTCATCATTTCCGACATGTTCTTCATCACTTCCGGCGTGGTCTTCATCCTAAATAACCATGCCGGAACTTACTTCCGGCGTGGTCTTCATCCTAAATAACCATGCCGGAACTCACTTCCGGCGTGGTCTTCATCCTAAATAACCATGCCGGAACTCACTTCCGGTGTGGTCTTCATCCTAAAATTCTATGCCGGAACATGATGAAAAGTATCCAGAAAATTGATTTTTTTTTTCACTTAACTACCGGCATTGATAGATTTATATCGAGCATGCCGGCATTTAGTTCCGGCATTGAATTACATCAATTTTGGCATGGTCTTCATCACTTCTGGCGTGACCTTCATCATTTCCGACATGTTCTTCATCACTTCCGGCATGGTCTTCATCACTTCCGGCGTAGTCTTCATCATTTCCTAAGATGTTCTTTATCATTTCCGACATGTTCTTCATCACTTCCGAGAGAAGGAGAAGAGAATTTGAAAGGAAATGGGGAAAATTTAGAATTTGAAAGAGAATGGGGAACATTTGGGTTTCAAAGTTTTAACCCTAAAAAGATTAATAAGAAGTGGAGATGAAAATGGGGAATATGATTTTGTTTTTTGATTTTTATTTTGAGGGAAGGGTGTTTTAGTATTTTCGCCCCCAAAAGTCACCCCTTAGCACACACCATGGGTTGGGGAAGTAATTCATATCCCCAATTAGTTTCTATATCCCCCAATTGCAAATTCTTCTATTAGGGGTGATCAAACTTCATTCACAGACCTTAGTCCCATTTTCTTACACTTTATTGAAACCACATCCGAAAAGGGCTACGCCGCCCGCCCACCCCACGCCCCCTGGATTGCGGCAAACATTGAAAATATCCGACATTCGGCCATTCCCATCATAGCCAAATCCGATTCACAAAAGATGAAACAAGTTCCTTTTGATTCGTACTGCACAGTGCAACAATGCAAAGTCACGCAATTGTTTTGCAATTAATCCAGTAGTTACTGGATCCCTATTTCCCACACGTAGAAGCGGAGTCCAGACTTTAAGAAACGGGATGCAGGACAAAATAACAACAAAACGACAAGACACGGGAAAAATAATTTCGCACATCAAAGATTTTCTACCTTTTAAGCATATTAATCGCCGATCATCTCTCCAATGTCGTAGTCTAGTTGAAATTTTCAAAATATTCATTATTCGAGTATAATTAGATGTAATCAAAGACTAAATCCTTTGAGTGAGAAAACGAAAAGTGAGAACTGAGCCCTAGTACATAGTTTTGGGTTGCAAATCCAATACCCAGCAGAGAAAACCTATTTCGGTTTTCTCTAGAACCGTTTTTTAGTGACCATGGTTTTTTTGGGGACCATGGTCCTATTTTTAGTAAGACATTTAAAAGTAAATCTAGGTCACCCTTATCTAGATATTTATATTAATACCTAAATTACCCTCCCGATTAATTTTGGGTAATGATTAGTTAGTGTTAATAATAGTTAGTGTAATGATTAGTGAAATAATTAAGTTAAAGATAATTAGTGAGATTAAAAAATCAGATGAGTTTTTTTTAAAAAGAAGTAGAATTATTGAGGGAAAAAATTTTGAACTCGCAGTGCGAGTTCAAAATTGAATTCGCGGCGCCACAACCATCAGATGATGGAGATGTGACATCACCAAACCCAAGAGTTAACCAGAGTTATCTAGCTGGATTCCTTAAAAATACGGCGTATCTTTAGGATCTATCTAATACCAGAATACGGCGCAATCCTTAGTTTTAAAAATAAGCCGGAAAACCTTACGCTATCACAACTCATATTTCACACTTATAGAGTTTTTTTGACTGTGACGTCTATATATAGCTGAAAACAAAGCCTACAGCCTACAAAACTGCATTTCTGTATGAACAGAGATGTAGAAAAACCAGCATGCGTAGTTGTAACAAGTAGTAACATGTCCGAGGAAAAGATGAAATAAAACAACAAAGAACAACTTTTAAATGTTGTAAGACCTTTAATCTACCACCACCTATTATTTGCTTGATGTGTACCAACAAAGAGTAGTTCATGAAGAGTTCCCATTAAAAGTACTAGCGATAAAATTGAATTCAATTCTCTGAGTTCTCAATTCTCCAACTTGCCTAGCTGAAAGCAGATATATCCTTTCCAAGCAAACACCACCTGCAGTGAATAAGTTTTTGTTAGTATCCTATCAATAACTTAGTCACACTAGAAATTTCTTATTAATAAGTGTTACTAACCAAGTAAGGTGTTGAATTAAAACCTGGATTTCGCAAGCATAAATTAGCCGGGATAACGTTTGTTGCGGCAAAAGTGCTAAAAAGCTCTGGACCAAGAGACCGTCACCCATATGCAATAAGAGAGAAATGAAAGCAGACAAGAAAAGTTTTTTTTTTTTTCTTTCTACAAGCATCAATCATAGAGAATTGCAACTAAAGTATACATAAATGCTAGATTTACTCCTAGTATCACACTGCGTAAACAAGAAGATAAGGAGAGTCGTATATAAATGGTTTGGATTTGTCTGTAACCAACAAGAGAAGGAGAGTCTTATACATGTTTATTCAGTAGACTATGTTACCTCGTTAGATTCCACACTTCCGTGGACATTATGGGTTGCTTCCATTTACTTTTCTAAGTTTTCTACTGCTGTCTTTATGCCAGATTTGTCGCTTCGAGGAGGGGCTCGTATGGTTTCGAAAACTTGCAGTGTTTTCATTTGCAGCATCTGCCATGTTTTCAGCCAGATTTCAAGTAGTTATCCAACTCTCCTGTGGCTCTAGTAAGCAACTTCTTAGTAGAGGAGGAACTAGAAGTTCTAGTGCTTGTGCTCTTCATGGCTAAAGATAGAGCCATATGTGCCAGCTTACTGCATTGGAGACTAGACGACTTAGTATTACCTGTAGTACTAGTCTGCGCCCTGGGATTCTGAAATTGCTTGGGAAACTTGTTTTTATGATTTCCTTTTACCTCCACAGGCACAAGTTCATTTCCAATTTGTTGCATAAGATTCTAGGTTTTCCGTTTCCGATACAATATATGAAAGATTTCCTTTTGGCGCCGAAAATTTTGTCAAATTCTGGTATTAGATAGATGAAAAATCATCTTAAGATACGCCGTATTTTTAAGGAATCCAGCTAGATAACTCTGGTTAACTCTTGGGTTTGGTGATGTCACATCTCCATCATCTGATGGTTGTGGCGCCGCGAATTCAATTTTGAACTCGCAATGCGAGTTCAAAATTTTTTTCCATTATTGAGAGAGTAAAGTTAGAGAAGATGAAGAAGTAAAACATGGATTTTACCAACCACAACCGGAGGAAGAGTATTTGGGTACCCAGGTATGCTTCAAACTTAGATAATGTTGGTTGAATTGATCCAAAATTTCAAAAAAAAAGTGTGAATTTGTTGAGTATGTTTGGACTTGTTCGGTTACCTTGTGTGAAGAACATGTAACCGAACTCATCTGAAAGTGTAGTTCAGTTACTTGTTCTAAACACGCAGGTTACCGAACTCTCCTATAATGGAGGTTTTTTGAAGTTCGGTTAACGGACATGTTACCGAACTTTGTAAATAGGATTACAGTGTTATGTTCGGTTTGGCAGAAATGTAACCGAACTTTAGGGTCTATAAGTTCGGTTAGTTTGCAACCAATAGCTAACCGAACTTATGTAAAATCATATTGCACATTAGTGTACAAAGTTCGGTTGTTCAAACTTCATACCAACCAATATCTAACCAAACTACACACAATTAGTTAAGAGTTCGGTTTGTCAAGGTTTTTTATAACAAACCGAACATAGTGGGACAAGTTCGGTTAAATTGAAACTCAACATAGTGGGCAAAATAGCATAGTTCGGTTACATTGGATTTTTTTTTATTTTTTTTTGGTAATATTGGTAAAGTTCGGTTAGAAAATAGTTTTAGCCTTCTTTGCGAACCAACCGAACATAGTGGGTAAAGTTCGGTTAAATCAAAAATCAACATAGTGGGAAAAATAGCACAGTTCGGTTACATTTGGTATTTCTTTTTTGGGTAATATTGGTAAAGTTCGGTTAGAAAATAGTTTTAGCCTTCTTTGCGAACCAACCGAACTTTGAGTTCGGTTAAGAAAAAATTAATTCGTGATAACCGAAGTGTTCTTCGTGTTCTTGGTTTCAGAATGTTCGGTTAGCAAACTAGTTTGTTTTTAAGCTATTCCTAACCGAACATGCCACTGTAACTTCCATTTAAACCATATTTTGATGAATACTGCTCAAAATTTCAATCAAAAACGAATTAGAAGTAATGGGTTTGTGGGAAAATACTTATGGATCGGTTTGTTTATAAAAGATTGATTAATCGACGATGAATATTCAATGAATCGATCAGGCTAAAAATTTGATGATTTTGATTAGATTTGTATATGATCAGGGTTAGAGGATCATAAATTAATGAAGAAGATAAGAAGAAAAATTATAGAATAGATGAAGAAGAAGTTGTAGATTAGTTATAATTTTAATTAGGTAATAGAGTAAATATGTTAATGATTTAAATTAAGTTATATATATAGAGGTGGTGGTGGTGGTTGGTGGTGGTAGTCGGAGGTGGTGGTGGTTGGCGGCGGTGGTGGGAGGAGGTGGTGGTTATTAGGTTAGTTTTAAATTAAATTAGGTTAAGGATAGGTTAGTCATTTCCACATTTTAGGACACCCCTTATAACTATAGGGAAGATGGCCTAATAAGACCATGGTCCCCTCAAAAAAACCCTGGTCCCAAAAAATGGTTCCCACCACTAGGGATGCAAAATTCAAAATTTTTGAATAGTTTTGGGTTGCAAATCCAATACCCAGCAGAGAAATTGAAGAATTTCACACCCTTCTTTCAGATTGCCTCCGCCCCGGCCACACGTAAACCAAAGCAGGAAGTTTCATTTTACCGACCACTACGACATTAGTCGCACTAACTAGTTACTACATAAAACTTAAACGATCTGTCATCCTAGCTAGGATAATAAGAGATGAATAATGGAGAAAGGGGAGGAAGAGGATGAAATGTCACACTAGCTTGGACTAAATCAAAGTCGGGTAAATTATTACATGATCCATGTAGAACAAGTTATTCACCATTTAAGGTTCTAACTTGGACTAAATCAAAATCAACTAAATTATAACATGATCCACGTAAAACGAGTTATTCACCATTTAAAGTTCTAACTTCGAAATGTATTATAAAACTGTTTATCGTTGTCCCAAAACACGATTCTTCATGGTGATAGAGTTCTTCACAGCTTCGATCAAAGCATACTCAAGTTTCACCGCTCCCGAAACGCGATTTTTCATATGTAAAAAAAAGAACACAAATCGGGAAAACTCTATTTTCTTACTCGCAACATATTTATTTATTACTAAATGTTTTCTCCTCAATTTTCTCAAACATCTTAATTATGTGCACTTTCAATGGTCTATTACGCTTTCTTTTGTTTATTTTTTTCCAATTCTTTTTCTAAAAGATGGGATATCTTTTCTTCCTAACTTTCCATAAAATACTTTTGAATTTATAGTCAAAATTGCTATTGAAAAAATACACATGATACAAAATGAATCATTAATGAGTTAATGCCTACTTTTTTACCTGCTTTTAAGTAGTACGTATGGAAGTTGCGTTTATTAAAATTTGTAAATCGTTTACAGAAGGTAAAGCAGGTTTCTTGTGTGTTTTACTGCACAAATGTTTGTAGGAAATTGAAAGTAGAAAGTGGAAACACAATTGGATTTCGGCAAGATAATTCGGTAGGTGATCAAGCCTTTAATACAAACCTTTTTATCTATGCAATCATCAGTTAGAAGAATTGGACAATGTTGAGATGCATGAAAACACTCTTAAACGGTGAAGCCTGGAATATGGGTCTCGAAAGAAGACTACATGTGATACAAAATATTACACTCGACACATGGCGTCATCTTAGAACAGTAGCAACTTAGTAATATAGGATCACCTACACCTTTACGCAGATTAGTTAGCTTAACTTGAAAGCAAAGGCCATGAATGTAATTTACACTTCACAACCCTGGTATTTAAGGAAAATATTTTTGGTCAAATAGTGAAAAGATATTTTCCAAGTTTATGCAAAAATCATTCGAGCACTTACAGAGTCTGTCGCGGACTACTGCTAACATGATATCAAAAGGGAGGTGAAAAGATAAATAATTTCTCATTTTAGATGAAGAAACCTCTAGTTAAGTGAATATAGGGTTTGGTTATCAAATCGAAAAGAAACGAAAAATGACTAAATTGATTTTATATAGTCAATAAATCTGACTAACTGAAACTCGTGAGTAAAACATCTCAACCTTTGGGAGAAAAAGAGAAATGGAAGAAAAAAACATGATAGTATTTTGAAAGTAATTGTTTAGGAATGACCCATAACTCAACATTTTTATATCACAGGTGGACTCATTGTTCAATTGAAACTGTAGTTGAAACAATCGACGGATTATTTCGATAGAAGAAGAACAACGATATAAAAGAAATTACTGAAGCTATTAGATCGAGAGCATTTCAGCTCTGATACCATGTTAGATTTTGATATGTAGATCAAAACTAACATGGATATCATTGATTAGAGAAACATTATCATGATTTTAATCAATGATAAACAAATAAATTATAAAGAAATTAAACTACATACCAAAATCATTATGGAGACATGATTAACGCGGTTCAGCACTAACGCCTACATCCACGGAGAAACCCATAAGGGTGAATTAGATTGATCATCAGATGAGATCTCTGAGATAAAGAATACAATTACATTTGAGCTCTAATTTATAGAGTATTAGAGTGAACTAAACCTAGGAAGATAATATAAAATGTTGACTAGGTGAATATATTTAGGAAACCATAAAGATTACAAGGAAACATTCTGATCTTGCAATCTCCTAATATATTGTCTACGTACACTGCACGGATACCTCGGTGTGCTTCTTTTCATGGTTCTTGACTTGTAGCATACGTGTTATATTCTAATACGCTCAAATTTAAGTCATTTGTCCCATCACATGGACAGGCAAAAGTGATTTTTCACGGTGGTCAATAGGGAAATTTAACTAGCGGAACATATAAACAAATATTTATTTTAACTAGTGGGTCCCGTTTTTTTTTTATAATATCAAGTGAGACCAGTCAATAATACAGATAGTGAGGATATTATTGATTTTCCTTGGAATAAATTATGGAAGATGCAAGCAATCCCACGGATTAGACTATTTATTTGGAAACTAGTTCAAAAAGCGCTTCCAACCACTAAGAGATTAGCAGCTCATAACTCTGAAATCTCAGATGAGTGCCCTTTTTGTAATAACCAAGTGACAGAAACAGAAGATCATCTATTCAGAAAGTGCCACTTTGTTATATCGATTTGGTTTGGTTGCTCTATGGATGTCGTTAACTCGCAGATTAACGCTAACTCCATTAGCAAGTGGGTGGAAAGTTGGCTAACAGATCCAAGATTTTCGCAATATTGTGTCCAGATTGCAACAATCCTATGGTTTATTTGGAAATACAGATGTGAAGTGGTGTATAGTAAAACCTTTCCAGATCCAAATTCTTTAATTCAACAAATCAAGAAGTTCATCCAATCCTTACCAGACAATACCCAAAAGAAAAAAATAAAGATATTCAGCAAAAGAGATCGTCTAAAAATTATTGGAATACCTTAAACGCGTATTGGATAATATTCACAAAGCGTGTCTTGCAATAAAGAGAACTTATCCATGGGATATGCTTTCATCCTGTAGTTGGTCGACCAAGAAGCTTTTATGCATTTATCCGCAGGTTCTGATTGGGATTCTTCGGCTTAACACGCAGAAGCAAAAGCTCTACTAAAAGCGTTATTTTGGCTAAAAGACAATCTTCTCTCTAGCGTTTTTATTGTTACAGATTGTAAAGTGCTAGCGGATTCCATCAACAAAAGAGGATCAGATATTTCTTGGACAACAGAGAATACTATAGAAGAAATTTTATCTTATTTAGGAAAATTACCTCAAGCTAAGGTAAGATTTATAAACAGAGTTCAGAATGCAACAACAGACTCGGTAGATAAAAAAGTGAGGATCAGAAGACTATAACACATGTCAAAGCATTTGCAACAACAAGTGCAAAAAGAAAGCATTATTTCTAATGTTTTTGATAAAAAAAAAATTGTATACCTTCTATATTATATTGCTTAGTTAATATATTAATTTTTCTATCAAAAAATAAATAATACATAAGTGATTTGTATGAAGTCTATTCTTAGAGCATATTTCATAAGCCATAAAGCTGGCATTGCGCCCGTTGATACATAACTCATCCAAAAGGTTAAAAGAAGATAGATGTAGAACAATACCCCTATTTATCCTTCCTAGTTTGGGGTCTAGGCATTTTATTTGGGGTCTAGTACTAAAAGACAAAAAAATAACATTAAGAAGTAAAATGGAGATCCTCTTATGCAGCTATTTTTTACATAATGACTAATTTACCTCTGATTATTTAATTAGTGTTATTTGGGTGATTAATTGATGTTTAATCATGTTAACCTAGAAATCAATTAATGTTACTTCATCATCAAAACATGGAAAAAATTTAGAAAAAAAACAACAAATCAACCCAGAATACGTTTATGTTCATGTTCTCATAAACTGATTCTAAGATTCGGTTTATAAGAGTTCGAACATAAACCGATTGTAAAATTCAAGAATTCTTCTGTGTTTTTTTTTTTTGTCGCTAGAATCAGTTTATGCCAATGCCCACATAGACCGATTGTAAAATTCAAGAATTCTTCTGTGATTTTTTTCGTTAGAATCGGTTTATGTTAATGCCCACATAAACCGATTGTAAATCTGGGCACATTTCCGACTGTTTTGCTCATAACTTCTTCGTCCGATGTTGGAATGACCTCATTCTTTTTGCGTTCAATTCGTATTTTATCGCTCTACGATATAATGATAAAATTTTCAGGATTTGTGATAAAATTCAAACATTGTTAATGAATCGGTTGATATATGCATCATCATAAACCGATTGTGGTTGATGTTTATCAAATACGAAGAACATCAACCTAGAACCGGTTTATGTAAGTGTATAATAAAAACTCGAATGCTTGCAACATCAAGTATAATCGGACTAATCTAGTCACACATAAACTGATTTTGGGTTGATTTTCAGAAAATTTGATGAGTAAATTTCAGAGATTTAGAGTTAAATTATTGTTGAGTTTCTCTTAAAAGGAACGGATTAAAGGGACTAACTCAATCAATTGAATTGTTTATCGACAAAAATCCTTCAGAACCCAAAAAAAAAAAAAGAGAATTCAATTGTTGTTTGTGATTAGGTTTTAGTTTTTTATTTTGATGGAAATTACAAAAAAAAATTGAGTTTTGATTATATATTTTTGTATATAGAAATGATTATGATTTTATATTTACTTAAGAATTATTAACGTTTCTTTGAGGGCTAATTTAGTATTTTTTATCTAGTCCCCAAATAAACATATTATGCCCCAAATAAACATATTAGGCCCCAGACTAACCTGGCTATTTATTTCGTATCACATGACAATGGAAAAGAAGTCACTGGTAATTCATTTTGTATCATCCTTCTTTACCACTGTAGACTATTCACTATGGTGCTATACAAATACATATAGCATATTGGAAGATAAATAAACGAGAGTTATTTTGAAGAAAAAAAGTAACTCAAACGAGAAATTGCATATTGAGTACTATCGAATTAAATGTGTGATTAAGTCACTAAGAGGTTGGAGGAAACCAAAACCAGTTAATTAGATCATTGAAATGACCACAGTAGTTAATCATCATCACCACTTCCAAGTCATTTTTTTATTGGTTGCCATCAGATTCTCAGACAACTCGACTGGAGACAATGCTCATTCTTTATTTTCTGCCGATCATGAATCTTTATATTACTATTGTGAGCTTATGGAAGTGTTAGAATGAAAACTCCTCAAACATTTATTTTTAAGAATTCTAAATTTTGATACGGACTCTTTCAATACTTAATCAAAACTATTTTATTTTTATTTTAGAAAATCTCTTTTATAGAAGGAATATTTTTTGATTTTGCAGATATGGTAATTTGTATTTTCACAACACCTCCTACGCAGTAGCTACTTCACTGTTTATGGTTTTTGATTTCACGTATTTACTCTAAAAGGGTTATCCATTAACTTGGATAAATGAATGTACTTGGTAATACTTTAAAGATAAGATTAATATTACAAAATTACGTTCGCTCCTCCTCATTGTTGAAGTGGTGAGCGCTCAACCTATGCCTTCAGATGGGGCAAAAGAATGATGGTTATAGAGGATCGCCCAATCACGACCATGATCAGATAATTATATTTGAGCAGCTTCTCTCCCTATCTTGATTTTGTAATGACAAATTCAGCTTTGGGGGATTAGTATTGCATACTTCTTTTGTGTTCATCTTTTAGTGCGACCCTGTTGTTATCACTACGGGAAAAATAGTAATCTACAACTGTAGATTGACAACTCGTAATTTTAAAGTCGTAAAAGGTAGCATGTTTTATCACTAAAAAATGATTTTTAAAAATGTTCTTTGAGAGATTCGAACCCAGGCCTACTACGTGTTAGAAAAAGTAATCAACCATCCTTCCAGCTTCACAATATTTGTATATTTGTGTTTTTTTTTCTGATCAATATTAACAACCTTTACAAGGGTTGTAAAATGAAAAAATTACTTTGAAAAATAAATAAGGCTATGGTGAATCGAACATGAACCTCCTCTGTGACTGGGATTCCAACCACCCTTCCAAATTTACATGTGTGCTTATATTTTACATTTACTTTTATAAAAAAGTGATAATGAAAAAAATAATGGACGGTTATGATGTAAATGGATGGTTATGATGGGAGATTGAAAAGATAAGAAGAAAAAGATAAATAGACCTTCGACAACCCCCTTATGAGTTTTCGTTGAGTTATAAACACTTCTGCTAATTTTTTCTCACTTCTGCTAAAAACTATTTTGGTTTTCGAATCTGCTAAATTTTTCTCACTTATGCTAAATTTTTCTCACTTCTCCTAAAAACTATTTTGTCTAACACCCCCGACTAAATTCTAGAAATTTAGGCCTTTTGAGATTGGGTAGAAATATCCAAAAGAGGGTTTGTTTAAGGTTTCAGAGAATATTCTGATGGAATCTTACATGTAAAGGGTTCATCTTTACAATTTTTATCATATATCCTGCTAATTTTGGAGTGAGAACCACTTCGGACACTGAGGGTTCATGGTTCGTATGCCCTTGAATCACATTTGAAGCTAGAAATGGCACATGAGCTCCACCTTTAAATAGATGGATTCATCGTTCTTACCAAGTTTCCGACTTATAGTAGTCCACTCACGGCCAGGTTTCGATCTTGTAGCCAGGGTATGCATACAATATGCCAGAATAGGGTTTGTTTAAGGTTTTGGGGAATATTCCGAAGGAATCTTACCTGTAAATGGATTCATCGTTCTTACGAAATTTCCGACTTATGATAGTCCACTCATGGCCAGGTTTCGATCTCGGAGCCAGGGTATGCATATAATATGCCAGAATAAGGTTTGTTTAAGGTTTCGGGGAATATTCCGAAGGAATCTTACCTGTAAATGGATGGATTCATCGTTTAAGATAAGAAATAAAAGTTTACCACTTTGCACGAGCATAAACCATCAATGCCATAGGTTGAGGTTCATAACAAGGTCCTTCAGTAGCCACTTTATGAAGTCCATATAATTGCATCTGAACATCACTACTTAGCTTTCACAAAACTTGATTATTAACACCAGAAGTAACAAATGTGGAAGTAGTAGCAAAGTAATTCTCAACCTCACTTCCTTCTATACCTTCCCATTCTTCATCATCACTAACCAAACAATCAATTCCAGTTTTCTCCTCCTCCTTTAACCCACTTTCTTTCTCAACCACCACATCACTAGAATTATCCAATTCCACACCAATTCCATCTCTTTCAGACGTTTCCACAACCAGATTCTCTTCTAAATATAAACAAGAAACTGTTAAAATCTAAGAAAATATACTAAGAAATTAATCGAAATATCTAAAGAGGAATTAGGGATTTTACTGACCTCAAATCTTCTCTTATTATCTTTTAATCGTTGTTTCCGTGCTTCTTCATAGGAGTTTCCTTGTGCCATGATGAGAATCAGATTTTTTGAGTTTTTTCGTCTCTGATTTTGGGATTTTTCTAGGGTATGAAAAGATACAAAAAGAACTGAATATGGATAAATGAATTTGATATGTATTGATAGTCTAAGATTCGAAATCTCTGTGATACAATTTTGATTGGTGCGGTTTACAATGATTTTGGGTTAAACTTTGAATCGATTGGAATTTTCTTTCTTTTTTTCTCTTTTTCTTTTGGAACCAAATTCGCTTGAAGAGTGCAGATTTGAAACTTCGTCACCATAACACTTAAAATGTGTGTGCAAAGCAGTACACCAGGAGTCTAATAGGAACCGACCCGGAAAATGTTGACTCATGTCTGACTCGAGGTCTGTGTGTAAAGGACCCGGATATGGTATGATTGTCGTCGCAAATCGCCTTGTATAGACTATTTGGAATTTTGGACCGCAGAAGCAAAAGTCCGAAGCAATAGGCCACACAAAAGGTTAACTTTTTTTACTTGTAAAAATCATTCTGAAATTATGACTTATCACTTATAACTTTTTTTCCTTTTAAAAATTGTTTAGATCAGAATTGTTTGATAACATCTCGAAATGAAAGTATTAATGAAACTAGAAAAAAACTAAGAAAAAAAAACAACCGCCATTTTCTCTCACAAATACCGGCCCCTGCTGTCCTCCGCGGGGCCCGCCAGGACCCACCAAAAAAACTGAGTCTGGCGGTTTTGCCACCATCATATTCATCACTAGTTTCCACACTATCATATTCATCACTAGTTTCACCGCCTCTTTATCTTCATCTTCCTTCACTTGGATCACCCCCTTTTCCTCTTCACCGACAATCTCAACATTTCCAACCATAAGATATTTCAACATAGTTTTTGAGGAACCCTAAATTACTCTGTGTTTGATCTTACATTTGATATTTCAACATAATTTCAAATAATCCTTCTCCACCACCGCCGCCACCACCTCATTCGGTATCAAAGTAGTGATTTGTACGAATCATAAACTACAATAAAGAGATCAAGACGAGATTGTTACAGATCTATACTTTAATTATGAATCTAATTATAAAATCGATATGAAATCGACGAAATTAGGTTTTCGAAACCTTACAACTAAGTTCTGAAATCTATTTCGAAACTATTGATTACCATTATCTGATAGTAATGGCGGAGGAGAAGAAGGTGGTGGTGCTTGTTACGGTGGAGGCGATCGAGATGATGATGGTGGTGGGAGTGATGCAGATGGTGGTGGGAGTAGAGACGGAGTATTTTTTTTCCCGAGTTCTGTAAATCGAAGAAGAAAGATATGAGATAATTGAAGGTTAAAAGAGGAATTATAAGGTTTATGCTTTTAATAAAAATTTCAAGTTTGCCATCAGGGATATTTGTAAAGAGGCTTAGGGATATTTGTGAAGGCCATCAGAAGGAGGGAAATAATTCAATTTCCACGATGTTGTTCTTTAGGTCTCTTTGAAAGTATAAAGAAACCCTTCATATAATTGATTAATACAACTTAAGAAGCCGAATTCCCCTATGTGGGAAAAAGTTTATATATTCTCTTAAAACAACTTAATAATTAAAAACTTCATGATACGAGACTAATAAGATTTTCATTCACAAAAAAAAAAAAAAAAAAACTTATTTATTTTCTTAAAAGCATAAAGATTCAATTTTATTTATTGTTTTCCAACAACTTTGTCAAGGACGATATAAACCCTCCTGATTAACTAACGTGATTACAAACAAGAAATCTTTTATCGAATGGAGTGGGAGGAAAAGCCCACTTGGTCTGAGATTGGAAGAAAGAAACTTTTCAATTTCAGCGTACTTTAGTTGAGATTCTGTTGAGACTTGAAAATCTGTGATTCAAATTTTGCTTACTGAATATGGAGCTGGGCCTTGTTTGGGCTTGGTCATGAGCGTATGTTTTCGGGTTCAGGCTGTGGATGTAGCTACAAGTCACTACAAAAAAAAAAAAAAAAAATTATGCTACAATTAAGCCTACAAAATTCAAAATTCAAAACATAAAAGAGAAAGTTTTTTTTTCCTCTTTTTGAAGATTTATGAACAAGAGAATGTCAACAAAGAGGATTATAAACTTGCAACTACAAAAAAACATGGCTTCCAAAACAGCTAGTCGTCTTTACATTGTGGATGCACACTGGGGCAAGTATTTTGCGCATATGTCCCTACGAAACCGGATAAGAAAAAGAAATTGCAATTTTCCCAAATAAAAATGCTAATCCGATTTGCATTGCATAGTTGCCCATACAAGACAATTGATGAAGCGATTGGTCCAACTCATTCCAACTACTTCGTGGTTGTCAATGTATGATTTATATATCCAAACAAATTGAGCATTCTCAAAGTTTTTTAACTGATCATCACTGAGGATGAGTACTGTTAGAGTCATCATTCATCTGTCCTTCTTTCGTAGAATCTTCAGACATCTCTTAGTTTTTAAGGGTTTGATATCACTTGGCATGGTGTGTACAAAAAATTGTTTTAATCAAAATTGTTCCGTACCACCATTTTTTGACACTATTTTTGTTCTTTCCCTCCAACGACTTCCATCAGATGTAATGAAACCAACCTCTTGTTCTTAACTAATCACTCCGATATAGTTATCTCAAACTCCTCTCACCATTTAGAGTACTGATGGATATTTTCCATTAACTCTTTTCCCAATTTCTATGAGACCATAATGTATATTAATCAACAACCTTTTTATCTAGTGCATCTTCTCTTTTCAATTTCCTCAAACATCTTAGTAACGCATATACTTTCTGCTTTCTCTAATTTTTGTTTTTCTTTTTGATCCAAATTTGCATAACTTTCGCAAATATATATAATATTTTTAAGGCCTATTGATAAAAATAAAGATGATACAAAATGAATTATTTAGGCCTTTGTCATTGAAGCTACATTTTTTACTGATCACACAATATCAATATGGTACATTTAAAGTATGTTTCGTCACACGATTAAATTGCAATTGATTATTAACATGATCCCAATTTTCCACCCATGAACCAAAGATAAAATAAATTCACCCTGACCATTCCCCTTATGATCCATTACAAAAGTACTAGTTATATAAAGGCTTCTCCTAAATATAGCCCATGGTTTTATTAATTATAACCCAGATAAATTAAGTTATTAATCTAACCAAACGGATTCTTAATAGTAATTGATTTGATTTCGATTTGATTGATATTGTTGTAGAGAATTCTTAAGAGATATTTAAAATATATAACCTTAATTGGTATTACTGTAATCATGATTTAGGAAAATAACTTCATTATAGAGAAAAGGTAAAAACTTGGGTTTATATTTTGATTTTGGGGAAGAAGTAGGATTATTAGCTGAAAAAATTAAGACTTGTATGATAATTTTGGTTTTTTCGTTTTAACTTAAACTTTTTAGGGTATACTTAATAAAAGCATGGGATATGTTTAAGAATTCTTCAATCTAGGTAATTCTTCTAAACCTAAACTAGTTTTGGGGATTGTGGAGATGCATGTTAAACGAAATTGGAGAAAAAGGAGATGAACAAGAAAAAGTCTCAGATCTGGTCTTAGGAATTTGACCTAGTAAATCAAATTACCGGGACCAAGCCAGGGCTTTCTTCATGATAGTGATTTGCGTTATTTTTGCTTGGTCTTTCTCGAACGGTGTTTTTCCCGTCGAGTACTTTGCATTCATAAATTAAAGGTCTCACAAGATCCTTCATTGATCCTAATTAAATTTCAGGTATACCTAGGCCGAGCTTGGATCTATGATGGGTTTGGGTTTTCATCTTCGAAGACAAATTGTCGAGATATGTATGCATGTTTAAGGATATAGCCGATAATCTTAAAGATCTTAGTACAGTGGAAGTCTAATGTGATTGCAAGTTGTTAGGATCTCTTAAGTTGTTTCTCTTCTAATTGTTGCTCTTGTGCAATTTAGTTCTTCTCTTTATTCATGTATAATTGCTTGAACTGCTTGTATGTTCTTCGACTTTGTTACTTTGGCCGATCAAAAATAACATAAAAAATGCTTCTCATTGCTAGTAAAAGGTTTAATAAGTGGTTTTTTGCCCTATCATGACCATAATAAGATCCATAACCCGAAGTCTAGAAAACAAATTATATTTGAGCTGCTTCTCTCCCCATCGAAAGATTGATTTGTAACGACAAAATCAGCTTCTGAGGATTAGTATTTCCATACTTAATGTTTCTTTTTGTATTTCCCCAGATTCTTTTCTTCGAGAACCTCGATATACATAAATTTTACCAGAAACTGATTCTAAGAGCTCCAACTAAATGATTTTGAGTGCTCAGAAAATATTAAAGTCAGGTCATGAAATAGTAATCTTTAAAACCCTTATC
The DNA here is from genome assembly GCA_023531295.1 of Papaver armeniacum. NCBI lineage: Eukaryota > Viridiplantae > Streptophyta > Magnoliopsida > Ranunculales > Papaveraceae > Papaver > Papaver armeniacum. The sequence goes on along the minus strand of JAJJWW010004692.1, from coordinate 398,039 downwards.
CTACCATTTTTGTTAATGGTAAGAATTCCCTCGATTAATTAATGATAAAAATTGGATTAACTAGACTAAATTAGATCAATAATTTGATAATTTGATTTATACTTAGCGTCTGAAAAAAATAAAATAGAAAACGAAGCAAAAGATAATCATGATTCATGATCATAAAAAAAAATGATAATCATGATACAACTACGGTTTGAAAACGAAACTGTAAGAAGCATTTGCGGTATTAAAATCAAACCGTAAGTATAGTATACGGTGGGAAATGAAACCTTACACTAAATATGAGGCGGGCAACTCCAAACCATAGCCAAATTCAGGGTCGTCTGTTATTGGGAACTAAGCACCTACGATAGGAGAAATTGGGTTTGATTTTTACATGACAATTTTATTTACGGTTTTGGTAATATATTTTTCTGAATCGTATTTGATAAACACATTTTTGTGTCTGAATTGTCCTCAGTGTCTATATTGTTAGTCTCGATTTTTGTACTAATTTTGGTGTTTTTATGTTTGTTTAGGTGTTATTGGAGAATTACACTTATACGGAAAAAGTTGCTCGAAAAGTGCTTTTTTGACCCCCGGAGTACAATTGCTATACGGACCCTCACTTTTGCTAAGGGGCACCCACGGCTATATATAGCCCATTTATCCATCGCACCCATCTTTCCCATTCAAATTTCTGGTTTTGGCGGGAACAACAAGTTCTCGCATGGCAGATTTAGGGTTGACAATTTAAGCATGTTTCGGTGAGACTAAAGGGCTGGAATTGATTGGGTACTTTTCTATGGGCTAGACACGGATGGTAGAGGTGTTGGTTTCGATCCAGTTTGGCTAGAATTTCCACGAGAGGAAAACATGGCAACACATACACCGGAGGAGATATTCACGAGATTGCGCGAGCAATGGAGGAATCTGCACGTATCTGGAAGACCCTACCAACTATCTGGAGTGTGAAGGAGTTAAATATGGCAATCTAGCAGCTTTAGAACGCGTGGAGAAATCAAAAATCTAGATTATTTCCTAAAACAGACCGTGAAGAATAATGCCGAGTAATGAAGAATTATATGAAGTTATGGCGAGATATTCGGGGCTGTTGGGTTATAAATAGTTGTGAGGTAGCATAGAGGGGGGACGGAGAGTTTGGGAGATTAAAGAGCATCACACAGGCGAAAGATTGATTACAGAGAGAAACTCGTTGTCGCTGCCGCTATCAAGAACACGAAGAACATTGGACGCCTAAGAACAGTCGTTAATGTACAGTGATACGACTCACAACCGAGGGTCGTAGTTCAGAAGACAGTCTTAAAGCAACAGTAACAGTGACAGGAAGCTTTTATCGTTCTTTGTAACATCTCGGTTTGTAACACTTATAAGTGTTACAAACCCGATTTTTATTATATTTCTCCCATTTTCATCATTTGTAAACCCTTTGAGCAATAATAATGATTTTTGAGCGCGTTTACAACATGATGAGAGGTTAATTCACTCACAACCAAGGCAATGAGGAAGCTATTTACGCATGAATAATTGGTAATTATTTATTTTCTCTAATTTATAATTTATAATTTATAATTCACTCAATCACTGTTTTTGCATAGTTTTTAATTGTTTGCAAAATTTTCTTCATTAGTTGTGATTCAATTAGATAGGTTATGCTTTGTTTAGATAATCTATGCTTAGGGGATACAATTAATTTTTGAGAATTTGCCTGATTATTTGTGAATTAAGAAATAAGGGACTTAAAAGATAATTAGAGTTTTGGATTATTTACCATCATTCATTCATGTGTGATAGTGGAATCAGTGTCTTGGTTATTTTAATATCTTGCAATCAAATTTTGAGCTAAGTTTTGTTTGTTTTTAAGTTTTGTAATTGCTTTCACAAGTCTCAACGAACCTATTTACTACAACTCAATTGAAAATCACATCAATTTTTGGCGCCGTAAAGCTTGTCTTTAGGCTAGAGTTTTTTAGATTTTTTTTTCTCTTTTAGGTTTTTATTTGTTTTTGTTCTTCTTTACGTTTTTGGGTTTTTGTCTTTTCCTTACAGGATTTGGAATTTGGAGCGAAAGAAAATTTTGCCAAAGCTTTTGGTGAATACTTAAAGACTTGGAGTAAAAGGCAAAGCGAAAGGAGCGAAAGAAGAAGATTTTTTTTTTATAAAAAGAGAGGGAAAAAAAAAGAGAGACATTTTTTTAGATATTTTTCTTTTTTTTAGACTTTCCTTTTCTTTTGCACTTTACTTTTTGGACTTTGGACACTTGGACATTTGGACATTCTTTTATTTTTAAACCCTACGGAAGGGTAGTATTAAATATAAACTGTGTGCAGAGAAGGACGGCGATTACGATATCGCCTCGGCCCCTTGGGTTCGTACATGACATAGAAGTCGTGGCCCGAGTCGACTAAAACGGTTCATCACCCGTCTGGAACGGGAGGTAAGTTTGTCGAAACACTCGCGAATCCCCTGTCAGCTGATAGACGCATTTATGTGTCTATATTAGTCTCAATTCTCTGTAATGTTAGTGCTCTATTTTGTACTTATTTGGTTACTTTATGTCTTTGTAGGTGTTTTTGGAGAAATAAGCTTTTGCGGCGAATTTGACTCGAAAAGTGGTCCTGGGAGAAAATTACTAAGGGCACCCAGAAGACGCACTACAGGCACCCCGAGTATGCTGGAGACTCCCCCAGAAAAAGTCATAATTACACCTCAGAAGAATTGCTAAAAGGAACCTCTCATTTGGATAAGGGGCACCTAAATTACTAAGGGGTACTCCATTGATAAGGGGCACCCTAATTGCTATTTACACCTCATGGCTATTTGCACCCCAGAAATTATTGTTCCGCCCCAATTGCTAAAGGGACTCCACTGTCGGATAGGGGGAGGTCATCCCCTTCATTTTGAATTAAGAAAATTGGCGGGAAAAGTCATTCTTTCACGGGCAGAGTTTGGATTCGAGTTTTGGAGGTCTTCTGAAGAGATTCAATCGCCAAATAAGGTTGGGCTGGACCTTTTATAGCATAACAGGGTCGCTGTGATTGATTAGGCCCAACCAATTGGGCTGGATAAGCCGGAAAAGCAAAACAAGGACGGGAAGAATATCCAATGAATACGTGACTTCCAAGCAAGATTTTGACGTATTTTTGGAAGAGTTAAACACGGGATTTTGTAGCTACATTATTACAAGGAATAATGACGTGTTTTTAAGCCAAAATAAGGAGCAAATCTCGTATATTTGGGATGTTTCATTAAAACAGGGAAGAAAGAAGCCGCGGCTTGCTATAGAGGAAAGATGAGATTTTCACGAGATTTTTGAAGCATGTGGTGTATAAAAAGGTTTTTACGAGTTCTAGGAAGGGAGACGGAGAGTTTGGGGTCGATTGGAGGCTTCAGAAACGCTGCAGGAGGAGTTGTAGCAGCAGCAGGAAGAAGAAGAAGAAAAGTTACCTGCTGCTGTAAAAACTCAAGAACACCAAGAACAAAGCACCACCAAAAGCCGTCGTAAAGCGCAGACTTAAAAACAACGACAAATTTAACTAACTATCGTTGTTCAACAGTGGAAAATAAGACCCTCAGAGACAGTCTTATAATACTGAAAATCATTGTAAGCACTTTTATTCTTATTTTTAATACAATGATCAATGAAATTTTCTCCAATCTTCGATCTATGAGAAGCTAAATTTCTTTTCTAGGGTTTTGGAGGAAACTATTTTTGATGGGTAATATTTAGTAATTAATTTCTTTGGCATATTTACTCCAAAAATTGTGTTTTAATTTGTCTAAAAATTCTCTCTTCTTTACATGCTTCGTGAAAACTGTTTTGGGTAGTTTCTACCGTTCTTTTATAAGCGAAGGAGGATTAGGCCTTAGAATAGCGACGAAAGTCATAAAAAAAGAGCATGTATTGTTATATCTTCCAAAGCATGAGATTGAGTTCGAAAATTGTTTTGAGTAAAGTCGGAGTATTATGTCAAAGTTTAATTTATTGAGTTTACCATCATTAGAAGTAGTGAAATCCAAATCCCTAGACTCATCTCTCCTTGATAACAAAAATCAATTGTAATTAGTTTGTTTTAGTATTTTCTTTTAATTAAGTCTAAAATCAAAATCTTAAAAAAGTCCGAGCGAACGATACTCTTATACTTACCACTTGTAAAACTGCAATCGAGTTTTTGGCGCCGACGCGGACTTGTAAATAGGTTTAGGTTTTAGGTTTTGTATTTTTTTAAGTTTTGTATATATTTTATTTTTATTTAATTTTTTGTTCTATTTTACGTCTTCGGTATTTTTGTTTTTGTTGTGCAGGTTTTGCTTGAAACGGAAAGTGGAAAGTCGAACTTGCCAAAAAAAAAAAGGAGAAAACCGGAGATATTATTTTTGTTAGTTTTTTTTTATATTTCTTTTGGACTTGTATATATTGTTTGTTTATTTTTATTATATTATTTATTTATTAAAAAAAAATATAACACGTGCACACACCAATTGCATCGTCAGACTACCGATTTTAGGAAAACTCGTGGATTAGTAAGCTGAACCCGTGCCTTGGGCCTTATGGGAGTTACCAGCTGAAAGTCCACAAACCTCGACCTCGTACCTTTGGGTATATTTTGCCGTGGTAACCCGAGCCTACCCATTTTAGTCGACCTTGCATTTGCATTTGCACAAAAATAATGTCGAAATGGTATTATAAAGACCAATATAATGATTATCCGATCGAGTATCTTAATGGACAATATCCGTGCTTTGACCATAGTGTGGATAGTACTTGGGACCACTACCGATCTTCTTCAAGGTTATGGTTCTTACCATGGTGATCCCAACTACTATTCGCATTCCCACCAGTCATATGAACGGGTAAGTGAGAAATATTATAATGACCAAAATGTAAGTTATCCGTCTTTGGAAGATTTGATGAAACAGTTGCAACAAAATAATTCTTATGATCCTAGTCTTTCTTTAGAAAATTCACTCAAGCGATTGACTGAAAATTCAAATAGGAATGACATACTAAGGGACCAATTTTATGAAGAGTCACTCGGGCATGACTTAGAATTGAAGGAAAGAATTGCGAAATTTTAAGTGTTGGTCTAAATGAACTTAATTGCAAATTAGATAAGGTTCAACCATACTCATATTGTGATGATGATGAGGATAGTAATCGATGAAGATTATGAAAAATGTAGTCATGATGACGAGGAAATTGTTACACCAATTGAGCCTTACGATGATCATGTTGTTTCTAGTTCAAATCCTAATAACATTGTTAATTATTCACCAATTCAAAAGGAAGTGGATTTGACTAGAGACACCATAGTTTTAGATGGTGTAGTATATCATTGTGATTATGAAGCTGATGATGGTTTAGAGGAAAGAGTTTATCCTGAGAGTAGTGTTTTAGAGTCTAGCGATTCAGAAACAATAGTCTCTTCTGAGGATTATACAAATGTAGAACCGCCTAATTTCAACCTAGAAGAAATAAAAGACCATTTTCCTAAATCTGATAATTTAGAAATTAAGGAAATTGTGACTAGTTTATCCAAGGATATTGACAACTCTAGGTTTGGGGGTGAATATCATTCTCCCCGTGGTTTACCTTCGACTCTTACAAAGGTCCATAATTTGGGACTTCACATATGTGCTTCTACCATCTTAAGAGACTATCTTCATGCACGTTTTCCTGAACCTAGTTATGTCCAGAATGAAACTCTGATGATAGAAACCCATCCTCTGGTTGATGTGGTTTACTCGGGCTATGATACCAAGATTGATTTTGTTTTCTCACCAAATATTTTTCAACCAATTGTGGGAACGTATATGTTTCAGATGTGTCAATTATTAAGTTCTGAGACTAAACCTAATTATTTTAGGAAAATAGAATTGACACATTTGCTTAAGAATGACCACTACTCTCATTATGGTCAACTGTGTAAGTCAAACCTGATTGACTTAAAGGATCCTCAATTATTCAGGTTATTATTGTGTGCTTCTAAATTTTTCCAGACCTTAAAACCTGATATTTCGGATCTTACTTATGAGGAGGTGCAGCCCATGAAAATATTTTATTTGGACCCCTTTATTGAACCTGAACCTGAACCACAACTAGATGTAGTTGTCTTAAACAGGAAGCTAGGCAAGGGTGTGCTTTGTTTATTCTTGGTTTGTTGCAGTTTCCTTTTATCTGTGTTAACACTTTTTGATGCAGATGATCCACAATTGTTTCGGTTATTGCTTTATGATATGAAGTGATTAATTCTTTCATATGTCTGGCTGAAGACGTTAAACTTAGCACTTCTTGGGAGGTAACCCATGCTCATGCAACACGGTAATATCTTTCCTTAACTCTTTTACTTCAAATGGTAACAATTTCTCCTTGTTCATGCTTTTAATTTTATCTTTAGAACATTGAGGACAATGTTAGATTTAAGTTTGGGGGTATGGGAGAAACTTTTTAGTTGCATTGTTAAACTCCAGAGCCTAGAAATTTATGCTTATTAAGGATGGCACTAACCAATCTAAGTGGATGGAAGCATTTCGGTTGTAGGAGTTGAGGAACCAATCTGATTAGATGGAAACATCTAAAGAGTCTATTCATAAAAGCACAGAGCTCAGGTGTTAGAAATAACATGATAGTTTCACCATATCTCGTTGAGTCCTTTTCACTTCTATTTTTTTTATTTTGTTTTCTTTTTAAAATATGTTTCTCTAAGTGATTAGGTGGGGCTCACGATTCAAGTTGTTACCAATGCCAGGGTGAATTAGAGTGATTGAGATATTAAAAAAAAAAAAAAAAAAAATGAAAAAGATGAAAAAGTGAAAAAGAAAAAAAAAAAAATTAACACTTGGGAATAGCAATATGTGTGTGTTTTTTCCTGTCTCCGTCGCCTAAACAAGCGTGGAACGCAGGATCCATGGGAACTATCATGTAATCTGCTGACAAGAAGCATGCGCTTAGATCCAAAAGATCTAATCATGCGGTTAAAAAAATTAAAAAAAAAAAAAAAAAAAAAAAAAAGTGAGACCCGGACCATCGACCAACCTAATAAATTAAACAAAGTCGACCACTGGAACCCTTGTATATGCCGTTGTGTTGACCTAGAGTTAGGATTATTGACCACTTGGTTCCCTTGTATATGCCGGTGTGTTGATATTAGTCCAGACCTCTATCTCAGTCCATTAGGATAGGTTCATTTTGGCGGAGGCCTTCAGACAGATATGGGAAACATCGTTCACTTAGTAAACATCAAAACCATCTACGTTTTTCTTTATCCATCTTCTTGATCTATCCATGTGATTAGTTTTGACTCCGGGTATTGATGTCCATAGTGAGACTGTCTGAGTAGAGCTCTGTGACTTATATATGAATTTTAGTATGCTTGAGTGCAAACTCGTGTCATCAATTGGAATTTCGCATCAGGGTACTTCCTCCTGTAGTCAATAAGTATGCCAACCAAGGAGATTCTTTAGTGCTTTCCAAGATTCTGCGTAGATAGTTAGGGTCTGGAGTAAAGGTTTTGTGGGTATATCTCTTGTAAACCCTCCCGAGACTATAACTCGGCCACTAGGGCCACCTAGGGGTTTAAAGGCTTATTGCATACGCTAAATGCAATCGACGATGCCTGCGACAGTGAGTTAGGATTTTATTTTTGTAAATTTGATTTGCTCGAGGACTAGCAAATAATAAGTTTGGGGGTATTTGATAGACGCATTTATGTGTCTATATTAGTCTCAATTCTCTGTAATGTTAGTGCTCTATTTTGTACTTATTTGGTTACTTTATGTCTTTGTAGGTGTTTTTGGAGAAATAAGCTTTTGCGGCGAATTTGACTCGAAAAGTGGTCCTGGGAGAAAATTACTAAGGGCACCCAGAAGACGCACTACAGGCACCCCAGAAGTATGCTGGAGACTCCCCAGAAAAGTCATAATTACACCTCAGAAGAATTGCTAAAAGGAACCTCTCATTTGGATAAGGGGCACCTAAATTACTAAGGGGTACTCCATTGATAAGGGGCACCCTAATTGCTATTTACACCTCATGGCTATTTGCACCCCAGAAATTATTGTTCCGCCCCAATTGCTAAAGGGACTCCACTGTCGGATAGGGGGAGGTCATCCCCTTCATTTTGAATTAAGAAAATTGGCGGGAAAAGTCATTCTTTCACGGGCAGAGTTTGGATTCGAGTTTTGGAGGTCTTCTGAAGAGATTCAATCGCCAAATAAGGTTGGGCTGGACCTTTTATAGCATAACAGGGTCGCTGTGATTGATTAGACCCAACCAATTGGGCTGGATAAGCCGGAAAAGCAAAACAAGGACGGGAAGAATATCCAATGAATACGTGACTTCCAAGCAAGATTTTGACGTATTTTTGGAAGAGTTAAACACGGGATTTTGTAGCTACATTATTACAAGGAATAATGACGTGTTTTTAAGCCAAAATAAGGAGCAAATCTCGTATATTTGGGATGTTTCATTAAAACAGGGAAGAAAGAAGCCGCGGCTTGCTATAGAGGAAAGATGAGATTTTCACGAGATTTTTGAGGCATGTGGTGTATAAAAAGGTCTGTACGAGTTCTAGGAAGGGAGACGGAGAGTTTGGGGTCGATTGGAGGCTTCAGAAACGCTGCAGGAGGAGTTGTAGCAGCAGCAGGAAGAAGAAGAAGAAAAGTTACCTGCTGCTGTAAAAACTCAAGAACACCAAGAACAAAGCACCACCAAAAGCCGTTGTAAAGCGGCAGACTTAAAAACAACGACAAATTTAACTAACTATCGTTGTTCAACAGTGGAAAATAAGACCCTCAGAGACAGTCTTATAATACTGAAAATCATTGTAAGCACTTTTATTCTTATTTTTAATACAATGATCAATGAAATTTTCTCCAATCTTCGATCTATGAGAAGCTAAATTTCTTTTCTAGGGTTTTGGAGGAAACTATTTTTGATGGGTAATATTTAGTAATTAATTTCTTTGGCATATTTACTCCAAAAATTGTGTTTTAATTTGTCTAAAAATTCTCTCTTCTTTACATGCTTCGTGAAAACTGTTTTGGGTAGTTTCTACCGTTCTTTTATAAGCGAAGGAGGATTAGGCCTTAGAATAGCGACGAAAGTCATAAAAAAAAGAGCATGTATTGTTATATCTTCCAAAGCATGAGATTGAGTTCGAAAATTATTTTGAGTAAAGTCGGAGTATTATGTCAAAGTTTAATTTATTGAGTTTACCATCATTAGAAGTAGTGAAATCCAAATCCCTAGACTCATCTCTCCTTGATAACAAAAATCAATTGTAATTAGTTTGTTTTAGTATTTTCTTTTAATTAAGTCTAAAATCAAAATCTTAAAAAAAGTCCGAGCGAACGATACTCTTATACTTACCACTTGTAAAACTGCAATCATCAGCGAGTTACTGTATTCCTTCGTTTGCATATATGCTGAAGAATTGAAAACGGCTGCTTTAATTTCGTAGTAAAGGGCAAGGACAGGCCATACAAGATAAGGGTTCGGATTTCATCACCGTTCTCTTCTTGCCCGCCTTAGGAAACGATACTTAACGCGAACCTAAGCTTTAAAATTTGGAATAGAACGAGACCGATAGGTTAACGAGCTTAATAGGGAAGTCGTTCGAGAAATATTGGTTACTCTTTTAAGCATTCTTCAAAGTTCATGATGGTTTCTGTGAGTTGAGTGCATGACTGCGCCGCCTTGTAATGCGGTGAGGCCTTGGGTATCAAAGCTCCACGCAGCTTCCCCCGCCTCTATTCAACTTACTTCAACTCGGATTGATTCCAGAGAAGTTTTCTCAGATTGTAACGAGATCCCTTTCGAAGGATTAGAAGCTTGTCTAGAAACAATCTAAGTGGAGCCATCATGCTTTTTGTTTGCTAGAAATCATTAGGTTTGCTGTGGTGGAGTCAGCCTTGTTTGTGTTTACATAGAACTTCCCTTCATTTTAGGATTTTTCTTTTTCTTTTGTTTTTCTAGTGTATGCCCGAGGTCATTAGAGAACGGGCTTGGAAAAGAAACACTCTAGGTCGTTTGATTAGTGACAAACCTAGTAGTTCTTCTTGTGAAGGCGGGGAAATCGAAGACTCTTCTTTTGAAAGCCCCGTTTTTGGAAACTTCAGTTTTGAGAATCTGTCTCTTCGTGAAGAAAGTACACCTAGTACTTTAGTTGTGCCAGCGATGGCAACTTTGAAAGATTACATGTTCCCAACTAGGACCAACCGAGCTTCGTGTATTAAATTGCCATCCAATACGGCTAATTTCGAGATAAAACCTAGTATTCTTCAGATGATCCCTATATTCTTAGGAAAAGATGATGAGAACCCTTATTTTCATATTAGGGACTTTGAGGAAATTTGTGGGACAGTTAGAATAAAAGACCTTATCGATGAAGTTTTAAAACTTAAGATGTTCCCCTTTTCCTTGAAGGATAAAGCCAACACCTGGCTAAACAACCTACCCTCTGAATCCATTGAAACATGGCAAGAACTTATTGCTGCTTTCTATATGAAATTCTACCCTAAGCATAAAACTGCAGATGTTAGGCAGAAAATTAGTGCTAGTGTGCAACAAGGGGAGAGTCTCTTTATAGGTTTTTAGAGAGATTCAATGATCTCCTATCCCAGTGTCCTCACCATGGATTTGATAAGATAAAACTTGTAGAGATTATTTATGATGGTTTAGACTATTCGACCAAAGCCATGGTCGCGTCTATGTGCGCTGGTGAGTTCACTAATAAAAGTGTTGAGGATGCCTTCACCTTCTTATGAGTCGTTGCTGAGAAATCCCAATAGTGGGATTCTTGTGTTGAACCCCCTAAAAGACTCTTGGTTAATAGACCAATATGGTAGATACGAGTTTTGCGTCAGATGCTAAGTTTGCTGCTTTGTCTAGAAGGTTAGAAACTTTGGAAATGGGTCAGTCTAAAAACAGGTCCCTTGTTGAACCCAATAGAACCTCTCAAGTCTCTAGTTGTGGAATAGAGCCCGATAACTCATTTTGGGAAGGTCAGGTTAGTTATGAGCAAGCTCATGTTGTCTATAAAAATGCTAGGTTTGAGAACCGTCAGAAGTTTGACCCATACTCAGACACCTATAATCCTGGTAGGAGAAACCATCCTAATTTTTCTTGGTCTAAGGGCCAGAATCAAGGTCAGGTCTAGTAATTCTCGGCCTCCCCCGAGGTTTTGGTTATGCTAAGAAATCTTCAAGTCAACCCTGTTCGTAACCATTCGGATAAAAAGATCACAAGTTTAGAGGATACTCTCGCCTCGTTTATTAAAAGCTCTGAAAAGATCAACCAAATGGTTGCGCAAGGGATAGAAGAAAGTAAGAGTATAGGTTATGCTAACTCTAAGGATATTTATGAGTTGAAAACCCAGGTTAGTCAGATAAATGAGTCTTTGAGGGAAAAAGGTAAGTTTCCTAGTCAAACTCAACCCAATCCTAGAGGAGTTCATGAAGTAGGTGGAAGACCATCAGAACATGTGAATGCTATTAAAACCCTTAGGAGTGGTAGAGTGGTAGACAACAGGGTAACCATGCCTCATAGTGAACATGCTATAGTTCACCCTTCTGAGTTAGAAAATGATGAGGAGACTGATAGAGTCTCTAAAGAGACTAATGAGGGCCATATTGAGCCATGCTTTGTTCCTAGAGACCCATTCCCACAGCTGCTAGTTCCAACTAAGAGGGAGTCTAACTTTAATGATATATTGGAGGTTTTTAAGCAGGTAACTATCAACCTACCATTATTGGATGCGATTAAGCAGATTCCCGCTTATGCCAAGTTTCTTAAGGACTTGTGTACACGAAAGCGTAAGCTTATTGTTCAAAAGAAAGCCTTCCTAGCTAGTCATGTGAGTTCCATTATTCAGAATACCACTACTCCTAAGTATAAAGACCCAGGGTCCCATACTATTTCTTGCACAATAGGTAAGTATCGTGTTGAGAAAGCATTGCTAGACTTAGGAGCCAGTGTGAACTTACTGACATACCATGTGTACCTTAAGCTAGGACTTGGTGAGATGACACCTACCCAGATGACACTTCAGTTAACTGATAGGTCCGTTAAAATTCCTCGTGGTGTGATCGAGGATGTTCTTATTGAGGTCGACAAGTTTATTTATCCGGTGGATTTTGTTATCCTAGATACCCAACCTGTCCCTCGACCCGAGAAACCGAGATCGGTAATTTTAGGTCTCCCTTTTTTAGCTACATCCAATGCGATCATTAATTGTTGAACTGGTACTATGAATTTGTCTTTTGGTAATATGACTATTGAGATGAACGTTTTTCATATTAGTAAGCTACCCTCTGAACTAGATGACTCGAGCATAAAAGAGGTAAACATGATAGGAACATTAGTCGAGGAGTCATTACCAAACACTTTGTTAGAAGATCCATTAGAGAAATGCCTAGCTCACTTTGGGATTGATTTCGATGATGATATTGTGATTAATGAGGTAAATGCTTTGTTAGATTCAACCCCTTTGTTAGACACTAATAATGGATGAAAACCTAAGTTCGAACCACTACCAGTTTTTAAGTCTACCCTAGTTCCTTTGTTAGAAGAGCCTCCTAAGTTGGACCTAAAACCATTGCCAGATACCCTGAAGTATGTGTTTTTAGGCCCGTCTGAGACTTTACTTGTGATTGTTGCTTCCGACTTGGATAGTGATCAGGAAAGTAGGCTAGTGACCGTCCTTCAAAACAACAAGGAAGCTTTAGGGTGGACCATAGCAGAGCATTAAGGGTATAAGTCCTCCTTGTTTGTATGCATCGATCTATTTAGAGGAAGATACCAAACCTTCTAGGGAGATGCAACGAAGACTAAACCCTAATATGAAATAAGTAGTTCGAACCGAGGTTCTTAAGTTGTTAGATGCGGGCATTATCTACCCCATTTCGACGACAAGTGGGTAAGCCCGTTCGTGTTGTTCCCAAGAAATCCTAGATTCAGTAGTCCAGGAATGATAATAATGAGTTAATCCCAACCCGAGTGACCACGGGTTGGCGTGTTTGTATTGACTATAGGAAATTGAACAAGGTCACTAGGAAGGACCACTTTCCCTTTCCCTTCATCGACCATATGCTAGAGAGATTAGCTAGACATAGTCATTCTTGCTTTTAGATGGCTACTTCTGCTATAATCGGATCGTTATTTCCCCGAAGACCCGGAGAAACCACTTTTACCGTCCTTTGGTACCTTTGCGTATAGACGCATGCCTTTCGGAGGCTATGTAACGCCCTGCGACTTTTCAGCGTTGCGTGATGAGCATATTTTCAGATATGGTAGAACGGTTCTTAGAGGTCTTTATGGATGATTTTTCAGTGTTTGGTACATCTTTCGATGAGTGCTTGCATCATTTGTCATTAGTGTTGACTAGGTGTAAGGAAAAGAATCTAGTGCTTAATTGGGAGAAATGTCATTTTATGGTTCGATCGGGGAATTGTTTTAGGGCATATCGTATCTTCTAAGGGTATAGAGGTAGATAAAGCCAAAGTTGACCTTATCAAGACTTTACAGGTCCCAAAAATCGTAAGAGATATTAGGTCATTCTTAGGGCATGCAGGTTTTTATCGTCGATTCATTAAGGATTTTAGCTTGATTTCTAGACCTCTTTGCAATTTGCTTGCAAAAGATGTTAAGTTTGTCTTTGATGATGCTTGTTTAGAGGCTTTTGAGAAGCTTAAGACTTTACTCACTACCGCCCTCATAGTCCGTGCACCTAACCTGGAACCTACCCTTTGATATCATGTGCGATGCTTCAGATTATGCTATTGGCGTTGTGCTAGGTCAGTGAGAAAACAAATTACTTCATGTGATTTACTATGCTAGCAAAACTCTGAATGATGCCCAGTTGAACTATACCACTACGGAGAAGGAACTGTTAGCCATTGTATTTGCCTTAGACAAGTTTAGACCCTATATCTTAGGTTCTAAGATCATAATCTTCACCGATCATGCTGCTTTGAAGTATCTTCTTTCCAAGAAGGATACTAAACCTAGATTGATTAGATGGATCCTCTTGTTACAGGATTCTTCCTTAGACATTAGAGACAAAAAAGGTGCAGAAAATGTAGTAGCAGACCACTTGTCTAGACTTGTTGTGGATACCCCTGATGATTCTCCTCCTATTAGGGATAGTTTTTCTGATGAACAACTGTTCTTTGTCACCCAATTACCTTGGTATGCGAATATAGTGAATTATCTTGTTACTGGTCGAATGCCCCAACATTGGGGTAACCAAGATCGTTCTAGGTTTTTAGCCGAGGTTAAGCACTTCTTTTGGGATGATCCTTTTTTTTTAAGTATTGTATAGACCATATTATTAGGAGATGTATACCTGACAGTGACCAGTCTAGTATTATTTCCTTTTGTCATGATCATGCTTGTGGGGGTCACTTTACTGCTAAGAGGACTGCTTCTAAAATATTGCAGTGTGGATTCTATTGGCCTTCATTGTTTAAAGACTCCCATAGTTAGTGTGTTACTTGTGAACGTTGCTAGAAATTAGGAACCATTTCCCGAAGGAACATGATGCCCTTGAACCCTATTTTAGTTGTCGAGGTCTAATGCAGTTCAGAAGCGTGAATAAAGAATTTTGATAGTAAAATTGGAGAATAGTTGAGAAATCTCAATATTGATTGATAATAATAATGTTTATATTACAAAGGACTTGTCTTCTATTTATAGGGAAAACTTTTAAATCTAGTTCTAAGAACCCTAACTTGCAATCAATGTAATTCTAAAATTAAATAACTTCTTAAAATAACTAAATTCTAAAAATAAGAATTACATAAAATAATAATAATTAATAATAGAAATATTAATCCTAAATCTAACGGATGTCCTACATCAGGCCCGTCATCTTGAAAAGAATTCGTCTCGAATTGAGAAAGTACTGAAGAACATGTGTTACATCAGGCCCTCCATCTTGAAAATAAGTCTTCTTCGAGTTCACTAAGTATTGTAAACGACCCGCCCAACAAATAATATACTTTGAGTAATTGATGATCGTAGAGTAGAACACCATAAAATTGATTGTTGAACACAAAAGTTGATGTCGACGTTGGCAACACTTGGAGTAGTAATTATATGGCAATACTTTTGACTAACGAAAATATTTTCGCATAGCCTTCGATTTTCAAGAACAATGACATTAGGCGACTTACAAAATGATGGTGTCTCCGGTGTTTCCGGTGTTGATATTGGCGAAACTTCTTCGTCACTGTTGGGGTGAATAACTTGTTTTTGTTCAACTTCGTCATCAGTATCTTGCTCTCCTTGACGTTGGACAATATGACCATTCATATTGGCTTCACCGTTGTGAGGTTGATGATTATTATTTTCACCGTTTTGATGGTTATTGTTTTCACCGTTTGATGATTATTGTTTTCACCGATCTGAGTAAGAACAAAAGCAGCCAAGTTGGTCGAAATTAATTGAAGTTGACGTTGAGTCTCGAGTTGAGATTCCGTAAGCTGACGCCGGGTCTCGAATTGAGCATCTGTAAGCTTCTGTTGGGACTCTGCAAGTCTCTATTGGGACTCCGCAATAGAACGTATAAGATCGTCAAGACTAGGACGATTGTCTTTTCCACCGTCTTTCTCTTTACCGGTCATGATGGAAACTACGAACTTATATGGACCGGTTTAATAACGGAAAGAAAAGTAGTTAATGGAGTTAGAAGGGAATCTGTTGGCTAATAGGGAATTGGTGGTATAGGTGGAATAATAATAGGAAAGGAATTGGAGGAGGAAAAGGTAATAGATGGGATTTAATTAATGAATAAGAGGACAGTAGGGCTACTGTACGTAAGGAGATGGAAAAGAATGAAAGAGAGGTGGTGACAGGAAAGTGTGAGTACTGGAGGTTGCGGAAAGAATTAATTGATTAGTGATTGAGAGGACCAGTAGTAAGAAGTGGTACAGAAAGTAGACCGAAGGACGTGATGGTGAAAGGAATTTAAGGGTTTGGTAAAAACTGACGGATGGCGTCTTTTTTTTTTCTCCTGAAAAATAAAAGGATGTAGCTGATAATAGGGTTTGGAAGAAGAGATGCGGAGATCTCGATAAGTAAAGGTGACGAAAGGGTAAAGAAAATTTAGAAGAAAAGAATAAGAGGATCGAAGCCGAAGCTAGTGATGCAACTTAATGCAGAACGGAAGCGTGAATAAAGAATTTTGATAGTAAAATTGGAGAATAGTTGAGAAATCTCAATATTGATTGATAATAATAATGTTTATATTACAAAGGACTTGTCTTCTATTTATAGGGAAGACTTCTAACTCTAGTTCTAGGAACCCTAAATTGCAATCAAAGTAATTCTAAAATTAAATAACTTCTTAAAATAACTAAATTCTAGAAATAAGAATTACGTAAAATAATAATAATTAATAATAGAAATATTAATCCTAAATCTAACGGATGTCCTACATCAAGGTCTTTGATGTGTATTGACTTTATGGGTCCGTTTCCTAATTCTTTTTGTAACATATACATCGTTGTCGCTGTAGACTATGTCTCTTAGTGGATTGAGGTGCTTGCTTGTAAAACCAATGACCATTGGGTTGTGATTGAGTTCTTGAAAAGTAATATACTTATACGTTTTGGTACACCGCGAGCTATAATTAGTGATGGAGGGTCGCACTTTTGTAATGGACCTTTTAAGCTTTTGATGAAGAAATATGGTATTACACATAAGGTAGCCACCCCATATCATCCACAGACTAGTGGTCAGATAGAGGTTTCCAATAGGGAGATAAAACGTATATTATAGAAAACAGTTAATCCTAATCGGAAAACTGGTCTTCTAGGCTTACTGATGCCTTATGGGCTTACCGTACTGCGTTTAAAACACCTATTGGAATGTCGACTTATCGGCTTGTTTATGGCAAGACATGTCATTTACCTGTTGAGTTAGAACATAAAGCTTATTGGGCTGTTAAGCAGCTAAATTTTTCACTTGACAAGGCGGGAGCCAGAGGAAACTCCAGCTCAATGAGTTGGAAGAGATTCGTATAGATGCTTACGATAGTGCTAAGGAGTATAAGAACAAAATGAAACTTGTGCATGACAGAAATATTTTAAGTCATTTTCTCCAGGTCAAAAAATTCTTGATATGATACCCGCTTGCATCTTTTCCTGGGAAGTTACGTTCTCGGTGGACGGGTCCTTTTATTGTTCGCACTTGTCTTTCCTCATGGAGTCACAGATCGAGACACCGGATGGTAGTAGTTCTTCAAAGGTTAACGGTCAGAGATTGAAACCCTTTTTAGATCCCTTTCCTACAGGTGATGTTGAGGAGGTCCCTCTGGAGGACCCTGTTTACCCTTGATTGACCATCAAGGCGATTGTATGTTGTATATTAGTTTTTGATTTCTCTCTTCACCCAGGTACTATCTTTCCGATTTCTCTCTTTACTGATTCCTCTTGTTACTTTACTTTTTGGTATTGCTCTTTCATTAGAAACATTGAGGACAATGTTAAATTTAAGTTTGGGGGAGGGGAAGAAACTTTTTGTTAGCTTTTAGTTGCAATAAATAAACTCCAGATCCTAGAAATTTATATTTATTAAGGTCGGCACTAACCAATCTAAGTGGATGGAAACATTTTGGTTCTAGGAGTTGAGGAACCAATCTGATTAGATGGAAACATCTAGAAGAGTCTATTCATAAAATCACGAGCTCGGTGTTAGAAAAAAACATGGTAGTTCCCCATATCCTCGTGATGGAAACATCGAAAGGATCCCGATCACTTCTTTTTCTTTGTACCATTGCTAAGTTGAAATAGAGTGACTGAGATCCAAAAAAAAAAAAAAAAAAAAAAAGACTAGACCACTAGACCAACCGGAATAAATACAATAAAGTCGACCACTGGTACCCTTGTATATGCCAGATGAGTTGACCTAGAGTTAGGATTATCGACCACTGGTTCCCTTGTATTTTTCAGTGTGTTGATATTAGTCCAGACCAGTATCTCAGTCCATTAGGATAGGTTCACCTTAGTCAAAATCATCCACGTTTTTATCTACATCCATCTTCTTAATCTATCCATGTGATTGGTTGACTCCGGTTTATGATGTCCAGAAACTATCTGAGTAGAGCTCTGTCACTTTATATGAATTATAGTATGCTTGAGTGCAAACTCGTGTACAACAATTGGAATTTCGCATCAGGGTACTTCCTCCTGTAGTCAATAAGTATGCCAACAAAGGATATTCTTTAGTGCCTTCCAAGGTTATGCGTAGATAGCTAGGGTCTAGAGTAAAGGTTTTGTGGGTAGACCTCTAGTAAACCCTCCGGAGACAACACTCCGCCACTAGGGCCACCTAGCGGTTTAACGGCTTGCTGCACGTGCTAAGTGTAGTCATTTTATTTTCTAGATTAGCTTTGCTTGGGACTAGCAAATAATAAGTTTGGGGGTAATTGATAGACACATTTTTGTGTCTGAATTGTCCTCAGTGCCTCTATTGTTAGTCTCTATTTTTGTACTAATTTTGGTGTTTTTATGTTTGTTTAGGTATTATTAGAGAATTACACTTATGCGGAAAAAGTTACTCGAAAAGTGCTTTTTGGACCCCCGGAGGACAATTGCTATACGGACCCTCACTTTTGCTAAGGGGCACGCACATCTATATATAGCCCATTTATCCATTGCACCCATCTTCCACATTCAAATTTATGGTTTTGGCAGGAAAACAAGTTCTCGCCTGGCATATTTAGGGTTGACAATTTTAGCATGTTTCGGTGAGACTAAAGGGCTGGAATTGAATGGGTACTTTTCTATGGGCTAGACATGGATGGTAGAGGTGTTGGTTTCGATCCAGTTTGGATGGAATTTCCACGAGAGGAAAACATGGCAACACATACACCGGAGGAGATATTCACGAGATTGCGCGAGCAATGGAGGAATCCGCACGTATCTGGAAGACCCTAACAACTATCTGGAGTGTGAAGGAGTTAAATATGGCAATCTGGCAGCTTTAGAACGCGTGGAGAAATCAAAAATCTTGATTATTTGCTAAAACAGGCCGTGAAGAATAATGCCGAGAAATGAAGAATTATATGAAGTTATGGCAAGATATTTCGGGGCTGTTGGGTTATAAATAGTTGCTGAGATAGCATAGAGGGGGGACAGAGAGTTTGGGAGATTAAAGAGCATCACAGAGGCAAAAGATTGATTACCAGAGAAACCTGTTGCTGCTGCTGCTGCCATTGAAGAACACGAAGAACATTAAACGCCTAAGAATAGTCGTTCATGCTATAGTGATACGACTCACATCCGAGGGTCGTAGTTCGGAAGACAGTCTTAATGCAACAGTAACAGTGACATGAAGCTTTTATCGTTCTTTGTAACAGATCTGTTTGTAACACTTATAACTGTTACAAACCCGATTTTTATTATATTTCTCCCTTTTTCATCATTTGTAAACCCTTTGAGCAATAATAATGATTTTTGAGCGCGTTTCCAACTTGATGAGCGGATAATTCTCTCACAACCAAGGCAATGAGGAATCTATTTACGCATGAATAATTGGTAATTATTTATTTTCTCTAATTTATAATTTATAATTTATAATTCACTCAATCACTGCTTTTGCAGAGTTTTTAATTATTTGCAAAATTTTCTCCAGTAGTTGTGATTCAATTAGATAGGTTATGCTTTGTTTAGATAATCTATGCTTAGGGGATACAATTAATTTTTGAGAATTTGCCTGATTATTTGTGAATTAAGAAATAAGGGACTTAAAAGATAATTAGAGTTTTGGATTATTTACCATCATTCATTCATGTGTGATAGTGGAATCAGTGTCTTGGTTATTTTAATATCTTGCAATCAAATTTTGAGCTAAGTTTTGTTTGTTTTTAAGTTTTGTTAGTCCAAAATCTATTGCTTTCACAAGTCTCAACGAACCTATTTACTATAACTCAATTGAAAATCACATCATATAACTGTTAGTCCAAAATCTATTGCTTTCACAAGTCTCAACGAACCTATTTACTATAACTCAATTGAAAATCACATCATATAACTGGGTTGACAATTTAACCAACGGTTTAGAAATATAATTTTTTTCAAACCGTAGAGTTGATTTACGGTTGGGAGTTCATATTTTCCAAACTGTAGAGTTGATTTACGGTAGGGAAATGTTGATTTCTCCACCATATGTTGTTCTGAAAATAATTTTTAAATTCTTAATTTGATCAAACCTAACCTATTCATATAATCAAAACCAACAAAAAAAACGTGGGTTTTTGATTCTTACATGATTGAAATCACTATGATGGAAAAGAATGGATTTTTTAAACTAATTTTCAAATTCGTAATTTGATCACATCTAACCTATTCATCATCACAACGGAGAAGAAGAAGAAGAAGAAGAGAGGGAACAGAGATGAATAAATAACACGATGGAGAAGAAGAAAAGAGGGAAAAGAGATGAATTAGAATTAAATTATATTAAGGATATTATTTTATCTTTTGGTTTTTATTTAGATTTACCTTAATTATTGAAGGTATTTTTGAACCTTTATTGATTTGGGTAGCCCTTATCCTCATTTAAGACATTTAAATCCATAAAGCCCTCAAAAGGATTTGATTAGAGTCTCTGTAGTAGGCTTCTTCTACAAAGTTATATCCGATACAAAGAGGTATGCTCTTGAACCCACATAAAAATACAAAAGAAATACGAAAAATAACTTTGTCGCTGCCAAAAAGTACCACTTGGTCTCCAATCCAAAAAAACTCTCTAAATTCAACGTACTTAGAAAGAAAGGAAGCTTGGAGCCTTGGCCCTTGAATGGGTTTGGATTTGGGCTTCGAAAAAGAAGTTTATAGGGTGATGTTCTTCAAAATTGGCCGACCAGCGATCAAAAAAGTGGTATATGTTTTTTATAACATAAACCTATCGCTAACCATCGTGCAATGATATTCCCGATAAAATCACTTTTTTTCACATGCCTATCCTCAGCTATATTTTAGCTGACTGCTTGTTTAACTAATGTATATTTTCTAGCCAGTTTCCTCGAACATCTTGATTACATGGGTACTTTCTTTTGTCTCTGTCTTTTTCTTTTGTTTCATCATCCAAAAAACTCAATTTTCAAATAGAGTTACGAAAGACACATCCGAATTTACATAGTGCTCTTGAAGATACAAAAAATGACACGATGAATAATTGATGATTTCTTTTATACCTGCTTTACAAGTACCTTCCATTCAAGGTTTTGTTATTGAAGTTGCGCATACTTTCCTGATTAATTAACAGAAAGCAGTTTTTTTTTGTGATCTTTACAGCACAATGCAACAATACAGAGTCACCCAATTGATTTGTTTAATCCAATAACCAAAACAAGATTTTGCACTTTACCAACCATTACCAACTAACTAGTTACATGAAACTTATTCATCCAGTACAACCAGTCATTCCAACTAACTTATTTATTTTCAAAATCAAATTTTTTATTCATCGCAGAAATACATATTTAAATCTAGTTGGGCTGACCGAGCGAAGCGAGGGAGGTCCTTTATATGGCCACTTTTTTGTAAAATCTAAGTGATCAATTACCACAAAAAGATTGGAAATGGTTAGGGCCGAAAAACCAAAAATGTCCCTCCCTTTTAGTCTAATAATTACTATAACTCCTTCTGTATCCTATCTTTTCAGGGGTATAATTGGAAAACAAACTTTAATATAACATATCTAAAAATCCTTGCCTTGGAATTTTACAAATTTTATCTCGTTAGAAAGGTTATAAAAAAACTCTACGCAACAAGTACAAACAACAATATCAAATTTGGAGTTTTTACGAAAAATTGGGAGATATATATCATTTTAGGCACAATGTTAGAAAATTAAATATATATCCATTATACAAACCAAACCATCACAAATGATACATAATACTTTATATAGCAAAATATTGATTTATGCATCAACTAATTTTCCATTGCAACTAATAAAACGATGTACTCCATCCGTTTCAAGAACAATGATACTATCATTTTAGGCACAATTCTTGAAAATTGAATGCATATCAGCCATTATGCAAACCACCACAAAGGATGCATAACACATCATGCAACCATATTTTGGTTTGTGGATCGACTAATTTTCCGTTCTAGAAAAAATAATACTTTCACATCCCGTTTCAGGAAAAATGATACTATCACATCCCGTTTCGGGAAAAGTGATACTTTCGCTCCGTTTCGGGAAAAGTGATACTTTTGCTCCGTTTCGGGAAAAGTGATTCCGTTTCGGGAAAAGTGATACTTTCGTTCTGTTTCGGGAAAAGTGATACTTTTTTCCGTTTCGGAAAAAATGATACTTTCGCTTCATTTCAGAAAAAGTATCACTTTTTCTGAAATTGGGCGAAAGTATCACTTTTCAAAACGGGGGAAAGTATCACTTTTTCTGAAATGGGGCGAAAATGTCACTTTTTATGAAACGAGGTGAAAGTATTACCTTTTTTGAAACGGGACGAAAGTAGTCGTGGAAAAACTCCATCTTCATATTCTTCTTCGGTCGGCCCTCCCACCGTGGCAACGGTCGTACTAGTATATTAAGACGTAGATAACAAGATATCAGAGATGATTCACTAATTTCTTTTTCATGGTGATTCCTGGCTAAATTGGGGCCTACTCCAATTAATTTGGACCTACATTATAGGACAAAAAAGGTCATTGAAATGTAGAAAAAAAACATTCCTTATCCAATTATTTTAAAAAATGTCTAATTTACCTCTGGATTAATTAGAGTTGATCGGGTGATTAATTGTTGTTTAATTAAATTAAACTAGAAATTAACCAATCTTGATTCGTCATCCGAAGGTGATTTTTTTTTTTTTTTTTGAAAAAACTCGTCCAGAATCGGTTGATGATTGTAAGAATCGGTTTATAATACTTAAGACATAGATCGATTGTAAAATTCATGAGTTTTTCTGTGATTTTTTTCACCAGAACCGGTTTATGTTAATGCCCACATAAACCGATTGTTAATCTGTGCATTTCTTCGACAGTTTTGCTCATAACTTCTTCGTCCGATGTCGGAATGACCTCATTATTTTTGCGTTCAATTCCAAATTTCATGCTCTATAATATGAAGATAAAAATTTCAAGATTCGTGCAAAAAATCAAACATGGTTAATGAATCCGTTGATGTGTGCATCAATAACAATCGGTTTATGTGGACCCTTAAATAATCCGATTGTGCGCATAGCAGTTAAGAAATCGGAGGTTGTATAATCGGGTTATGTGGACATACATGTAATCTGATTCTAGCAAAAAAAAATATACAGATAAAAGCGGTTCTCTTCCATACCAGAATCGGGCTATGTGGACATTAACATAGACCGATTCTGGTTCAATATTTCCAACCATAATACACATTCAGTATAATCGGTTTTTGTGGGCATGAACACAATCCGTTTCTAAATAAAAGCGGTTCATAAGTACATTGATGTAAACTGATTCTAATAAACCCAGAACACTTTGATTTCGAAAAAATCGAATTTTGAGTGATTGCATGTTCCTAAAACCTAATTCGGGGGATTGGGTTGCTATAAAAGTACTTGATTCGTGCCATTTCATCTGCTTCTATGACAATCGAAGATGGTTCGTATTAGGGGAGAAGAAGAGAAAAAGAATCGGTTGGAGATGGAGATGGAAATGAATTTAATTTTGATTTTTATTTAAGCTTTTAGTTTTATGATATTGATTTTAGTTTTGATTTTGATTTTAGTTTTTAGTTTTTAAGTTTTTACTTTTATATTAGGATTTAATGGGGACACATTTGTAGTATTAATATTTGATAAAGGGTAAGTTGGTAGTTGCATTTCTTAATAATCTTTTTCTGTCCTGTAGTGGAGGCCCAAATTAATTGGAGTAGGCCCCAATTTAGCCAGGCTTATTAAGGTCTTTGTCATAGAAATTATATTTAATTTTTAAAGCAAGATCTATATGATTCTACTCCACAATGTAATAATAATATTTTTTCAATTATTTTTTTTTCCTCGGCAAAAATAAAAATATATTGAAAAGCTTACAGAGAGTGAGCAACAAAGTACAATTCAAACTCAGAGAAAAGAGAGCAAAGCTCCAGTCTCACAATCCAGAAAACCGAAAAAACCAAATTGAACTTTACAATCAATTTGAAACCTGAGAAAGATTAAGAAACAAAGAAGTGACCCCAGTTTGTCATAACTCTGTCATTGTTTCTTCACCAGTAATAGGCTTGAGCTTTGGCCCAAAAGAACGCTTGTAATTTGATATCTCTAATGAGGCTTTCCAAAGTTTTATTTTTGTTATCGAAGTTTCTTGCATTTCGCTCTTTCCATATACACCACCAAATAGCAACCGGGATGTTATTCCATATGCGACTAAGTCTTTCGTCTCCCCAATTAAACTTCCAAGTATTGATAGATATAATGATATTAAGGTCGTATGACCATCCAAAGTGGAAAACTTCAATAAATTAATCCCATATTCTCCGGGTTCTCCAACAACCATAAAACAAGTGCGAACTCGATTCATCGTCTTCCTCACAAAAACGACAAACACTAGAGACATCCATACCTCTTCTTAAAAGTTTATCCACCGTCATTACCCGATCATTACTCCATGCAACATTGGTTGGATAATCCGGCTCACCTTGATCGTCATTGTCTTTATTTCCATCCTTAACCGTATATTGACCATGATCACTACCAATGCAAATTCGGGTTTCTATAACCCCTTCTTGAATAGAGATAAAATAGAGAAGATTTGATATAGATAACACTTCACTTATAATGGTTTGAGAGTATCTTTGCCTAGACATAAATGCCCACCTTACACCATCTTCCCTAACTTCATACATACTAGCAACCACAAACTCCTTGGTCCTTGAAACTTCATAAGCCAAAGGAAACATATCACGCAATCTTCCTTCACAAAGCCAAGAATCTTCCCAAAATCTAGTTTCCTTAACCACCTCAATCTTAAATCTAATACTTTTATTGAAATCTTCAAGCTCTTTATAGATATTAAACCACAAGCTACCACCTTTCGGTCCTTTGGGTTGGAGAGTTTCCCGACCGGTAAATGTTTCACCACATTTTTCAACTATGATCTTCCTCTATAACGTTCTTTCTCTACGCCAAAGCGCCACACCGTTTTTTTAGCAAAGCCGAGTTCACTTGCTTAGCTTTCTTATACCAAGACCACCTTTTTCTTTTGTTTTTGAAGAAAATTTCCCATACCAATATTGTTCCTTATTTTCTTATTCTAATCATCCCATCAGAAATTTCTCACAATTTTATCTATTTTCTTAATTATGGAACAAGGAGCAAGAAAAATAAAGAGATAATAAATGGGTAGACTAGCTAAAACGCTTTGATGAGAGTTAACTTACCTCCTCTTGCTATTATTTTTCCATTCCAAGAAGTAACTCTTTTCCCACAAATTTCAAGTGGCGTTTCCCATTTTTAAGTGTCTTCTACCCTGTCTCCTAAAGGTAGGCCAAGATATATGCTAGGAAATCTCGCATACTTGCATCCTAGCTTGTTAGCATAATTTTCAACTTCCTCATCGACCGCCACTCTAAAACTACTTATGAATAAATTTATCTTTAAACCCGAAGTTAACCCAAAACAAAGAAGAAGGTAACGAAGGGCATCAATATGTCTCGTCACGTGTATAATTAGCTTCTCCTCAATGTCTCACAGCACCCCTTTTATGGGACTCTCACCCCACTCTCTTTATGGGGATTCATCGCGTGGGATGTGTAACTGTTCCGAAGTAAAAAATAACTTTGTGACTGCGGGAAAGTATTATTTGGTCTATTAAGAGCAACCACAGCGGGCGAGTAAGCCTATTTATTTGGTAAAAAAGCGAGACATAATGGGACGGATTATCGACTAAAACCCAGACCATAACCAAATCTCGGACTATATTTGGTCTGGGACCAAAGACAAAACCCAAATATAATCGAGCGGTCGTATAGTCCACGCCCCACCACCAGGAGGGTATATAATCTACGCCCCACACCAGGTGTACATAAAGTCCACGCCCCACACCAGGCGGCTTTATACCTCCGCCCCATATTTTATTTATTTATTTAATTTTTCTTTAGTATGGGGCGTGGTTTATACCTCCGCCCCATTATAGTTTTTTAACATCTTTATATGGGGCGGGCTTTATACCTTCGCCCCATAATTTTTTTTTTCTTTTTTTTTTTTTATTTTTTTTTCATTTTTGGAATCTCCCCCGATCGGGCGAACGTATAGTCCACGTCCCACACCAGGCGAACGTATAGTGTACGCTCCACCAAATTTAGTCTTCCACCCGTAGCATCACACACGAGACTAAACCCAAATTTTGATCTTTTTTTCCCTTTTTGGTCTTTGGTTATACTCGCACCACTGCAGCTGCTCTAAGAAACTCTTTAAGTTCAACGCACGTGGAAAGAAGGAAAGCTTGGGAATGGGTTTGGGTTTGGGCTTGGGCTTGGAAAAAGAAATTTCCAGCATGATGTTCTGCAAAATTGGCCGACCAGCGATCGAACAAAGTGGTATCATTTTTGAGTTCGATGGATTAATCAAAATGATTTGCTAATAAAGAAAGTATGCTCTGTACAAAGAAAAGAAAAAAAAAAGGAATGTTTTTGCGAACATAAACCTATCACTAGATCACCGCTGCCACGGTGGGGAGGGCCGACCGAAGAAAATCGAAACACCAATATGCGTAATAGTGTTATAGGGCTAAAATTGATATGTATTCAATTTATGGTAGTTTAGATAAATGTCCTCCATTTTTTATGCATCTTTTGTGATGGTTTGCATCAATTTATCCCATGTGTTATGTTTCCTTTGTGGTGGTTTGCACCAATATCCCCATGTATTATGCATCCTTTGTGGTGCTTTACATAATGGCTATGCAATATATTTTAAAAGTCACAATCGAATTTTTCGTAAAAACACTAAATTTTATATTGTTGTTTGTACTCGTTGGGTAGATTTTTTAAAATCCTTTCCAATGATATAAAATTTGTAAAATTCTAAGGCACGGATTTTTAGATATGTTATATTAAAGTTTGGTTTCCAATTATACCCCTGAAAAAATATGATGTATAAGGAGTCATAATAATTAGACTAAATGAGGGATACTTTAGGCTTTTCATGTCCCTAAGACTACCACCAAAATCAATCTTTTTATGAAATTGCAATTTTGTGTTAGGTTTCATTTGACAAAAAAGTGGCCATAAAAGGGACTCCCTCCCTACGGGCCCTTCGGGCCCTCCGGTCGGTCGGCCCAATTAACCATCCTGCAATGGCGATTATTTCGGAGATGCGTAACTTTTTTTCACATGCCACTCCTAAGATACATCTTACTTGACTACTTCTTTATTTAATGTATATTTTCTAGCCAGTTCCTCGAACATCTTGATTACATGGTCACTTCCCATTGTCTCTTTCTTTTTCTTTTGTTTCATCATCCAAAAACTCAATTTGCAAAACAAATTACAACGAAACATCAAAATTTATATAGTGCTTTTCTGGACTACAACCAAATTTAGTCGAAAACTCAAACACAGTGGGTGAGACTAAACCCAAATATAGTTCGTTTTTCTAGGGTTTGGGATTAAATTTGTGCACCCACACGGACTATAACTAAAATTGGTGGGGCGAGAGTATAATGAGCGCTTGTGTGTAAACGTATGTATAACATACGTTTAGAGTTAGGCGAGGGTTTTAATCAACGCCCATTAGTATAGGCGCTCATATAATGCCCGTATGATGCAGACGCTGGTATAATGTTCGCCCAAATAAAATGAGACGGATCCCAAATCTACGCTTCACCACCATACGTTGATATAAAGTCCGCTCATTATCAGACGCAGACTATACATTCGCCAGACTAAATTTTAGTCTTGTCACCGTTGTGCTTCACCTCCAAAAATGCCAATTTTTTTTAGTATTTGGTCTGGTTTTTAGTATTTAGTCCCTTCCACGACTGTGGTTGCTCTTAGATACATCTTACTTGACTACTTCTTTATCTAATGTATATTTTCTAGCCAGTTTCCTCGAACATCTTGATTACACGGTCACTTCCCATTGTCTCTTTCTTTTTCTTTTGTTTCATCATCCAAAAACTCAATTTGCAAAACAAATTACAACGACACATCCAAATTTTTATAGTGCTTTTGAAGATACAAAAAATGACACGATGAACAGTTGATGATTTCTTTTTTACCTGCTTTGTAGGTACCTTCCATTTAAGGTTTTGTCATGGAGTTTACACTTATTTTCCTGACTGATTAATTCACAGAAAGCATGTTTTTTGTGATTTTTACTGCACAATGCAACAATACAGAATCACGCAACTGATTTGTAAACAATATTTTTCACTGTACCAACTCACTAGTTACATGAAACTTATACAACATGTACAATCAATCTTTCCGACTAACTTATTTATTTTCAAAATCTGATTTTGCATTCATCATAGAAGTACATGTCTGAATCCACATGAAGACGTTTATAATAAGATAGCAGAGATGATACAAAATAATTCACTAATTTCTTTTTCATGGTGAATTCTTATTAAGGTCTTTGTCATAGAAATTAAATTAAAATTTTAAAGCAAGGTTTATATGATTCAAAATGATTCACTAATTTTTTTCAGTTATTTTTTTGCTCGGGAAAAGTAAACATTTATTTCCTCCGTCCCAAATTAGATGAGCTAGTTGGTTTTAAATTTTGTCCCAAAATAGATGAGCTATTTCACTAATCAAGGGTGTATTTCTAAAACTATCATTTTAATTGATTATTGTTATTATAAGAAATATGTATAATTTGATAGCCATGTTTATATTCGTTGCGTAGGTGTTTTAAAATGCCTTTCAATGGTATAAAGTTTACGAAAAACCGTGATATATCTTAAGAGATAAATCATTTCTAAGTTTTACTAATTAATATCCATAAGGGTATAATTGTAAAAAATACTTAAATATACGGAAAATGGGTCATTTGTCCAAAAAAAATTAAAACACGGTTCAAATGGATAAGTAAAAAATTTTATGGGTGAAATGGACAAAGAAAAAATAGCAAGGATGAAACTGGATTCATCCTGGCTTAAACTTAAAAATAGCAAGGATGAAACTGGATTCATCTTTGTGTAAAATAAAAATAAGAAAAATATTTGAAAATGGACAGGATGAAACTGGTTACATCCTGCCTATTTTTAAATTTTTGTCCATTTAAACAATATCTAAATCTAACTGTCCTTTTCACCCAAAAAATTTTGATTTTGGTCTTTTTAACCAATTTTGTGTTAAATATACTCATCTTTCCTGCTTGCCTTAAAAATTGAGCAAACTACAACTAGCTTATCTAAACTAGCTTATCTAATTTGAGACTGAGGGAGTATTCAAAATCTCACAAGGAGTGAGCAACAATGTACAACCCAAACTCAGAGAAAAGCGAGCAAAGCTCCAGTCTCACAATCCATGAAACCGAAAAACCAAATTATACTTTACATTCAATTTCAAACCAGAGAAAGATTAAGAAACAAAGAATTGACCTCAGTTTGTCATAACTCTTTCAAGGTTAATTCTTTTCAGAGTGCCATTGTTTCTGCACCAGTTATAGGCTTGAGCTTTCGCTTCACTAATCACTCACTTTACGTCGAAAGTGGAGCCTTCAAAGATCAACTTGTTCCTATGCGCCCAAATTGTCCATGTGATAGCGGCTGGAAGCAACTGCCAAAGGATCTTTTGAATAAGTTTTGATCACCTTCCAACCATTAATAATCAAATCAAAATAATTTGGCATAACCCATTCCCTTTTAGTATAGGAAAGAAAGTAGAGCCAAACCTTAGCAGAAGTAGAGTAATCTGTTGATCACTAATTAAGATAGACAATATATCTCACCAATATCCTTGATATTCTCCAACAATACCCAAACGAATATTCATTGGGTTGCCGAATCTCTTTTCGGCTCTATTTTCTTATTGCTCTTGATGTATTCATTGGGTTGAGGTACCCCTCTTAAGTACCCCTTTTCAATGAATTTCCTCTTTGATCGATCAAAAAAAAAATACTCAAACGAATATTCAACGTGTTTCACTGCTGGCGAGATGTTTGCAGCAATCCGGTAATTTCTCACTTATAACCCCAGCGGCGGAGCCAAGATTCAAACGATGGAGGGGCCATTTAGAAATCAACTTGTAACAAAAAAAATCACAAAATGCAAAATTTTTTTTACCAAAGAACCATTTAGAAAATAATCATCCATTTTGTGAGGAAGGGTTTTGATAATATGCATCGCAGAAGATGACCTTTAAATATGTTGAAAATAACTTAGTTTTGCTGCTGAGAGACCACAATTTTGTTACTTAATCTTGCCGTGCGAGTCCCTTTTAGAATAACTTAGCATATATAGGTCCGATTTAATTTTTGGAATTAGAGTACTCCTTAAACATTTATTGGGAAATTGGAAGGTTCACCAACTTAAACTTATAAAATGTAGGACCAAAGTTCCTTATTAAGATGGAAACTTTACGAAATGTTGGGGTGGCCATGGCCACCCGCAACTTGTACTTAGCTCCGCCGCTGTATAACCCTAAGACCCGTGATTCCGTCTTGATCGGTCCCTTGACCTTCAGCCTAATCTCTGAGATCACCTCGCCCGTTCTTGTTTCACGACTAATGGCCAATAAACCATCACATGAAGCACCCATCTTCCCCTTAAAGGCCTTGACAAATAAAGCTCTCACATTAAACGGTGATGAAACCCTCGCTTCCTATTGACCTAGAAAGGCCTTTTCTAATGAAGAGGCTATGGTGAGGACACTTAGCATAACTCTATTGGTTGTAATAATTAAAATTTGGTTACAATTTGGATACATCAAATATTTAACTGTCCGTTAGTAACGGTGTTAAAAAAAGGTAGGTAGACTTATGTTAGAATTTACACTTGAATTATTTAGTTACACCGTGTTTACACCTATACTTAACTGTACCTTAGTATGGGTGGACAAAACTCACGTGCAAACCGTTAAATAAATTAAATAAAATAAAAAGGAGAAAAAAAAAACGTGATACTCTTAAAACGGGAAAACACTTAAAAAGGAATTTAGGTTGAAAAATGAATCGTTAACAAAAAAAAAAATGAAATCGGTTGAGGAGTTTTACTACGTGCGGTTCTTTTGATACAATGATATGGTATGATATGATAGCTTGATCGGTGATGTTTCTTATGAAATCAGAGCATGCTATAGTTTAATCTGCTAACCTATTGGATATCTAGGTTTTTTTTTTCTTTAACCAATTCAGTTCAAAGTTCCCTCTTTTAGCTTTGTCCCGATTTGAAACCAGAGTTCTCAAGCTCTCAGCAACAACTCCATCCGCTTTTGGTAAATTAAATTCCTATCGTCTTTCATCTTTTTGTGTTTTTTTAAATCTCTTAAATTTGATTTTCGACTTTCAGGGTATCTTAGTTTAGATGATTTCCAACTTTTATAAGATGCTATCAAAGATTGTTATAGATTTTCATTCGCATCAATATATCAACATAATACCCACAGAAACCAGTATTTGTTGTTTCTTAATTCTTTGAGTTTAATGTTTGCAACTTTTTAAGTTATCTATTTTGATTGGTATTGGTAGGGAGAAATTTCATCTAGCAAGGTTGTGGTGGAAGTAGTTGTCCGAAAGGTTGTCAAGGACTATCTCATTCTTCCTCTAGCGAAAGGTATCTATCTGTTTTAAGTTTAACCATCAATAGATGTTGTTTCTATAATGAATTTGAATGACTTTTGTATGTCCTACTTGAAGAAGAATTTGGGTGGATAATATTGTTTTGGGTATTGCATTGTTTATTGATTGGATATTTGAAGTATGAATTAAGGATGCTCTCAATGCGTTTGGGAAAAGGTGTAAGCCATCTTTAAATAAAGTCCACTATTGTTAAATTAAGAGTCGTTATTTTGTTTGTCTATACCAAGACGACTCTGAAAATTTTTGGGACAGAGAGGTTGTTTTTTTTTTCACCTGGGGTCGTTGACCTTTAAAAAAGGATCGTCCATAGAGGATCGTCATAGGTTTCTATATTATGCTAACGACTCTAATCTAGGGTAAAAAATATGAAAACCAGAAATATGGTCGTTATCTTGATCATCATATACCCTAACGATTTTTTACGATCTCTACATGCATATGAAAAATCGTTAGGGTTTAGGCTTGTCGAATTGACGACCTTTTTACTATAACTCAAATTTTTCGGGTGAAGATTTTTTTTCTTTTTTCTTAGAGTCGTTAATGGAGGAGAAGAGAAGAGTCGAGAGGGCGAGAGGGGAGGGAGTGATCTTTTTGTTTAGAACTAGAAATGAATTGGGGCTTAGGATTAAGGATTAATAGGTTTTTAAGATTTATTTTTAGTGAAAGGTAAAATAGTATTTTCACAATCGGTTAAATACGCCCCTAAAAAATTTGGGGTGCAAATTAAATTTCAAGGCCCCCAATTAATATTCATGGCCCCCAATCAAACGAGGCTATATATATACAGGGAATGGAAGAATAAAATTGACGTGTCTAGTGGGGAATGGCGTGCAAGTATCCCAACAGTATGTACTGTACTTGCATTTCAGCTGCCAAGGGAAACGAACAATGTAATTGCAAGGCATACTTGCTTGGTCACATTAAGAGGTATGGATTATGGATACACACTATGTTTCTCATATATCGTGTGTCGCTTTATTCATCGCTGCTCAAGTGATTTCAAAACATTATGTTTGTAAGCCCTTTGCAAAAGGATTTTGCACCAC
The DNA here is from genome assembly GCA_023531295.1 of Papaver armeniacum. NCBI lineage: Eukaryota > Viridiplantae > Streptophyta > Magnoliopsida > Ranunculales > Papaveraceae > Papaver > Papaver armeniacum. The sequence goes on along the minus strand of JAJJWW010004692.1, from coordinate 365,230 downwards.
TATACTACTCATGTTTTAGGCATCGTAAGTATGTGATGGACTTACTCTGGAGGTCGAGATTAACACATCATCTGTCTCATTTCGAGCACGGCCTCTCTGCAAATTTGCATACTTGACTTGGTGATTACAAGACATTCAATATGGAAGTAAAATTCATACGATTTCAAAATTTGCATACTTATTTGGAATGATCATTATATAGATTCATACGTGGGTCGAGGAGTGCTTCCGGTTACAGAGATGATCATGTACTAAGACTTTCGGTGGGTTCAGTTTTTATTATGGACATTTTGCATTCTGAGCATGGGTTTGTAATTCGTTCTCTGAAATTAAAATTTATTGGTTCACTTTTCATTATCAACACTGTCCACGATCAATGCATCAGGGTATAGGATTCATATTTTTTCTGGTGCGTTTCGTTATCCTCTCCCTTGATAAGCATTTGTAAAATGCAAGAGGCGTTTTCATCCTTATATTTTTTTGTCATTGATTCAGGAGCTTGAGAATGACAAACATAGGCAACACTTTTAGTTTTATCCTCTGTATTGGTGAGCTTGTTGGCAACCTTTACTCTAAATCTCAGTATCTATGCACCGTTGTATTTCTTGGATTCGCAGGAAGTTTAATAAGTGATATATCAATAAAATATGGAGGGCATTTGCCAAAAGATGAGCAATGCCATGTGGTGTCAGTAGCTCAAATTCGGTGTATAAAAGAATGCGAAGGTTTAAAATATGATTTGGTAATAAATATGATTTGGTAATAATTCTTATTTAATCAGATATCGTACATGTGTGTTTAGGTGCTTCCGGTTGGCGGTTATGATTCTGTTGGTTTCTGAACACTGATAACTAACTTTATTGGGTTTATGTGGCAGGATCAATTGAATGGCAATATGGCACATGAAGCTGGGAAATTGGTGGCAGGGGACAATTTAACTTTATTGGGTATATGTAATGTGTTTCCGCTTAACAACTTTGTTAGCCTTTTTCACCATCAGTAACATTTCAACCCATGCTTGAGCGTCATTTTTCGTTTCATGCTCTCAAACCCTGAGATAGCAAACTACAGGTATAGCTGTCGTTCCTACTCCGATTTTGAACAGAAAGGGGCAAGCCATCACCTATATTTTCTTTATTCTAGAATAATCTAAATTTATTGGGGAATGGACTGGTGGTCTTTTAGCTACTGCATATGTTTAGTGTAATTACATTGACTTTGGTTTTTATGGGATCAACTCCGGTTGTTGATCCCATTCATGGATCAATTCCTATTGTTGATCCCATTTTTTATGGATCAACTCTCATTTCCTTAGATTAGTATAATTATGCTTGTAGTTTAAATGCTTGGATTTTGTAGATGTAAGTTCTTCAAACATTGAATTTGTGGTGCAATGGTAGCATGATCGACTCCATGTCAGATGATGCGTGTTCGACTCACGCCAAGTTCATTCATTGTCAATTTTTTGTTTTGGTAAAACAAATTTTTATAAAATCATGAAAATGAAATCGTATATAGAAGATATGAGAAGAGAAATGTGCGCCCGGTGCGTAGCACGGGTAGAAATCTAGTGTAGATAAAGAGATTTCAATCCCATGATTGTTGAGGAATACGTACCTATGACGACAATCCATACATTAAGAGAGTTTTGGAGTTGAGTTATCTAACCTTCACAGCCAAACAGTGCCCCTTTATTGTAGGAGAGAGGCCAGATTTTAAAAGTCTCATTAATGCCCAGATGTTCTTGCAGCCATCCCCAAACCTCCGACCAGGCCACATTTAAGGATTTAACCATAATCTTCAAAGCTGGATTCCAGTTGCCGAGATAGTTAATGTTAGAATCAATTAATGCGGTGGAGGTGATCAATTGTGGCGGTTTCTTCCAACAGTTTTGGGCTGGATTATTAAAGTTAGTAGGAACTGAATCATTAGGCCTCTTCCTATGCACATGCCAAAAAAAAAATGGTGTTTGGCATGCCAGGTGGCATGCCAAACCATTTGCGTCACTATGGGGAAACCGCTGAGCGATCGAATCCTCAAGCGATAATCATAATATCTCCAAATGATAAAGTCTTTATCGGCGGCGATATTGTCAATATCACTCGATAAAAATAATAACGCCGCGATACAATTGTTATCGCCAAGTAGTTATTCTGCAACGGCTAGTTCCCCATATGGTTCCTATATATACGCCATTTTACCTCGACAGAAAACTCACACTTGCTTCTAAAGATATTACTCCTTTATTCTCAATTTTAAGCTTCACAATGTCGAGATCCAATGAAGAAAGGGATATTATTATGAATAGGTTCAGTTACTGACAAGAAAGTTATCGTATGAGGTTGCAAGAAATTGACGAAGAGGAAGCTGAAGATGAGAAACTAACTGAAACTTTGATGCTTGTACATACGGGTCAAATACCAAGAGTTCCAGAGCCCAAAGAAGTATTATCAAGAAGATATACGTATCGAGGGAGGGAATTTTACCATCAGAAGCTCATGCATGATTATTTTCTTCCCAATTGTGTGTACTCGATCGAGATTTTCAAGGTCGATTCCGCATGCCTCGTCATCGATGAAAAGATTATTGAAGAGATTTGTCGAGTGGAACCTCAATTCAATTATCAGTTTGATGCACTGAATATTAGAGGTCATAGTCCCGAACAAAAAGTTACTTCGGCTTTAAGGATTCTAGGTTATGGCACTCCAGCGGATGCGAATGATGAGTACCTTCGTATGGGTAAAACAACTTCTTACACTTACCTTTCATTGTTCTGTGAAGTAATGATTAATCATTTTGGTCCAACATATTTACGAAAACCAACCGACGAAGATGTTAGACAAATATTAAGGGAGAATGAGGAAAGGGGATTCCCATGAATGCTAGGTAGTCTCGATTGTATGCATTGGGTATCTCGATTTTATGTATTTTTTTAATGTTTTAGCTTCAGTTTAAGTTATGTTATGTATTGTTATTTTTCTAATTAATAAGCTTCAACATTTCATTTCAAACTAATATTAATTGGAATGCATAACAACATATCAAATAAAACTTAAACTAGAACATTAAAACTTAAACTGCTACATTAAACTAGTACTAAACTAGTACATTAATCATTTAGAGGAATTATTTCATCAAACTCATCATCAGTTCCATCATCATCATCTTCTTCATCACGGTTGTTAGTAAATCCAAATTTTGCTTTTCAATCTGTGCTTGAATCTGTCAAATTCGATTTGCCATACATGCGGTTGTTGGGCGTTCATAATTGAGGTGTTAGCTTGAAGAATGTTATGCTTGTCATAGTCAAACTGGAATTTTCTTGAGAAAGACGACTTTTCTTACTCTCCCGGTTTTGAAATTTCCTTTCAATTGATCTTTGCTTCTCGACGGTCTTTTGATGTTCCATAAACTCCGCCATGTTAAATCCTCCGGAATTCCCTCCTTCTTGAGCTAATTTTCTAGCCAGTTTTTCCCGATTCCTCCCTGGAAGTTCCCTTATTATTACCATCAACATAATTATTGAAAACTACGTTGGAATTTGAGCTTGTAGGGGTATCTGGTGAAGAATTTGATGGACCTTGTGAAAATGGTGAAGAATTTGGTGTTGAGGGAGAAGAATTATATGGTGACTTTTCGTGTACTATTTGATTATTTACTAAGTAATCGGGATTAAATTTGTTCAAACCCTTCAAAATATGATAACAAATTTCGAAAGCAAACCTGTTTACCATGTTTTCGTTTGCCAATCATGTACGAACCTCTCTTTCAAAATCAACATCAGTCGACCACACTTGTCCTTTCCTTTTCTCTTGGCTTGCATTATCAATGCAACATAAGCGGCTACTTCCTATTGATTACAATGAAGTGTTCGACAATCCTTTTGCATCACGACGATTGATGTTCATGGTTTGTTCTTCATATTTTTGAAATATATTATCCCACATGGTGTTACCATGTTGGTGTGCACCACCGATACAATCTTGGGTAAAAAAACATAATTACGACAAATACATTCATCTTCTATCATGGTGTATTTTGCACCACGGACTCGATTCTTCTTACCTTTGCCTTGAGTTTGTGCTTGTGAATCCATTTTACAAGAAAATATAATTGTAGAGGAGTTGTGATAGTTTTAGATTTGAAAAAGATTGAGAAATTAAGAAATTCTAGAGAGATTTAGAATTTTTGGTGTGAGTTGATATGAGTTTGAAATCAGGTATTTATAGAGGGGGGAAATTGTAGCCGTTAGATGAAGATCTGGTCAACGATTATCATAGTATCGAGCGATAGCTTGACTGTCGCTGTCGAGTGAATGACCATCAAACGATTCTTTGACCATCGAGCGACCGAGACTCTATCGCTCATTGAAACTCTGTCGTGTATGCCTATATGCCAGAAAAACATATTGGCATATGAGTTTGGCGATTTAGCATACCCATAGTGGGTGCATATATGCCAAATACCATGTTTTGGCATGTGCATAGGAAGAGGCCTTACTGATGGTTTCCTTCAGAAAGTTAAGATCAAGGCTCGCAGAAGAGTCATTGAAGTTGCAGCAAGCTTCAAGAGATTTACATAACTCTCTTCACCCTAGTTTGATCATCTTTCGGGGCGCAACCTTAATTGGGCTTTGGCTTGGTAAAAACAGTGTCCCGCATGATGTTGTGCGAAATGATCGATCTCTCAACGATCGACAGAGCACAGAGGAATGATTTTACTTGGTGGGATCATTTTTCAGTTCAGTGGATTTGGATACAAGCCTACAGCCTACTAAACAACTGTTTCGCTTAGAAAATGCGATCTAATACAAATAAGGACGGATGTACTTTCAAAAATAAAACACAAAGGAGAAAAGAAATATTTTCGGTTTCGATGCTTCAATTCACTGATTGTTTTAATGGCTATTATTTGTATATATACTCACAATCATAAGTGAAGCCCAAGCAGCTGAACCTCCAGCATGTGGACCTAGTTATAAGGCTGGTACGATGTCTCAGTCATTCGCTGCCGGTTTATTTGTTGTCACATTTTTTTGTTGTCCTGTTTTGGCATTTTTTTCACTTATGTTGCTGCGCTTTTGAGATAATTAACAGCTGTTTGAGCGTCACTTATGATTTTTCTTTAAGATACTTCTGAATTTATAGTGCAAAATTGCTATTGAAAAAAATACACATGATACAAAATTAGTCAATGACTATTATTTTACCTGCTTTAAATAGTACGTCATGGAAGTTGCATTTATTACAATTTGTAAATCGTTTACAAAAGGTAAAGCGGGTTGGTTTGTCTTCCATGGTGTTCTAAAACTCCTATATCCCCTAGTATGATCTTGCAATGCCAACGATTTCTGAGGTATGCTAGAAATTATCGATGGTCCAAAATGGATCGTTGAAGATTTCTTTTCTACCTGCTTTAAATGTACCATCCATTCAAGTTTTTGTCATGGAATTTGCACGTATTTTTTTTGAATAAGGGCGGAACAGTATAGGCTAAGAAGTAGTTAATCCTAATTCTTGAAACTGTTTTACGCATCTGGGATTTGTTTAAGTAACGATGTGTCACTTAGAGATGATGGTGCATACTCTAAATATTTGACCCATCCCCATCGTAATCAAATCCGATTCACAAAACTGCGCAATGCAACAATAGAAAGTCACGCAACTTATTTACAATTAATCCAATAGTTACTCCCCATTTCCCACACGCAGAAGCAGAAGCCAGGATTATAAGAAGAGCTTATAAGAAAGGGGTTGCAAGAAAAAATAACAAGACAGGGAAAACATAATTTTGCACATCAAAGATTGTCTACCTTTTAATACAAAATTTTAAAAATATCCAAGTATAATTAGATGTAATCAAAGTCTAATTCTAGTTAAACCCTTCAAGGAATACAATCAAGTGTCCACCACCAATCCCTTGTTATTTTTGTTAAAGTTCTCTTTAATGGTTGGAACATTATCTCTCATCTCTCGACTCTCGCTGTCAGTAACTTTTTTTACCGAGTGAGAAAGCGAGAAGTGAGAATTGGGTTCTAGTACACTATTGGGCTTTCATTTTTTGATTAATTTTGGGTTGGAAATTCAATACCCAGTATAGAAATTCAAGATTTCCACACCCTTATTTCACATTGCCTCCGCCCCGGCCACATGTAAACCAAAACAAGAATTTTCATTTTACCGACCATTACGGCATTACCCACTAACTAGTTGCATAAAATTTATACGATCTGTCATCCCGACTAACTTTTTTGTATTTTTACAATTAATAACTCATACACATTCTCTATTAAAAGAATCCGCTAGGAAAATAAGTGATGAATAATGGTGGAAGATGAAAAAGAGGATGAAACATCACTAACCCAAACCGACTATGTTATTACATGATTCACGCAGAAAGAGTTATTCCAACACGTCACATATGTAACATCATCACCATTTAAGGTTCTAACATCATAAAGTATTACGAAACTATTTCTCATTGTCCCAAAACGCCGTTCTTCATAGCAACAGAGTTCTTCATAGCTTTGATCAAAGCATACTCGAGTTTCATGGCTCCCCCGAAACGCAATTCTTCATAAGTAAAAAAAAAACCACTAATTGGGAAAATTCATGTTTCTTATTTATTTAATAAATGTTTTTTCCTCAATTTTCTCAAACATCTTAATTATCCGTACTTTCAATTGGCTCTTACTCTTTCTTTTGTTTATATTTTTCCAATTCTGTTTCTAAAAAATGGGATATTTTTTCTTCCCAACTTTTCTTAAGATACTTTTGAATTTATAATGCAAAATTGCTATTGAAAAAATACACATGATACAAAATAAATCAATAATGACTCAATGACTAATTTTTTGCCTGCTTTAAATAGTACGTCATGGAAGTTGCATTTATTAAAATTTGTAAATCGTTTACAGAAGGTAAAGCAGGTTTCTTGTGAGTTTTACTGCACAAATCTTTCTAGAAAATTGAAAATAGAAAGCGAAAAAACAAACAGATTTTGGGAAGATAATTAGGCAGGTGAACAAGCCTTTAATACAAAATACCCTCAAGTCTATGCAATCATCACTTCAAAGAATTGTATAATGATGAGATGAATGAAAACACTCTCAAACGGTGAATCCTAGAATTTGGGTATCGAAAGAATACTATACAACAATCAGATCAAAGAAGTCTCAATTTCTGTCACCGAGAATGTCTCTTTGATGACCTCAGGTGGTGGTATCAGATGGAAGTTCATATCTCGAAGTAGGTATTCTTGATCTATAAAAAGGGAGGTTGGTTCCACAAATTAGTTATTATACATACAACGGATATTCAAGAGGGATCTTTAGATTCAAGATTCTGGATAGTGGTTGATCAAATATTTTGTTGGATACTTATATGGTCAAGAATGAGGTTAATACATTTATAGAAATTGGTGATCTCAATTTTCCAATCAAGGTTACAGTATTTGGAGTCGACCTTACCCATTAAGCTAAATTTATTTGTTTGGCTTCTCTCTCACGAAAGTTTGATGATGGCCAACAAATTAATTAGAAAGGGTATGAATGTGGGTAGGCTTTGCTGGCTTTGTATGGACCGAGATGAACTAAGTGCACATTTGTTTTACAATTGTTGGAGAACTAAGAGACCTTTTTCGTATTTTCCAGAAGGATATAACTTCAATTAGCACCACAATACTAATGTTGCCACAACAATAAGATTTTGGAGTCATGACTGGGGTGATGCGCGTCCATATGGGATGGTATTTGGAAAGAAAGTAATGCAAAGATCTTTTACAACAAAATTTTTTTTTTTTGGCAAGCATGATTAGAGATGCAAATATTCAAGCATACTCTTGGGAGGAGTCAAACACTAGCCAAAATACTAGGATTAACAACCAACATGATGATAGCTTTATGGGTACGAATCTTTATCGTATTCGTTGAATTGAATTTGAGAAGTAGGTCGTGAGAGTTATAAACCGAATCCCACGTCGGTTTTCTTTTTGTATTAGTTGTATTTATTGGGTGGAGGTACCCCTTTAAGTACCTTCTTTTCAATAAATTTTCCTATTGACCGACCAAAATGAAGAAAAAAAACCCTTTTTATGTTCAGGTCAAAACCCAATCTTTTGGTCAATCAACAAGTTTAGAAATTTCAAAGTGAAGTTCTTTTTTTTTTTTTTTTTTTTTTTAAAGTAACAAACTTACAATGTACTAAGAGCATCCACAGTCGTGGAGTATAACCAAATTTTTTGGTAAAAAACAGCGATGGAGACGGAGTAAAGACCAAAGACCGGACTATAACCAAAACCCCGGACCATATTTAGTCTTTAGTCCGGTCTTTAGTCGGGCGCAATTGGTGCGATACGCAACAAAGCGTAATGAAAACTCCGCCTCACACTAAAAGACAAAAAAAAAAAAAAAAAAATGGCGCAACTTAAAGTTGCGCTTGTGAATGGGGCGTAGCTCAAACTTACGCCCCATTAAAAAAAAAAAAAAAAAAAAAAGGGCGTAACCTCAAAGTTACGCTGATGACAATGGGGGGCGTAACTTCCTCTTACGCCTGATTCAGGCGTAACTTCCTCTTACGCCTGACCAAATTTTAGTCTCTCCCACTGCGTTGCAACACGGACTAAACCCAAATTTTCAAATTTTTTTGCTCTTTGATCTTTGGTATATGATCGCACCACTGCAGTTGCTCTAAAGACTTACAAGAAGTAAGCAAAGAAGAGCTCAGAGAGCCAGCCTACAATCCAGCAGCAACTGATTACACGCTACAAGCAGCTGCAAACACTGCTAAGAATTTAATTTACAAATGAACTATCCTAGTTACACAGTATATTAATCCAAACTAGTATTTCTTACCTCTCCTGCATTTGTTCTCCAAGTATATGAACTACTGATTCAGTTAAAGGATTTACCGAAATTCCTTTTATGTTAAGAGATAACCTCGAAACTCTACAGCTAGCCAAAAACTCAATTTTGTTCACAAATCAATCATTTATTTTCGATTATTACTATACAAATAATGTGTTAAGATTGTTAGGCGCAATAATCAAAAACAATGTGTTAATATACTTAGCTCCTTTATAATTGAAGTGATAGAGTTGACGAAAAGAATGAGCCCCCAGATTTTGCAACAGCAACACCACAAAATTTTGGAAAAACAGAGTGAGTCACGTGTTCAACACTCTGCATGTCCTTAAGACATAAGCTCCCGACTACACTCAAGAGTGATGATATAGCCTTCACATGACGGAGACCTCCAAAATAAAACACCCTACTACACCTACTACTAACATATATAGTAGATGCTCAACTTGAGCTTGACAACTCCGGAGAAAAATAAATCTCGTTGTTGTTGTTGTTGTTTTTTTTTTTTTTTTTTTTTTTTTTTGCAAAAGCTTAAGAAAACAATAGAAAAATATTGTTCTTTGGGTCTTTTTGAAAATATAAAGAAATCCTTCGTATAGTTGACTAATACAACTTAAAAAGTGAAACTTCCCGATGTGTGACTAAAAAGTGTATATCGTATTTTTAAACAACTTAATAAATGAAAACTTCGTGATGTAAGACTAATAATCATTCACAAAAGAAAATAAAAACTCACTTGTTTCTTTAAAAGCTTTTCATTTTTATTTATTGTTTTCCAACAACGTTGTTTATAGCGTTAACAAACAAGAAAACTTTCATCGAATAGAGTGGGAGGAAAAACGCGCACTTGTCTGACATTGGAAGAATGAAACTTTTTAATTTCAGCGTACTTCAGAATCTGAGATACACATTTTGGCATTTTGCTTACTGGGGGCTGGGCCTTGTTTGGGCTTGGTCTTCAGCGAAAAAGGTTTCCGGTATGCTACCTACGGCCCTACGGAGTGTGGCTATCGATAGGATCATGTTTTCAGGCTGTGGATGTACTACAAGTCACCACCAAAAAAAATAAAATAATAAAATAATGATACACGCCTACAAAATCAAACAACCATTTCAAAATAGCTTATTGTAGTCGTCTTTACATTGTGGATGCACACTGGGCAAGTATTTTGCCCATATATCCCTACGAAACCGGATAAGAAAAAGAAATTGCAATTTTCCTAAATGAAAATGCTAATCCGATTTGCATTGCATAGTTGCCCATACAGAATAATTGATGACGCGATTAGTCCAACATAGATAATCATAGTAAGGTAAATATCTTTTTCTCATTCCAACTACTTCGTGGTTGTCACTGTATGATTTAGAGTCGTCATGCATTCATCTGTCCTTCCTCTGTAGAATCTTCAGATATCTCTTATTGTTAAAGGATTGGTGTACACAAAACATTGTTGGTTTTAATCGAAATTGTTCTGTACCAGAGCCGGGCCTGAGGGCGTGCAGGCCGTGCGACCGCACAGGGCCCAGCTCTGCCGAGGGCCTTTTTCCCAGCCCAATAGTCAGTATACTTGCTGCATCCATTCGAGTAATGAGAGAAGATGAAGACGAAAACAACAAAGATGAAGGAGTTATGGGAGCTATGCCTCATTTGGATTTGGTTGTTAGTGGCCGTGGTCTTCTTGAATCATGATTATTCTCTAATCAAGAGAAAGTTTGAAGTATTCTTGTTGAGTGCTTAAGTATTTTCCTCATATTCACAAGGAAGCCATGTCTGCAACATGCAAATTCTTTTTTGAAACCTTTCAAACTAACCCTTCCAAACATTTATTAGTACATTTAAAAATTGATTAGACATCATTATCATGGGAAATTGATGTATCAGTTGTGTTATTAGTTTCCAAAACATGGAAGCAAGATCCATAATCTTGGTAATTTTTCAGATGATAGTAGAGGAGAAACTGAACCAACCATTGCCGCATTCATATAAGTTGTAGGCTTTGAGTGAGAGTAGTCAGATCCCATATCTTTGAGTTCATCGTTTGAATCAGGTCATCCAACAAGCTATCATTGGTTATTCAAAAGAAGAAGGAAAAAAATGCTCCCAATGAGACTTGAACAGTCATGACACACACATGACATAAGTTGCTTAAAAGATTCATCCACCAAGCTTTCGTTTTCTCGATGATTTGTATCAGACACATGATTAGTTAGACCTTAGTATAACCCATGGCTATAATTTATCCTTTGATATTTTTTATTTACTATCCTTACAAAATTTCAACATTATAAAGGCCCTACAAACCTTTTTCGCACAGGGCCCTTCTAGACACAGGATCGGCTCTGTTCTGTACCACCATTTTGACACTATTTTTGTTGTTTTGCTCCAACGACTTCCATTAGATTTAATGAATCCAACCTCTTGTTGTTAACTTATTCACTCCAATATAGTAATCTCAAAATCCTCTCACCATTTAGAGTACTGATGGGTATTTTCCATTAACTCTTTTCTCAATTTCTATGATGTATATTACTGGAGAACATATTTTTCTAGTGCATCTTCTCTTTTCAATTTCCTCAAACATCTTAGTAACGCATATAGTTTCCTCTGTCTCTAATTTACGTTTTGCTTTTTGTTCCAAATTTGCATAACTTTCGCAAATATATATTAAAAACAAAGATTATACAAAATGAATAAGTAATGACTTTCTTTTTATTGAAAATTATTTAGGCCTTTGACATTGAAGCTACATTTTTTATTGATCGCACAATATCAATATGCTACATTCAAAGTAAGTTTTGTTACGCGATTAAATTGCAATCCATTATTAACATGATCCCGATTTTCCACCCATGAACCAAAACTAGAAGAACTTCACCCTGATCATTCCCCTTATGATCCATTACAGAGTTCTTCAGTCTAGGAAATAATAATCCCTTCTAAACCTAAACTAGTTCTGGGGATTGTGGAGATGCATGTTAAACGAAACTGGGGAAAAAGGAGATGAACAAGAAAAAGTCTGATCTGTGTTAACATATATCCTTATTTAAGGATAAATATTGTTTCCTAGTATATAGGATCTTTGCTTTATCACAATATATTTTTAGCTCTATATATTCATGAGTCAAAACTTAATTGATATGATTATCATAATAAAAGAATTATCTTCTTCTCAATCTCATATTTGTGAAGATGGTATCGGAGCTAGGGTTCTTGAATCATGGGTAGTGATTCAGAATTATACCAAAATAAATCTAAACAAAAAGGGCAGATGGAAAACAAATCTGTCCCTATTATAGTTCAATCTGAAGGTGCATCATTCAAGCCTGGGATTGTTCTTGATGAAACAAACTATGACTTGTGGTCACAAATCATGGAGATGCATATTGCTGAAAAAGAAAAAACTTCTTTTATTATGGGAAGAACAAGAAAACCTATTGAGGAAGATCCAAAATATGAAAAGCGGCACACAGATAATCAAAAGGTCAAGAGATGGTTGTTGATGTCTATGTCACCTGAAATCATGAAGAGATATATTCGGTTACCTACCGCTAGAGAGATCTGGGATGCATTATCTAAAGCCTTTTATGATGGAGATGATGAGATGCAGTGTTTACTCTAAACCGACGAGCGTTTTTATAAAATCAAAATGGCAGATCTCTCTCAACTTATTATGGAGAACTAACTGAAATCTTTGGAGAGTTGGATCATCGTGACAAGGTGGTTATGGAGAATCCTAATGATGTTGAAGCCTATCGAAAATCAATACAGCGCCTAAGGGTGCATATATTCCTTGCTGGATTAGATGAAAGTTTTGAGCAGATCCGTGGTGAAATCTTGAGAAAGGATCCTATTCCTGAATTGGAATCATGTTATTCACTTGTTCGTCGTGAACTGCTTCGACGTACAACGATGACAAAAGAATCGGAAGAAGTTGAACCTCACTTTGCTATGGCAACTCAAACCCAGTACAATCAAAAGGGGTCTTTTCATAGATACTCAAAGACTGAGGTGGACAAGTCATCACTTAAGTGTACACATTGTAATCAATCTGGACATACAACTGACATGTGTTTCGAGTTGGTTGGATATCCAGATTGGTGGGATCAACATATGGAGAGGAAGAAGGAGACAAAGAAGAATTCTGGTGCTCCAATGGCTTCAACAAAGAAAGGAAAGGATTCCATGGTAATATCTCGTTAAGAGAAGGACAGTAACGATGGTAAGTTTTTAAATGTTTCTTCACTTGTTTCGAATAATTCATGGATAGTTGATTAAAGTGCTACTGCACCATATGACATGCGATTCTAAACAAGTCTCTTCCCTTAAACCATCCTTACAAAAAAGTCTCTCTACTGCAAATGGCTCACGTGCTCAAATTATCGGTGAAGGGTCAATATCTCTCACTTTGAAAGTTTAGACTTAGATTCTGTCTTAGTAGTTCCTACATTAGACCGTAATCTCCGTCGTTTCCCAAATAACTAATACTTTACATTGTGTGGTAATATTTTGGCCTGATCGTTGTTTTTTTAAGGACATCACAACGAAGCAAACGATTGGTTATGGTGTTAAGCGTGGGAAGCTATATTATCTGGATTTGGTGTCAAGTAGTTCGGATAAACTGCGTCAAACTCTTCTTGCTGATGGTTCTGAGGGGGAGAGATAAAAATCTCAAATTTTTTTATGGCATCGACGATTGGGACATGCGTCGTTTGGTTATTTAAAAAATTATTTCCTAGTTTGTTTACAAAACTTGATATTTCTAGTTTTCATTGTGAAGTATGTGAACTTGCAAAAAGCCATCGTGCTTCTTTTCCATTATCATTCAATAAGAGTCCAGTTCCTTTTATGATCATACATTCGATGTTTGGGGCCATCTAAAACTACTACTCTCGGTGGTTCAAAATGGTTTGTTACTTTTATTGATGATTGCACTAGAATGACGTGGGTGTGTCTCATGAAAAGCAAAAGTGAAGTTACCAACTTGTTTCAAAAGTTCTATAAGATGATTAGCACTCAGTACAACAAACAGATTCAAGTTCTTCGTAGTGATAACGGTGGTGAATATATGGATTCTGACCTTCAACATTATTTAGAGGGACACGGAGTTATTCATCAAACTACTTGCTCTAATACGCCTCACAAAGAGAATGGAGTAGCAGAGAGAAAGAATCGTCACTTATTGGAAGTGGTCCGTGCTTCATTAATAGAATCACATATGCCATTGATGTATTGGGGAGAGGCACTTACTTCTGCAGCATATCTTATAAATCGAGTGCCATCCAGTATCATTGTGTTTCAAACACCCCATCAAGCTCTTGGTGAAGCGGTTGTGTCTCCAACCTGCTCCTAATCTTCCGCCTCATGTGTTTGGTTGTGTAGCTTATGTTCATCTCGCACAAGAATCAACGTGATAAGTTGGCTCCTAGAGCTCAAGTGTGTATTTGTGGGATATGCAACAACTAAAAAGGGTTATCGTTGCTATCATCCTCCAACCAAAAGAATGTTTGTTACTATGGATGTTGTATTTCATGAAGATACTATGTATTTTTCATGTGAGTCCTAACTTCGGGGGAGTACCATAAGGAAATTCAGACTCTTAACTATGATGAAGATATATCCGAAATCGATGTCTCCGTTATTTTCAATTCGATGATATACCTCAAGAAAATTTTGATGAAGGTTCTTCAAGAGAAGAAACAGAAGTACAAAGATTGGATCGTCTTTGTCGAGATTCAAGATGAGGTTATGATAGAAGAGATTCCGAGTCTACGTTACCTCAAGAAGATGAAACACCAAACCAATCGTCTGCCTACGGATGTTCTTGAAGAATCAAGGAAACAACTTCCACAACGTATAAATAGAGGTATTCCTAAACCTAGATATGAACCTGAAATCTCTAGTAAGGTTAAGTACCCTATGAGTCATTATGTCTCTCACTATCGTTTGTCTAAAGCTAATAAGGCATTCGTGAATCAACTATCTTCTGTTTTTATTCCTAACAATGTGCAGGAAGCATTAGCTGATCCAAAATGGAGAGCAGCCATAGAAGAAGAATTGAGGTCCCTGTTTCAGAATGATACTTGGGATTATGTTGATTGTCCAAAAGGAAGAAAAATTGTGGGGTGTCGTTGGATTTTCACCATTAAATACAAGGCAAATGGTGAGATTGAACGTTATAAAGCAAGATTAGTTGCTAAAGGTTACAGCCAAACTTACGGTATCGACTATACGGAAACTTTTGCTCCAAAGAGTTGAAAATCAACACCGCACGAGTCTTGTTATCGCTTCTTTAAACTTGGATTGGCCTTTGCAGCGGTTTGATGTAAAGAATGCCTTCTTGCATGGTGAATTAATCAAGAAGTTTACATGGAGCTCCCACCTGTATTTCAGTTCCAGGATCTCATGGTAAGAAGGTATGTAAGCTAAACAAGTCATTATATGGACTAAAACAATCTCCTAGGGCCTGGTTTGGAAGATTCACCAAATCTATGAGAAACTTTGGATATCGTCGTGAGTAATTCTGATCATACTTTGTTCATAAAGAAAAGGAAGGATAAAATTACTTCTCTTATCATATATGTAGATGATATGGTGGTAACAGAAATGATCCAGAGGAAAGGAAATCTTTGCAAAGATACTTATCAAAGGAATTTCAAATGAAAGATCTTGGTTCATTGAAATACTTCCTTGGGATTGAAGTTTCTCGATCCAAATGAAGGAATTTTCTTATCACAAAGGAAATATGTTCTTGATCTGCTAAAAGAAGTGGGCATGTCAGCATGTCAACCCATCCATACACCTTTAGAAGAAAAGGTAAATCTGTATTGAACTTTGATCAAGTTCCTACTGATAAAAGAAGATATCAAAGACTTGTGGGGAGATTGATGTAGCTTATGCACTCACTCAGTGTTGTTAGCCAATTCATGCACAATCCAGGTGAACAACACATGAATGCGGTTTTACGTATTTTGAGGTATTTGAAGTCCGCTCCCGGAAAAGGAATTTTATTCTCTAAAAATGAAGATCATAGAAAGGTTGTGGCATATACAGATTCGATTATGCAGGAGAAATCGATGGCAGACGTTCTCTCACAGGCTACTTTACCTTTGTGGGAGGTAACTTAGTTACTTGGAGAAGTAAGAAACAAAATATTGTTACACGATCAAGTGCAGAGGCTGAATTCGGAGGTATGGCGGATGGCATTTGTGAAACCTTGTGGTTAAGGCTTCTCCTTAAGGATTTGGGGGCTCCTCTCAAGGATCCTATTATTCTTTATTGTGATAACAAAGCTGCGCGTGATATTGCTCATAATCCTGTTCAAAGACGATCGTACTAAACATGTTGAGGTTGACAGGTTCTTCATCAAAGAGAAGCCGGACAACAACATTATTGAGCCGCCACCGGTTCGATCCAAGAACAACTTGCGTATATTCTCACACATGGAGTGTCAAGCAAAAATACTTGTTTTTTCTGGACAAGTTGGGCATGTGTGATATCTATGCACCAACTTGAGGGGGAGTGTTAACATATATCCTTATTTAAGGATAAATATTGTTTCCTAGTATATAGGATCTTTTCTTTATCACAATATATTTTTAGCTCTATATATTCATGAGCTGTGTAACCAGAATTGATATGATTATCATAATAAAAGAATTATCTTCTTTTCAATCTCATATTTGTGAAGAATCTGGTCTTAGGAATCTGACCTGATGGGTATGGGTTTTCATCATCGAAGAAAAATCGTCAGATTCCTTATCGGGACCTTGTTACCTGCCGCACCAGCCCTAGCCAAAACTAATAATGCATTAACTTCAACACATAGGTCTGTGTCAGTCTCGAAATTGTAATTGTCTTTGAAGATGCGACAGTTCCTTTCTTTGCATAGGGTCCATATAATTGCTACCGGATTTAACTCACAACCTTACCTGAACTTGAGAGATGATTGTTAGGCCAAGTATGAGAAAGAGCAAACATTGGATCTGGAATGACCCAAGATCAGTTTTTGTAAGCTGTAAGAGAGGACCAAATCTGTATGCAATTTTGCACTGCAACAATATGTGATCTTGGGATTCATTAATCACTATCACGATATCACCGCAAAGCACATAATTAAGAACTGTATACGTCGATCATTCCCTTGCGCTGGAGCATATCAAGAGAGTTTAATTTCCCATGTATAGAGGACCACATCAGAAAGTCTATTGCCTTTAACATTGTTTTCTTGTTTCTTCTTTGGACATTTTACTCTCCTTAAATTGTAATTGCTTGCACGGCTCGTATGTTTTTCAATATTGTTACTACTTTTTCCGATCAAAAATAAAATAAAAACTGCTTCTATTCGCTAGTAAAAGATTTAATAAGTGATTTTTTGTTTCGAAAGAGTTAAGTGAGTTATGAACTTTCTCTCATGTCCTCTAACATTTACAGAGAACTGCTCACTAAACAACCAATTCAAATTCAATACATCTGTGGATAAAGTAACGTGGGTGATGCCTCAAAAGGTAGGGCTAGTCTCCAATTTCTTAAAATTTGCTAACCATTTTTCTATGTGTTGCGCTCTTATAAATTATGTATTATCTCTATTTGCTCCAAGAGAAATTGTTGCTAGTGAACTCAAGATGAAAGGGCAGGTTATGTGATCAAGCAAAATAAATGTAATTAATATAAGGTTGTTGCGTAGTCAATTGAGCCTTAATCACCAATCTAGAATATCTAAAAGTTAAATCTTCAACTTCAAATTATAAGTATACCGCTTTTTTTTTTTTTTTTTTGAACTGAAAATTCTCATTGAGTGTTTAAGTAGTGATTACATTGTGTGTCTCCATGTGTAATTGATCCGAAATTTCAATCGGAGGAGCAAATCCAAACACCGCTAATACATTGAGTTCTAGCTAATTTAGAAAGACAATCTGCAACTTTATTTTTCTCCTTAGGCACATAGCAGCATTGCCAAGAGGAATGAGAATCGAACAAGTTCTTTATATCTAAAATCAAATTATGAGTTCTCCAATCTATATTTAAAGGACCTCCCAAGACAACATCCACCACAAGCTTTGCGTCCAGCTCAAAGATGACTTTCTCCAGATTTTTCTCTAATGCCCACTGCATTGCCTCCCATAGAGCTTTACTCTCAGCTTGCTCTGGACTTGTCGCATTAGCTAAGTAGAAACAGTTTGATCCATGATGCGCCCCTGCAAAATCACGACATATTAGACCAATTCCACCAGTATTATTAACTAAATTAAAAGAGCCATCAAAATTTGTTTTGAAGTAATTCAGAGATGGAGGGTGCCAGTGAAGATTTATCCTATCCTGAGGTTCTAAATCCTGTGATTCTTGGTAGGTTGATAGTCTAAGACCACAAACTCTCTTTTACATCTCTGAATAATGCTTTCCACAGATGGTGTTATTCCTTTGAAAACCACGTCACACCTAGAGATCCAGATACACCAAGAAATGATTGCTATTTTGAATAAGACAGGTTCCTGCAATTGTCTGACAAGAAGTTTATCAAACCAAGTACATAACCAGTCTGCAAGGAAAGTTCCCTGATCAATATGTAGACCCATAAGAGCAAACCAAATGGCTTTGGAGTAAGGACAGTGAAGGATAATATGATCTGCAGTTTCCAGTTCATGAGAACAAAAGGTTGCCATCTTCAATAATCCCTTGGAGTTTATCCTTTGTAGGTAGAATTTCCTTGAGACATTTCCACAGACATTGTTTAGTTTTTTGTAGCACTGGTAATCTCCATAACTTCTTAAAAATATTCTGCATTCTTGTTCCAACTGAGAAATTGATATTTCTATCTTTGAGCAATCTATAGTAGGCTGATTTCACAGAGAATTTGCCACTTTTTTCAAGAGTCCAATCATTTTGTCTTCTTGAGAAGTATGTACCGAGATATTTAGAATTAGAGCCGCCACATGAGAATCAAATAAAGAAAGAATTAGCTCAGAATTCCATCCTTCAGAAACTGTAGAGAAAAGTTGATGAAGATAAGTATAATCTTGAGCATTTAAAGAACCATTTTTTGGGACTGGAGGAAGAGGCAGATCAGGAATCTATCTATGTTACCAAATTAAGATTTTTTTGCCCATTTCCAACACACTAGCAGTTTATCAAACCAAGTTGAAATTTTTGAAACTCCATTAGTGAACTGAGTTGCAGGAGACCGATTCTCTTCCATTTGATCGGAAAGAACATTTAAATCATAAACATGATAACGAAAATAATAATGGTTCATACTGATAAGATCCTCTTCGAATTTAGAGGGTTGCAATACTGCGTTGATACAGGAGATATTCGTGAGACTTGATTGTAACACCAATGTTATAAGTAGGAGACTAATAAAGAGAGAGGTCCAACACTGAATGCTTCTCATATTGTGATGTGCAGAGAGTCCTGAATTAGCCAGACATAATAAAAGAAAAAGATAAAACTGAAGGATAAGCAAAACTTGTACAAGAAACAAACACGTCGGCTATAACATAAAAGAAAACTAAAACCAGAAAACAAGAATTAAAATAGATAAAGAGTGAAAGAAACTTATTCATCTGTTTTGTTCATCTGGTTGAAAATTCCTGTTGTTGCCATGATGCATTACGATGGTTCTTCAATGGATTAGTATAAGTAATAATGTACGAAAATCATTACTGTATCTGTTTAGTATTGAGCTGTTCGATTTTAGTTCACTCTTTCTTTTGATTTGTAGATGGATTCGATATAAGTATACCGCTTACTTACACTTTAACAATGCTCAAAAATCAGGTAGAAACAAGTTTCTTGTACCGTTGTACTTACACATTCATCTTGTGATATTTTAATTGCATAACTTCATTTTTACCTTTCATCTTCTTTCTGTGTTCTAGGTTAATAACTTATCCAAACTAACAATCTAACATCTAAGACATTCAGAACCAGAAGTGTTGCTTCTATATCATCCAAACACCCTCTTTGAGTTAATCTTGCAATGACAAAGCGCATATACGTGGAATCATTATCATCTTCTATTCTCAATTTCCTCCAACATTTTAGTCATACATGTGCTACCTCCGTTCATCTTTAAATTTATCTTTTATTTTTCCTTTCAAAAACTCATTTCGCATAAACTTTATTGAGCAAAACAAAAATGATACAAAATTAATATATAATGACCACTTTTTTACTGTGAATTATTTTGGTTTTTGTCAGAGAAGTTGCTGTTTTCTTTTATCGATCGTAGAAGGTACTACATTTTAAAGCAGATTTCTTGTGATTTTCATTGATATAAGTCATGTGGTTGGTTTGCAATACCGTAGGAAAGTGAGCCTTAATTCCCACATGTAAGCATCCAAACTCATACGATCCTTCATGGGAAGTTGCCGAGTTCTTTAGTTTAGGAAACAACATGATTCCACCCTGTTGGGTATAGTGGAGATGCAGAGAGAGAAGACAACAAAACATCTGATCAGGTAACGCTTGTCGAAGTCATGCAATTAGGTCAATGCCGATTGCTGATCCTTGGCCATGGTAGACGAAGGCCTATATCATGAACGTCATAGCTGGGTATGCTGCATTGATAAGCAAACTGATAGATGGATAAGGGCGCACTATTTCTTAAACATAATTTCTTTCTCTAGGTCTTTCATCTTTGTGTTTTAAGTTACTATGGTGATCCGGGCACCAATTTTATCAGCTCAATGGAACAGAAAATTGAAGACCTCTTCTTGTAAATTCTATTAACCAAATTCGAAGTGGTTTCAGAATAGCTTACTTTAGCTTTCTTCACATCGTAGATGGATATTGAGGGCAACTATCTTGTCCATATTGCGTGTCAAAACAAAAAAAAACTATCTTGTCCATATATCCTTAATTAGGAAACCGGAAACGAAAAACGAAATACATTTGTCCCGAATAAAAAATTATCCACAAATCGCCAATCTCATTGCTTGGTCGCGGCTAGCCCTTATATTAGTTAATGAAGCGATCGATTACTGCAACATGGATAAATGTAAAACTATAATAAGCAAAATGATATCCTAACAACGTCCTGTTAACTTGTATACCCGTATACAAGTTAACAGGGGTATTACTGACATTTATTTGCATAGATAATATAAATCAGTTTTACTATAATAATGATATCCTAATTTTCGCTTTTAATGCACCCTATGTTCCACAAATACCCTTGTATTTGTTTAAGAAAACTAAAATGGAAAGAAAAACACGATTCTCTCTTCCTTTCTCACTCCAACCAACGTATTGCTTTATCTTCTTCTCTCTAGTGTATCTTCTTCTTCGCCGGTTTAATCACCGTCACACCTAATTTCCGTTTCTTCGCTATTTTATTTCTACAAAACATTATTCAACTGTAATTTTAATCTTCATACTATTACTAGCAATTAGATCTATTTTAGTTTTATTGACAAAAAAAAATCTTTTAAACCAAACAAAGGGGTAATTAGGTTTTAAGTTTTCTTGATCGCGGCAAACTTATGATTTCATGGATATAAAAATCTTCATTAAGATTGAAACCATCAGAAAACTAAGTTTAGGGTGTTTGCAAACATTTTATTTATCTAAATATATCAAAATAGTTTAACTTGATTAGGATTTAAGAAAAAGCACTAAAAATCACAAACAAAATCAATAAAAGATAAAATTGGTACGCCATTACTCGCATTTCTTCCGTTTTGTTCTTTTCTTTACCTGTTTGTTAAAACCCAAGAATAGCTAAATACTACTCCATTTTTTGTTCTACACTAATTGGAAATTGAATTGAATCCAGTAAGCCTTGGGAGAAAATTAAAGATTATTTTTTTAATTTAAGTTGCAGAGTGATGATTAAAAAAAAAAAGAGGAAATAAAAATCTGCGTTTCCATTCTTGGATTTTTAAGTATCTTATGAGATCTATAATAATAATGGCAGAGAGGAAACATTCTTAAAGCTAAATAATAATAATAATAAAAATGAACGCGCAATTGGGGATATGAAAACTAATCGGGGGATATAGCTACAAGACAAAATAGGAGTCCCAATAGCAATTCTGGGTCACCCCTTATGTAATTATTTTTTTAAATCCTAATATACCCCTCACTAATCATGTTTAGTGGTTAATAATAATTAGTAAAAACTTAAGTATTTGGGGGATAGATTGGTGTGTGTTTTTATTTTAATTTGTGTGAGTGAGGAGTAGATGGAGAGGAAAAAAAAATGGAAGATGATTGTGATGAGAGAATTACCGCTAATAAGAGGTTGAAAAATTGATTTTTTTCCTTTGAATCCACCATTGTTGCAGCTGAAAAAGCTTGGTGCCGGCATGGTATTCAACCAAAAACCCATGCGGGCAATTGTTGGATGTTCATAAATTGTTTGCCACTATTCTGGTTTTGAACAGGTACCGGCATGGTAATCATGGATTGAGCATGCGGTACATGTTCCGCATAGTATTTTGCTTAAATTTCCATGCCTAGGACAGGATGAAAAGTATCGAGAATGTTGATTTTTTTCACTTGACTACGGCATTGATAGGAAATTCTCGAGCATGCCGGTATCATGTTCCGGCATATAGTCTTCATCAATTCCGGCATGGTCTTCATCTCTTCCTTTTTGAACTTTTTTCTGGTATTAATCAGTCCACTGCCGGCATGGTCAGTTGATATGAAGACCATGCCGGTATTGTTTCCTACATACCATGTTGCTTTATTTTCTATGCCTAAGTGGGTGATTAATACCAGAAAAATTCAAAAGGAAGAGATGAAGACCATGCCGAATTGATGAAGACCATATCTTGGAACATGATACCGGCATGGTCTTCATCAATTCCAGGCATGGTCTTCATCATTTTCGAAAGATGATCTTCATCACTTTCAAAGATGATCTTCATCACTTCGAATAAAAAAAAATTGGTTTCCAAAGTGAGGAGAAGAGAATTTGATATAGAGTCGGGAGAGTTTAGAATTTGAAAGGTCATCATCACTTTCAGCATGATCTTCATCACTTCCGAATAAAAAAAAATTGGTTTCCAAAGTGAGGAGAAGAGAATTTGATATAGAATGGGGAGAGTTTAGAATTTGAAAGGGAATGGGAAATATTTGGGTTTCAAAGCTCCACCCCTAAATAAGATTAATAAGAAGTGGAGATGGAAATGGGGGATATGATTTTGTTTTTTGATTTTTATTTTGTGGGAAGGGTATTTTAGTATTTTCGCCCCCAAAAGTCACCCCTTAGCACACACCATGGGTTGGGGGAAGTAATTCATATCCCCCAATTAGTTTCTATATCCCCCAATTGCGCGTTCTAAAAAATGTAGATGATTTAGAATAAGCTAAGAGAATGGTCCTCACAAGTAGATCTCATTTGCTATCGGTTCTCCAATTGTTCAGATCAAGCAAATATAAGAAATGGAAAAGGAAAGTTATGGAAGAAGAAACGATTGTTTCTGGTCTAGCACCTAACCTACACGTATTTAATTTAAGCTAGAGAATTTCTGATCTTGCACCTAACCGTACACGTGTTAATTTAAGTTAGAGAAATAATATGTGACGAGGGTGATAATGGAATTAAAATGTTCTATCAAACAGGTGATTAGTTTCCCCAAAAAAACTACAAAAACAAAAAAAAATCTGATTCCAATACAAAAAAATAACTAATTAACAAACCTTAAACTCTATACCGGTATATAAGATAACAAATGCCAAGCAAAATAACAAAGATTGTTGCATTTCAGTTTAGAACGGCTCTGGTTGGTATCTAGGTATCCAAACAAATCATCAAACATTTTCAATAATTCTTCAACGTGAATCACTGGATGAGTAATCAAATATCATCGGAGTCATCAATCATCAGTATACTTCTTTTATCATCAAGGTTTCAAGGAAAAGGGTATTGCACCCAAGTTATTGCCTTTCATATCTTTATTGCCTCACATATCTATCTATCTAACGCCTCGCAAAACAAGAAATTGATTTATTTAATGGATGTTCAGTTTTCTCCATCATCTTAATTACATATGTACTTCAATATAGTCTCCATTTTGCTTTAGTTTTTTTTCTTTTTAAAAACTTAAGATATTAGATATATAGGTTGCCACGTTTACAAAATGTATTTCTTTTTCATTGTGATTCATTTAAGTATTTGCCATAGAAGTTGCATTTTAGGCAAGTTTCTTGTGACTCTACTCTGCAACAATACAAAGTCATGCAATCTTTCGGAAATCAGTTGATAACGATCCCATTTCCCGCACAAAACCAAAACTAGCTCGAATAACTTTGTCCATCATGTTATGAACCCACACTGATTAGCTAGTGCGATTACAAACAAGAAAGCTCTCATCACATGAGAAGACCAAAGCGCTTGGTCTAAGATCAAAAGAAACTCATTTAAATTAAGCATGCGTGGACTGAAGTGAAGCTTGGGGGCACAACTTAGAGAACCTGAGATATACTACAGAATGTTGGGCTGTGCCTGTTTGGGTTCGGGCTTGAGCAAAAGAGGTTCCCAAAATGGTTTTCGG
This sequence comes from Papaver armeniacum, assembly GCA_023531295.1. Lineage (NCBI taxonomy): Eukaryota > Viridiplantae > Streptophyta > Magnoliopsida > Ranunculales > Papaveraceae > Papaver > Papaver armeniacum. The sequence goes on along the minus strand of JAJJWW010004692.1, from coordinate 340,869 downwards.
AATTCGGCATGAAGTGCTGCAGAATGACCTCCCAGCCATTGATAAAGAAGTTCAGTGGATTTGGCAACAGAATATATGCAGGATATATTAATTAGATGCCGATCTACAACTATAAGACTACAAATTAACAACCATTTCTCTCAAAATAATCTGCAAAGAAAACACAATCACCTCAACTATTTAACAATAAAAATAACAGAAGTATGTGCTAAAAAGAAACAGAGAGGAGAGGATACATTGATGGAAATGATGATGCGATAAATAACATGTGTGCCATTAATGGTTGGAACTTAATAGTGTGACCTTTTCAAAGCCCTTCTTGAAAATAAAATTTACTGTACTAAACTGTTTCCGCAGATACTGCGGGTCTTTTTCGTGTGTGTACGTATATTCAATCTTATCATAGTTTAAATTTAAATTCAACATAGTATAATTGCTTAGATTTCATAAAGGAAAATAACTCATCTATCCTTGAACCATAGCAATTTTTATTTTTATTTTTACATCAGCAAAGCAGAACAAAAAAGGGCACAAAAGACTTGTACCACCCAAAGGGAATACAAGGAAGAGAAAAAAACAAAAAACCTGCCGAGATTGGGGTATACCCATTTTATTCCCATCCAAACTAGTGTGCTAAGGGGTGCCTAAAAGGTATTAAAAGACCAAATTGCCCATACTAAAAAACCATGCCGACTAAAACATATTAAAAAAAAAATCAAAATCTTTCTTCAAAACTCTAACCATACATGATGAGATCAAAAAAAAACAAAAAAACAAAAAAAAAAAAAAACAAACGAAGAATCAAAACGGATCGAAAGTCGGCAAGGTTTTCTTTGTCGGCAGGGTATAAGGTTGAATACCATGCCGACTTTTCATCTCTGAAATCAGTAGTTACAGGGTCGGCACGGTATTCAACCTTATACCCTGCCGACTATATTTTAGTCGGCACGATATTCATACTTATACCTAGCCCACTATAGTTTAGTCGGCAGGTTAATACCTTGCTGACTAATCATGCCTTTGTAAAACCTCTTTGTATGTCAAAAATCCTATAGTCGGCATGGTATTTTTTTATCGACCTTGCCGACTATAAGGTAACCGGCAAGGTAAGAAATCAATAAGATGCCGACTAGTGAAGCATTTACAACAGTCTCATGTGTGTCAAAAATAATAAAATTGGCATCTTCTTCATTCACCGACCTTGCCGGCCATAAGTTGTCGGCATGTTCTTCATCCGCAGACCTTGCCGGCAAGATATAATCGACATGTTCTTCATCTGTCGACCCTGACGACTTTTCATACTTTCATAACTGAAAGTGTTGATTTCTGATCTAATTTTGAGTATGATTTCATACAACGGCTTTGCAATCCCCCTTTTAGAAGTTTTTGGGTAGTGTGCTTTCATTTCCGTTGCAAAAGATTTTCTCAAAACAATTTTTTTTCCTCAAAAATCTTCCCAAATAAGTTCAATCAAAAACAAAATTTCATTTCATAAGTTTTAACCTACTCAATTTATCAATCTAAACACAATTAATTAATCTAATCAGATTTTTTTAGTGTTAATTAAACAACAATATATTAGCCATTTAGAAAATATATGGTTAAGGGTGGCCTCTTTTAATTCAAAATGACCCTATTTTGTCTTATTGGGTATACCCCAATCAAGCCTAGGTTGGAAAATATGGGTAAAAACGGAGGATGATAACACTAAAAGAAATTGTTGTACTCGTGACTTTCAAGGCTCGAATAGATTTCTTTTAGACGATTATTTCTACCCTCCCAATATCAATTGACGATTGCAACAGGTATGCGGAATAATGCCTTCAGGATACAATGAAAGCCCTACAACAGAGAAATTGAATTCAAGGTTTGCACCCCTTGACTCAATCAAGAACACACTAGAAAGAATTCTGATGATGCTTTAGAAAGAGAGAAAACAGGTTGAATTGATTGTTTAGAATGGGAGAATACTTTTACTACTTATAGGGATATTTATGCCTGTTGGAGATGCCTCTTCTCTTCCAAAAGACACATAAGGTGTCTATTGGGAATGGTTGTGTCTTTTATGAACCATCACACCTATTAAAGGTGTCTCTTCATTTCCAACTAACATCCATTGAGTTTATTCAACAGAGAACACTTCCCCGTCATAGCGGCAAACCAAAACAAAAAACCATTTTATTTTCAAAGATATTGAAAATATCCAACAATCTCCCCCTATTTTCAATAACCATAAACATGAAAATAAAAATAAAACAAAACATTTAAATCAGAGTGTCTGCATCACACAAGTGACTGCCTACGTACCCGAGTGGGATCAAGCCAACGTAGTTCAAGCTAAATTGAGACTAAGCATCATCGTTGAAATCAATACATAAATGATAGGTATCTTTTGGATTTGAACCTTCACTTAGTGTAAGAAATTCAAAGCCTCATCGAGGTTCTATGGTGAAACTAGTCTTGAACCAAGTACCCCTTGCGATAAAACCGGAATCTCCACACATATTGATTTCTTAGTTAGTGTGTTATGTAGCCAGCACGTTAATGGCCATGTGCTTATATCCTGGATTCATGAGTCTTATTTAGAGAACGGTCTTCTTCTCTTAGGAAACATCCTGATTTCCATTCTCATATTGGTAAGTCTCGAAGGTGTTTCTGCGAGACACCTTGTGATAAAAGTTAGACTTATTAAGGATTTATATCCATCCTGTTTTCTTGCAGAAACCAGCACTAATTAGAAATTGGAAGTTTTATATTAGTGCTCCATAATCTCTATCCATAACTTGTTGGTACCACATTGAACCTTGTTTATCTTTTTCAAAACATAGGTTGGGTTTCTGCTATGGGAGATCAACCTTCCTTCACAGACCTTAGTCCCATTTCTTTATACTTCATTGAAAACATTTCCTTTGGGAGACTTTCCATAAATATGTCTGCCTAGTTTTTCTCCGTTTCAATGGCTAACTGCAATTACTCATTTCTTAAGTAATTGACTTACCGTTCAATGTACAAGACTTGTATGTCTTGACCTTTCATTATAAGTCTTTGTTAAAGACGTTATAGATCATAGCCTGATTCACAATTTATCAAGACCGCTTGAGATGGCTTCTTCCAAAAATGGGATCTCTAAAAGTCAGTAACTAAGTCATTCCTCCTCATTAATTGCATCTACTCATGCAATCAATTCTGAAAACATTATTAAAATGTTCCTATTTGATTTTACAAAATGATTGTAACTTCTCTAGTGATCCTAATTAACATTTACGGTTAATTCACAAGAAGTCATTATAGACTTGCATACACTAGAGGCATAGAAAATTTGTAGGCAACTTACTTGCTATTTCAACAAGCACATTATTACGATGAGTAACTCCTATACTCATGTCAAATCTTCTACAAATTTATACCCAAAAACATAGACAATGTCTATTTAACATTTTGCATTATATAATGCAATTGTTCATAATTTATGCATCGGTAATATCATAACACCTCATCGTTGGATATTTGGTCGGCCTCCCAATCTTCCAATACGTTACATTTTCACCGGTATTCCACTTTTCCCTTGATATCATTTAAGACATCCCATTTTCCAAATTTTGGAACCTATAATTCTTATTGCAAGAATCATGTTCATGTCATACAATTGTTATCTCAACAATTATGACAATTTCGATTACAAAACAACCTACCAACTAGAAAATTTTATATGACATTTTCATATAACTTCTCCCCATTTCATGACAATTCTCAAATGCATAAATGCAACCAAATGTCATGAAACACTTTCGTTTAAAAACTTTTTATGCATCATTTCCTTGGCATTTAAATGGCATACAAGTCCTAATAATGGGAGGGTATCTTATGAATTTTAAGGTGTCAAGGATGCCTCAGTAACCACACACATATGAATGCCCTATGTTTACTGCATTTTTGGAATGACTCTCCAAAGAGGTATCATAACATGAACCTCAGTTTCTTTAAGAAATAAGTCTTCAACTCCAAACTTTCTCAACCAAATTCATATGCATAAACTAATATGTAGATTCAAGATGTGTCAGTCATGAGATCTCTGTCAAAAAACAGCCGCACAACGCTACATGGTATTCTTAAGAGACTCAACATGAATGACTATTCCAAAGACATACCTGAAGGTGGAAACCTTATTCGCGTCGCCAATTCGCAACATAATCTTCTTAATTAATTAGACACTACAACTGGTCATATAAAGAATGGTTCATCCACCTATCACTTGTTTCCTTATTCATTAATATCAAATCACAGTAAATAGATCTAATTTCTCAAGAAAATGTTGTATAATGGAAACCTACAAACTCTAGAATATACTCTATCTCAGACATATTCACTATGTAATTTGTTGTCCGAATACTAGATTTGGGTACAACAACATTTTCTGACCTAAGCATTTATCCAAACATCTAGTATACCAACTAGTCAATACATGATTACAAACTCAAAGAATGAGATGAATCGTTCAACGGTGTATTATATCATCAATGTATAAAAATTAAATTATACTAACCGTTTCTTTACGGTTAGTTTTCCACGGCTTGGGTAAAATTTGAAAGATACCGATTCATAAACTAAGCCCAAATTTACGAACCGTTTCCTTCATGAAGTACTAACCGTTTCCTTCCCGTAGGTGTATGTCAAGGTCGACTCACAGCCGCACTGCATAGTTACTCTTTCTTGTCCTTCTTTTCTTTCTACAGCCAAAAATATAGAAAAAGGAAAAAAAATAAGTAAGTCAAACACGTTGATAAGAAGAACTTTCATGAATTAATTATATAAATATTCATCCATTGAAGAGAAGAAAAGATCGAATGCAGTTGCGAAAGTTATAAGTTTCAGAAACTCCAGAAGGTAGGTCCTGATGTGCAAACGACCACCCATATATTTGGATTACTACCAAATGTTGAAACAGTGTGAACTTCTTTCAATCTTCGCTCGTTCAATAAACTAATAAAATCCTATACATATTTCCTTTAACTAACAGAACCGCTCACATAGTCTTTCTTACTGCGGGATAAGTTAAACCTTCACCCTCTGTTTCGAAGAATAATTGTCTAAAATTGTTGGAAAATTTGGGTAAAAACGGAGAATGATACCACTAAAAGAAATTGTTGTACTCGTGACTTTCAAGGCTCGAATAGATTTCTTTTAGACGATTATTTCTACCCTCCCAATATCAATTGGCGATTGCAACAGGTATGCGAAATAATGCCTTCAGGATACAATGAAAGCCCTACAACAGAGAAATTGGATTCAAGGTTTGCACCCCTTGACCCAATCAAGAACACACTAGAAAGAATTCTGATGATGCTTTAGAAAGAGAGAAAACAGGTTGAATTGATTGTTTAGAATGAGAGAATACTTTCACTACTTATAGGGATATTTATGCCTGTTGGAGATGCCTCTTCTCTTCCAAAAGACACATAAGGTGTCTATTGGGAATGGTTGTGTCTTTTATGAACCATCACACCTATTAAAGGTGTCTCTTCATTTCCAACTAACATCCATTGTGTTTATTCAACACAGAACACTTCCCCGTCATAGCGGCAAACCAAATCAAAAAACCATTTTATTTTCAAAGATATGGAAAATATCCAACAGCCTGGAGAAAAAAGCTAAAGGAAACATTTTTGCAATGATTTTTGGTTAATAATATGACAGCATCAAAAGACCTGTTGTTGATCCATAAAACGTAAAGCGCACGAGTAAAACCAGTATTAACTTTGTCTTTGACACCTGGAATCTCCATTTTCTTGTCCGTTAAAAAATCCTTGCATTTCTCTCCGACCATATGGTCAAAGTAATCATAACTGGAATCATAGCCCATATTCAAAAACCCTCGCATTTCCACAACAGCAGATTATCATTCTCAAAATTCTTTGGTCGTTTAGGTTTTGATTGTTTGGCGCGTGTAGTGTAAATAAATCATGATTTGTGCAAGTTATGTCATGAGAAATGATTTTCTACCCAAGTTGTTGCCTCGCATAATTTTGCATCAACACCAACACCCTCCTCAAGTCTTATTCAATTATCAATCGATCCAGTGCATCTTTTGTCTTCGGTTTTCTCAAACATCTTAAATATATATATACATCAAACTTGTCTCGGATTTTCCTTTTTGCCTTTTCTTCGTAAACTTATTTCGCATATATTTTAGGAAGATAAATTTGTATCCATTCGATGGCATATACAGACGAATCTAAAGATGTCATTCATGGTTCCTTTTTCATGGTGAATCGTCTAGGTCTTTGTCGTACATTTAAAGCTGGTTTCATATGATTCTACTTCACAATGCACTGTTATGAACTGCAGTAAAATGATCTTGGGCTTGGGCTTGGGCTTGAGCAAAAAAGGTCATAAACTGTTGCAAAATGGCCCACCCAGCGACTGACCTTTGATTTTGAGTCTTTACAGAGGAATGGTCGCCTTAAGTGGGATCATTTTTTAGTTCAGTGGATTTGGCGACCGGAGAAATTCACGACTTTGTGAGATGCTAAAGCTACAATCCTAGAGAACAAATATTTTACTACGAACGATCTATACAAACGATAACGAAAGTAAGTACTAAAAAAATACAAAGGATAAGAGTTTATGTGAACAAACAGGATTATAAACAAAATATAAAAGTTTGTTTATGTCATATTCTACATATGAGCATATAATGATTATAATCGAATGAGAAAAATACGATCTCTATTTTTTTTTTTTAAAAGCACTTTTTCAGTTTGGTCTATTATAGGATAAAATAAAAATATTTCTTTTTTCAACACGGAGGGTGTATAAAAGTTCTCATTCAACATTCTCAGATAGTTAATTATTCAAATCAAATCAACACTATCTTATGAATATTATACTAAGCGTGGTCTCTTTGGTATTGTTGCACTTTATTGTTGAAGTCAATGCACTTTATTCTGATACTGTTGAAATGGAAACAATGTCGGGAATGGATAATAATTTTCCACTATTTGCTCAGCCACTACCTATTTATCTAATGAATAGTATCATCTCAATTTCCTCGAACATCTTAATTACACAACTACCTTCAATTATCTCTAACTTTTTCATTCCTTTCCTCTTTCAGACACTCATTTCGCTAAAAATTTTATAAAGATGCTTTTGAATTTACTAAAGAAATAAAATAACAAAATAAATAAATCATTAATGACTTGTTTTCTATTGGCCTGCTTTAAATAGTAAGTTCAGTTAAGGCATTTTGCATTGAAGTTACATTTTTCTCGATTATGGAAAGTAAAGGCAGGTATTTTGTGATGTTTACTGCATAATGCAACGATACAAAGTCATGCAATTGATTTGATTTTTTTTTCTGACGTAATAGTAAAATTATACTCCCTCCGTCCCACATATATAGGCGGAATTTTGGTTTTTATTCGTCCCACTAAATAGGCGGACTTTGTTTTCCAAGATGAATTTTTCTATATATACCCATATTTATTGTACATAGGTAATTGTGTTGGAGATAAGACGAAGGGCAAAACAAGAAAAAACATATAAAATTATGAATCCCATGCAATTTTTTTAATCTAAGAGAATTGTCTCTCTCCGCCTATATATGTGGGACGGAGGGAGTATTACCAATTAATTAGTTTGGGTGTAATAAATACAACGGAAAATGGGTCATTTGTCCAAAAAAATTTAAAACATGGTTCAAATGGACAAGTAAATTATCATGGGTGAAATGGACAAAAAAGAATTAGAAATGATGAAACTGGATTCATCCAGGCTTAAACTTAAAAAATAGCGAGGATGAAACTGGATGCATCCTGATGTAAATTAAAAATAAGAAAAAGTATTTGAAAATGGGTAGGATGAAACTGGTTACATCCTGGCTATTTTTATATTTTTGTCCATTTCAACAGTATCAAAATCTAAATGTCTTTTTCACCCAGGAATTATTGATTTTGGTCTTTTTAACCAATTTTGTGTAAATACAACGTGTACTAATAATAATTTTCTCTTTGTTTAACTCGAAGGAAATTGAAGATTTTTTTTTTCTTTCAAAAACATGTGTTAATTGATGGTCTGAAATTGAAAGTAATAACATCTTCTTATTGAATATAAATTTTCACATGGTTTAGCAACTTGGTTTTTTAATCGGGATTAATTTTATTGTGGTAGATAAAAATCAATCATAATATGGCTTAGATTTCATAAAAGAATTGGTTGTTACTTACTTTAATAATCTTGAGCAATCGTCCAATAAATCCAAAGTTTTCTGCTTTGGCTGGCCGAAAGACAAGGTTTGCTTTTAGCTACATAGACGGACAGAGTCAAATCGACACATCTAGTTGGAACGGAATCTGTTGGAAAAGACGTTATCATCCCTTGACTTGTTAACTTAACCACACATGCTGTGCGTGAAGTTAGTCACACCCATAAACTAAAACCTGTACCCAACTACCCGACCCCCCATTTTATAACTTTCTTCTTCTTCTTCGTTCTCCCTTATTTTTCTTTTTCTTCTCTTCTCCTTATGATTCAATCTTCTCCTTTGGGTTCAATCTATTCCTTGAATCAAAACGCATGTCCGATTAGTTTTGAAGGTACGGTCCTCCCCAAATATTTGAATATTTTATTTTCCACGAAATCAGTTTTTTTTTCTTTCTAATCTTCTCTATGAAATCGGAATTCTTGTTGTTTCTTTTTTACTTTGTTAACGGTAGATAACTGTTCGATAAATTGTATCTTCCGAATTTCTTCATTTTGAAGGTATTAAAAACAAGCATAGCCAGTTCCCACTGGAATTCTTAGTAAAACAACTACTTAAGTAATGATTTGAATTAATTTTGATTAGTAAATGTATGTCAAAGCTGAGGCAATGATAATCAAATTTCACGATTCTATATGTTTTAATTAATTCATGATTTATAGGTAAAACCCATGTCCTTAAATGTAAAAAGTTTCAATTTTTCAAACAACTTCAATGAGGTTTTGATAAGTATTTATAAAATTAAATGCTGGAGGGTGGATTACAGAAAATTTGAATTTTCTAATAGTCATATGGGGAAATTTGTGCTGCATCCTATGCTGGTTCCATTGGTGAGTGCCAGAAGGTTGTGAATCGAATGTCTTTAATTGCACCTATGGCTTATGCATTATTGATTTTTGTGTCTCAAGATGAAATGTTATTGCTGATTTTGCTTATTGTGTGAATATGAAGGTTGGAACGGCTGTTGTTACACGAGCTGATGGAAGTTTAACATTAGGTAAACTTGGAGTACTTTGTGAGCAGGTATGATTGAGTATCATTCTTATGCTTTTCCTTATAGAATGGCTTGGGCAGTATTCTTGTTCATTCTCTGTATCATTGAAGCCAATTTGAAGTTTACGGTATTATGTTTGTGGATGTAATGCTTGCATCTTAAGGACTTGAGTAGGATTTTAGGTAATTAATTTAGTAACTTCAGATGTTGTTGGTGTTGGCGGCAAAAGGCTAAGACACATGAAATTACCAAACGACGGGTTAGTACTTTCTCAGTAGCTATGTTTTTGTTGTTTATAACCACTGTTTTGGTCTTTTGCTTAAATATAAATTTATTGGTGTGTAGGAAAGAAGTGAAACTCATACATTACGCTCTTTTTGCAGCTTTGCTTTGATCTCCGAAACCACAAGCAAAACTCGATGAAAGGAGTGTGCAAAGTTGGATCGATTTGACTGATATCTCTTTAAGAAGTGCTCTTTGGGAAAAGAAATTGCAACATTTGCTGCTAGATTAAGCAATGAAAGACATTGTCAATCTAAAGTTGTTATACTGGGTGATTTTACTGGTTCTTCCGGAAATCATAATGCCAATCTTGTTGCATACCCTGAGGTAGACTGGCAACAAGTTGCGAAGGAGTTTGTAGAAGAAACTCTGGGATTGAGTTTCAACCCCTACATGAGGGTGTGTTTCCTCTTAAAAATATCATATCAGTTTTTTTCTTGAATCACTAAAAACTACTGAAGATTCTCATCGGGAGAATTGATTACATAAATTATATGTATCAGTTGTCGTTTATCAACTCCTTATTCTCTTTTTTACCTGTTGATTACATTATTCTACAGGTTGAGCCTCATGATTATATGGTGGAGCTGGTGTATGCAGTAAATTGATTTAGTGCTATCTTGGCGGAATTTTTTGAAGATGTACAGACCTATGCATCTTTTGAATTTTTCAACCAGGTGAGCAATATGCACGAGCACACAAAATGAAAAATAAAAATTGTTGTAAATTGTAAATGTTTGAAGCGTCCACCATTTGACCTACTTGACAGATATCCGAGGCTGACGAGTTTAAGTCTCTTACTACTCCTCATGAGGTGAATCATTTAGATCAGGTAATAAGCTATTCTGATTTTCTTTAAGAAGTCTCTTTTGATTTTATATGTCCCTTTGCTGATGTTGGGTTTAGTTCTAAAGACTCCCAAGTATTAGGCTTATACGGGTCAATCTTTCAAGTTTTTAGACATTTTGGCAGTCCAACGCTGAGTTTGCGTATTGGTACCGTCTTTCTGTTTGGGATTAAATTGTATGATGTTAGTCTTGATTGATTATTTGCTTGTTTTGGATCAACCTTGGTATGCATGTATTGAAGAGTGTGCACATTAGAACAAGTTAAAAACAAATGGTGAATATGTACTTCTGAAGTTCCCGTATCTAGCTCTTTTAATGTTTCTGAGCTTTTTGAATCTTAATTAATTCTGAACTTGTTGAAAGTGTATTACTACCACTACCACAAACAAAATTTAAAAGTTAATCTCATTTTATGGTGCAGACTATTTGTTGTAGGCCATACTTAATCTTGTAAATTAGTGTTCTTACATTATTATTAAATCAACTAAACTTTCCAGGTTGATGGGTTACGTCGTCGAATCACCTTCGGTCAACGAAATAATAAAGATTCAGAGTTTGAATTACAAAGTACTGCTTGAAACACTGAAGTGTGGATGAAGTAGTTGTTGAGAGGTAAGTTACGACATTTCTGTCCATGTTTATTGTCTCTTTTGACTTAATCCGTGGGTCTAGTTCTGATATCACTTTTTTCAATCATGTAGCCATGTACGAATCCTCAAGTGATTCGCAAGCTGAGATTAGTTAGATACAGGCTTCCTCCTAAAAGTGATTTGTAAGCTGTGCTCGGATTAGTTGGATACAAGAGTCCATTGTTCAAAATTTAAGAGGTATTATTTTTAAGAAACTACATGCACAAATTTTGTTCAAGCCCCCCGTAATCTAAAATCCTAGTTCCGCCACTGATAACACTAGTTTTGCAGACACTTAACTTTGTTTTGCCAATGTTGAGTATGCATGCCAAATTTGGAAACTCGCATATATGTACATCATCCAAATTTGCAGACACTTAACTTTGTTTTAGCCGATTGTACAGGTATACTTTTTTCGATATACATCTGGAAACTCGCATATATGTACATCATCCAAATTTGTACTCATGATTTTTGAACCTACCTACAGGATGATATCTGATAATTTTCCTTCGCGTGGGGGTTTCATTTGAGAAGATATAACAGCTGGAACGTTACACCTGCAAGAAAAGAAGAGGGGCAAACATGGCCACATGAGTAATCTTCAAACTTCAACCAAGAGGAGGCATACAAATACTACTTACATGCTCGAGAAGGAGGAGGCAACATACAAATGCGGAGTTGGCAGACAACAAGTTGAATGGAGAGGTTGACTAGGAAAACATTGACATACCAGAAAAGAAATCTCAGAACAAGAATGAGCTCGAGGACTTGACTAAATACCCATTTTAATATATACGACTGTATTATCACTTATGCATCTTAATTTATACGCCCACATATCAGAATACCCAATTTATTTTATACAAACCATCTAATGTCGTACCCAATTTATTTTGTAGGGCCGTTTTGTTGACGGTATATGTTATGATATCACTAGTCGTGTTAAGCTGCTGAGGATCTGTTAATTATTACATGATAACTAATCATTTGTAAATGTAGGGTACATAAACATGGTGTCTTTACTCGCTTCAATTTCATTTTATCCACGTCCGACCAATCCTTCCTATTACAAGCAATAGTTGTTTTAGAGTCTAATTCAGGTCTCAACATCTCTACAGTGTATACTATCCATATCCCAATTTGTTTCTCAAACCCACCCATTTTCTTAACCTAAATATAAATCCTAACTATAGTTGGTTACTAACTTTGGTGGAGGGCTAAATTTGGAAAAAAAAATCAAAATTTAAGAAACATATACGGACAGACTCACTTGTCCTTCTATTTGGGCTGAGTCAAAATGTTGGCTGGATCCGAAGGAAAATCAAAACCTTAGGATTTTGGTGACGATTGCTCAATAATCTTGTACCAAATTTGTCCGCTCGGACCATCTGCATTTGTGGGTACTAAAAATCCTACATGGTGATGTTATTGAGACCTTTATTGATGAAAGTTTATACATTTTATATGTACGAATATTACTTTTGGCTTATAAGCCACCTCCGATAGTGTAAGACTAATTTAAAAACCAAAATAATTTTCTCTTAATATTGGCCTATTTTAATTTTAAACAATAATAATTAAAGTTTAAAACGTCATTTAAACTGATGACATACGGGTCATTCCGGGAATCCAGATAAAACCTTTTTGAAGGTCTTTGTATTCATTTTGCAATCCCTCCTATTTTGTAGAACCTGTTATTTGAGATGAATATATTTCAAATTAGATCTAAAATCCCATGTGTCATGCAAAAAATAAAAATTCACCTTCTATGGAGATGCCCTCGAAAGGATAATAAAACACCTCTTTAAATTTTTATGGGCTCATGGACCTATTCAAAGAGGTTCCCAATAAGTCAATAACCTTACGAAACTAGAAGCCGGAAAAGAAAAAGAAGTTGCATGCAACCTCATTTGCATTGCATGGTAGTCCGTATGGATAAATTCATAAAATAATTAATTAATCCCCCTAGATGTAAAATTTTAGATTTTAACGGCACCATAATTGCTCTACTCTACTCCCTCCGTCCCACATATATAGGCGGAATTTTGGTTTTTGTTTGTCCCACTAAATAGGCGGACTTTGTTTTCCAAGATGAATTTTTTCATATATACCCGTATTTATTGTACATAGGTAATTGTGTTGGAGATAAGACTAAGGGCAAAACAAGAAAAAACATATAAAATTATGAATCTCATGCAATTTTCTTAATTTAAGAGAATTGTCTCTCTCCGCCTATATATGTGGGAAGGAGGGAGTATGTGCCAAGACAGATTAAATGTTCTCAAAATTCTCTTGAACCGAGAATCACAAGATAAACAGTTAAACTTAAGTGGGGTAATTAAACATAAGCGGAGTCATCAATCACCCCTCGTCCACAATGTTCTCAACCTACTTTAAATCTTTTAAGGGTTAAACGTTTCATACACACAAACTAGTGTAGAATTTTTAGTGGAAACGCCCAAGTTGCTCACTTACATAACAATTTTGCATCAACACCACCATTATACCAATTTATCCACGGCATCTTCAGTTTTCTCAAACATCTTAGATACATATGATATTCAATATTGTCGTTGATTATGCCTTTGCTTTCCATTCAGACACTAATTTTACATAAATCTTCTTTTTTTATATCTTATTGAATTACGCTTTTGCTTTCCATTAAGGCACTACTTTTGCATAAATCTTAGGAAAGTATATCCGTATCATCATACAATGATGTATATATAGAGAAGAAAACGAAGATAATACAAAGCGATTCATTAATGATTTCTTTCTCATACTGAATCATTTAGGTCTTTGTCATGACTGTTACATTTAAAGCTGGTTTCTTATGACTCTGCTCCACATTGCAACAATGCAAAAGTCATCTAGTCTTTCTGCCATCCATGTAGTAATATATGATCCCAATTTCCCACAAATAACTGTCTATTATGCATGTTATGAACCCACACTGATTAACCAGTGTGATTACAAACGAGAAAGCTTCCATCGCATGAGAAGAAAAAAACACTTGGACTCAGTATACTGGAACGAAGTGAAGCCAGTGGGCACAAACAAGAAACAACCAGTAATTAAGGTACTTAAGAATCTGAGATAATTTACAGATATATTTTGCATGCCGAATAAGGGATGGGCTTGATTCTGTTTGGTCTTAGGCTTGAGCAGAAAGGATTTTCTGTATGATTTGTTAGTTGTTACAGAACAGATTGGCCTCCCAGCCAGTGATAAGAACTGTGTTTTAGGGCATTCATAAATATATTTTTTTACTTATTTTTCATTATTTACAACATACAACGTTTGACTGTTAATTGAATCGAATTATTATCCAAACTACTCATTGTTCTTCATTCTGAAAGTCTGAAGAATAGTTCAGATGATAGTAAAACACGATAATGATAGACAACTTCACTTTATGAAGAACAACATTATGTTTGCATGTCCTATTTTTTCTACTTGAATTAGCCGAACCTGAGTTCGGCAGTTATATAGTAAAGTTCGGTTGATAACTTATCAACCGAACCCCTTGGTAATCTTTATAAAAAAAATTAAAAAAAAATATATAAAGTAAAAATATAAACTAACCAAATTTACCGTGCACTAGGACACCCCTTATCACAATTCCTAGGAAATGGTTGTCGGTCCGTAGAACACAATTTTTTTTTAGTATGGCTGAAAACATGGTTCATCGATAAAGGAATGGTTACCTTGGATGAGATCATTTTCTCGGGTTCAGTGGACGTATTTAGAGAAGGGACATATACATGATTAACTAATGCTACAAGTCCCCCTACCAAAAAAAAAAAACAATAGGAGTAATAGATTTTTCAAGCCTACGAACAACCATTTCAAACAAGCTTGGTAAAGGGGCGGCAAGAAATGGTAGAGGGGCGGCAACTTAATAAGACAAAAAAGGTCATTACAAGGAAATTCAAGTGCCCCTTATCAATAAAATTTGGAAATGACTAATTAGCCCTTATTGTTAATAATCAAGATTAGTGTTGATAATTAATTTTCACTTATTATAACTCTAAAATCAGATTTTTAGAGTTATAAAAAAAAATTAGAGGAGAAGAAAAAGAAAACTTATGTGATATTTGTGAAACCCTAGATTTTGATTCACTCAACCAAAATGAGTGATTCCGGTGACCCGATATACTTCTAAATTAGTTCCAATTAGCTTTTTCTCGCTCAAAATTATCTAAATTACATAACAAAATCAAAACTTTTGAATTTTCAGAAGAACTTACGGTTGCAATTTTGCTCGTGACCAACCGTAACTCTTAGTTACGGTTCGTAAGTTATCGAATACCAACCGTAACTGGTTAAATTTGGGGAAGATGCAATCGTAAAACCAGTTACGGTTGGTAACTAAATGATCGATACCAACCGTAACTACCCTACGGTTGGTGTGTCAACTTAACTTTTGAACCGTAAATTATTATTTGATAAATTCTTAAGACACGGGAACATTTACGGTTGGTATGGTTGTTTGAGTAACAAACCGTAACTCAATTACGGTTGATAAATATGATGCAAATAAAAACCGTAACTGAACATATTCTCAAAACTAATAAATTACGGTTGGTATTTGAGTTTAAACCAACCGTAACATCAACCCAATCTACAGTTACGGTTCGTATTTGAGTTATTACCAACTGTAACTAACATAAACCCAGAAATTTCAATTTCAATTTTCATACAAAACCCTAATTTTTGATACAAAATTAACTTAAATCCAACACGATAAACTAAACCCTAACTGGGTTTTTCCAAACATTTTTCAAATCGCCGATTAATCGAAGACGATGAAATTTTCGGTTTTAATGGAGGTTAGGGTTGATGGAGGAGAAGAGAAGATGAAAAAAAAAATTGATTTGATTTTTTCTTATTCATTAGGTTTTAAAAAAATTGATTTGATTTTGGTTAATTTAAGGTGAAAAGGGTAATCTAGTCAATCTACACCCCCTATAGGCAATCTACACCCCCTAACCAATAAGAGGAACATTGCTATCACACTTGCCGCCCCTCTACCATTTCTTGCCGTCCCTTTACCAAGCTTGATTTCAAAAGTAGGCTTCAGAAAGGACCCTAAAAAATCATAATCCAATGGCCTTGGTTAACTTCTTTTATATTTTCTCCTCTTAACTTTATAAAAATTTTAAAGCAGAAAATACACAAATGGATGATCAAAAAGTAATGTTCCACATTATACATGTTCGAGTTCTGATTTGATTGTTCACATCAAAACTAAATCTAAATTATTGTCATGGACTAAGAAAAAAATAGAGTGATCCTACATCAATTTCTTACTTGCCAAATTATTAATCTAAAAACTCTATTTTTCTTAGTTTCTCCGCAAATATCTTAATTACTTACACAAATACTGTCGATTATCTATAATTCTTTGTTTTGCTTTTCTTCTTCGTCGCCTAAAGGTTGTCGTACCTTTTTGAATAGGAATTTATGTTGTGAAATTTTTACAAAGTAACGTTTGAACTTACATAGTGCTATTGAGGAAATAAGAAAATGATAAAACGTGATAGTACCTTCTATTTAGGTCTTTGTCATGGAAGTTACATCTTGTATTTTGATCAATCATAAAAGGTAAAGCAGATGTCCTGATGATTTTTACTGCACAGTTAAACAATATATGATACTCCCTCCGTCCTAAATTATTAGTCCGCTTTGACTAAGTCAAGATATTAAGGAGACCAGAGGAGTGTACAAAACTACCCTTATTAAATGCTATGTTATTGCTAAAATTAAAATGAGTATATGGAGTATGTAAAAAAAAATACATTGGTAATTATAATATTTATAGAAATATTTAAATAGAAGATAAAAATATAAATCTTTATGGATTGATTTAGTAGATTTGTTTCATATTGAGGAAGATATCATTTAATATTTAGGTTGGTGATATTTAAAATAATTTTATAATGGGGACCTTTTTCTCTAACCCAATTTTGCTTTTTTAAATATCAGAAACCCTTCATTAAGATTTCATATATCTAAAGCCCATAATTATCTATAATAACACATGATTTACAAAAATAACCTTTAATTTAAATTTAATTAATTATGAAAAGAAAAAAAAAAAACAAAAAACGTGAAGAAATAGTGATTGACTGTATTCCCTAGGATAATTCTTGACTTTCCTAAAATAATTCTCTACATAACAAATACCTAAAATACAGGGATTTTCGTGACCCCTAAAATAACGAGAAAAAAATCCATAAAATATTTCTAAAATATTTTCTAATTGCTCCTAATATTTCTCCTCTTTAGACCATTTTTTTTTTTCATACGCATCATTAAAACTTTGACCGTGAGAATTCTAGATTTCACAATTAGTGATAATTATAATTTTTTTACAATAATTACAGTTATCACCAGATTACTGCAAATGATAATCATAATTTTCGCGTATTGTGACGATAAAATCGCAATTATCACCCGTTATCGAAAATTCTAATTTTCACAACCTAGAGATAATCACAATTTTCATTTGTTAAAAATCAACTGCATTCTGAGGTTAGGAATCGAAGCAAATTTTCCAAGTCGGTTACAAATTCAACCTTTGGATAGCTTCATTCTTTTGCCATCCTGGTCGCTATCAGCATTGCCCATGATTCAGCTGGTGGTGATTCCTAGTGGTTGTGCTACGGATACTAGGGTGTTAGCAGAAGCATCCCTACAAATGGAACCTGCTCCAGCTATTCATGGGTGTCCTTGCGCTGCTCTGTATATGTTGATCTTGATCCAATCTAGATTAGGTTTGACCCAGCCTATGTAGATTGTTGTGGTCGTTTGTGTTCCATTTCTTGGGTTTGCAAGAGCTGGCATTCTAGGTAGCATAGGAGGGAGGTTCTCATGTACCCAAGAGAATTCTTGTTGCAGACTAATAGCCATCTGGGTAATGTTACCTGGATTTGGTTGCCTTTGTCGATAAATGGAGTCATTCCTAGCTATCTATAAGGACGAGAAAAGGAAACAAAAGGTTGTTTTGACAGAATGATGAGTTTTCAATTGTAGAATTTGGGTGATAGTCATCTGAGGAGTTGGTAAATTGAGAAGATTTTGGGTTTTGGTTGAATGAGTATGGAGTCATGTGAGGAGAATGTTCCATGAGGCCACTACCACTTGACAATGGAGGAGAATATGATCAGCAGATTCCGGATCAGAGTTTCATTGTGGACAGATATTGGTATTGGTGAGGTGGATATGATTTAGAATGGTGAAGGTTGGAAGGCCTTTGTTGATTGCTTTCCACAAGAAAAGCTGTAGTTTTGGAGGACATGGGAGTGTCCAGAGAAACTTAGTTGGTGGAAAAGTGTTTAGATGAGAATGATCTGATAAGCTGGCTCAGCAGTGATATCCAGATGATTTGGTTTATTTTCGTGATTTGGTGAAAGGCAAGATGATTTCTTCCGAGGAGTTGTTTTGGGGTAGGTGGATATTCACGATTCGTTGGCCTATATGGGACGGCAGGAGGTTTAGTTTATCATGATTCCAGGTGTGAGTGAAAGGATCAATGAGATCAGCGACTGTCTGGATTGGTAACAGCTCACTGGGTCCAAGGAATTATCGAATTGCGGGATCCAGTTTTCCTGAATAGGGGTTGTTAATCCATCTCCGATTTTATGGAAAAGATGTTGTTTTATTGTGGGAATGAGGGATGCTAGTTTCCTTCACTGGGGACTGATTAAAGATGGGGTTGACGGAGTTCCTAAAAAGAGAGGTAGCTGCTTCAGATATTTTTCGTTGGAATGGATAGCATATACTGAATTTAGTTTCTCATGGATGTTCCAGAACCGTTTCATGAATAGCGCTTTATTATGATCGCTACTTATTCGAATTCCTAGCCCTCCTTCTGATTTGGGCTTAGTTAGCTTATCATAACCCAGTGGATGAAGCTTTTTGACTGATGAGTCATGTCCCCAGAAAACTTTTCGGGTGATGCGATATATTTTTTTATTCACATTGACAGGCAGAAGTTATGCTTGCATGATGTGGTTTGACGTAGGGGTTAGGGATGATTTTATGAGAGCTAATCTTTCGGAAGGTGATGCGATCTATTTTCTTATTCACATTGACACGTAGAAGTTGTGCTTGCATGATGTGGTTTGACGTAGGGGTTAGGGATGATTTTATGAGATCTAATCTTTCGGAAGGTGTTAGGCATTTCGTCATCCATCCTTTTGCCTTGTGCGCCAATCGATTTAGTAGAGGTTCAAAAATGTGGCGAGAGGATCTTCCATGTTTGAATTGGATTCCTAGGTAGATCGTGGGAATTGAGGTTGTGGGCATATTGAAAGCTTCATGAAGGTCAAATAATTGTTGTTGGGTGAGCTTTGGATGATGGATGATGGTGGATTTTTAAGAATTAATGTGCTGACCTGCTGATGTGTTGTATGCTTGGAGAAGTTGCTTGAATTGATTTTTTCCCTCCGTTGTAACCTTGTACGTGATGAGGAGATCGTCCGCATACATAAGATGGAGATTTTCGTGAAATGCGTAGTCCCTACACAGCTGTTTTGGCCTTAAGGTGTCCCAAGTTTGTTGAGAATTTCCGCACAAATAATAAACACATATGAGGAAAGCAGATCCCCTTGTGTTATTCCTCTAGTTGGAGTGATATACCCATACGGCGTGCCGTTTATGTTGATTGAGTATGTGACCGTTGATATACAAAGCATGATGTATTCTATGAAAGTTATCCGGAAACCTAACTTAATATGATGAAAGAGCTCTCCAGCAATTGTTATGTTATCCTGGATTGATCTTTAGGGTACAAAAGCGCTTTGAAATGGGATTATTAGGAAAGGGAGCAAGGGGTGTAAGCGGTTGACCAGGATTTTTGAAATGATTTTGTAGGTGACATTACAGAGTCCTAATAGGTTTGAATTGAGATGGTTTGGATGGGTGGTCTATTTTTGGGATTAAAGTTAGGTTTGTGTGGTTCATGATTGGGTGGATACTGAAGGAGTTGAAGAAACTATGTACCATCTCTATTAATTGTATGTGGGCTGTTTCCCAAAAAACTTTGAAAAACTTAATAGTGTATCTGTCGGGACCTGGAAAACTTTCAGAATTAATGGAAAATAAGGCTTGTTTGATCTTACTTCTTTCTTCAGCGACGCACATTGGCTTGCTGTTAAACTGTTGGAACACAAAGATACGGTAGTTTATCTTTGATTCTGTATTAATAATAAATAAAGCCAAAATCTGTCGACCAGTATGCAAAATATTGATCACAAATAGGCCTGTCAATATTGGTCCGATATCCGGGATCCGTTTCCGATTATTCGATATCCTATAGGATTTTATCCGTTGTATCGGATATCGGATATAATATGTTATCGGATATTTCTTCCTTAACATATCGGAATCGGAATTAGCTATATCCGTTTGTTTAGATATCCGATATGTTAAGGACGTAATTGTAATTTTTCCAAACCCTTATTTCCCTACTAATTGATGGGCTGATTTTCTTTTAATGTTCGAGTTGATAAGTTTGGGATTCGATATCCGATAATATCGAGTATAATATCGGATATTATCGGATATTGTCGGATAAATATCCGATAAGTGTCAATTATGAAAATGTTTTACAAGGGTTTTTAAGCTTTTTGGTATAATAGGATATTATCGGATATCCGATAAGCTTAACCTATCGGTATCGATATCTGATTTTGATATCCTATAGGATATTATCGGATATCCGATATCCGATAATCCTTAACCTGTCGGATAACGGAATTCCTAATATCCGACGGATATTCTTCCATTGACACCCCTAATCACAAACGTCGGATCTTCTTTGCTTTTTCATTAAAATATTTGACAAAACGTATCTTTTCACATCTTTGGATGACCGATAAACTTCTCTTTATCTTTTGGTGTTGTTTATTTTACCATTACTATAGATTTTGATCTTGCAATAGAATGACAATTAAAGAACAAACTATTTTCCATTAACTTCTTCATTATATGTTGCTCAACAGTTTATTTTTCTAATTCAACTTATCTACTCAGTTTTCTCGAACATCTTAATTGTACTTTCACCAAAATATTCATTAGCCACAAATCTTACAAAGATGCATATATATACCTGTATAACCCATTTATATTGAAGAAACCAAGATGATACAAAATGAATCACTTATGACTACTTTTTTGAGTGTGAATTATTCAATTATTTTTCATCGAAGTTGCATTTCTTTGTCGATCATAAAAGGTACATTTGAAGTAGGCTTATTGTGTGTTTTACTGCAAAATGAAGCAAAACAACATGATAGTTCTTTGGCATCGAAAATTATAACCTTATTTTATTTTATTTTTGTTAAGAAAAAGAAGGATTTATTTAAGAGAGTCGGTTACAATGCTTGTAGTATGAATGGAGACCCATTCACCCGTGGCATTATAACTCTCGCTGCTATTGTATTTGGCTGATTTATCTGCCATGTCATTGAAATCCCTACTAGGATATTTAATCTTTGAGGAAGAAAATTGTTCGGTAAGACATGAAAATCATCTAGAATATATAACAACTTAACTAGCTATTCTGATTAGAATTTTTATTGAGGTAAGAAATGATATTTCTATTATTAAACGCAATGCAAGTGTTTGAAAACGATATGGTTCCGAACCACATGAAAGATTCAATAACATCCATAATTTCAACCTCTTTATCTGGGTTCCTTGCTAATCCTGGGATATTTTTACATAAATCCTTAATAGTTTCCTGCAGCATCTGTTAATTAACACTTGACACAGTGCCAATCCCAGAATTATTAATATTTGAAATCAAAGGATGCATTATAATAAACCATATTGCGGTCTTTGAGAATTAATAATCTCATGATAAACAAGAATGCAAGAAAGTTAAACAAAGATGAAGGAAGAGAAGTTTTATTATTTTCAGAGATGATAAAATTGATACAGAAAGACTCAATTCAGACACATTAATTGTCTGTTTCCAATGACTTTCTAACTAAATTCAATGACCAATATCTCAATCATTACAAGCATTCCTATTAGCCCCCCTCAAACTGATAATTATTATAAGAATCAGTTTGAAAAGAACTAATTAACAAGACTAAAGTCAATGACCAATATCTCAATCATTACAAGATGAAACTCAAGCATTAAAAGCAATCTAAAAACTCAATCATTACAAGCATTCTCTGACATAGTTAACTGATAATTGTCTGTAGAATCGATGTATGAAGACTGACATAAAGCAGAAGAAGCAATAGAATTACTTGCAGCAGAAGAACCAATTAATTGTTGCAGAAGAGAAGTAAAAGCTGGAGCACACAATCCTTTGGTAAACAAGTCTGCCAACTGTTGGTCTGAAGGAATATGCTGAACATTCAAGAAACCACTAGTTACCAGCTCTCTGACCACATGATAATGTATCTTTATATGTTTGGCCTTGGAATGAGATACATGATTAGCATACAAGTAAATTGTACTTGTATTATCACAATAGAGTGTAATAGGTAATTTTAAAGTAATGTGAAGCTCAGACAATAAAGAAGAAAGCCACACTAATTCTGTTGTTGCAACTGATAAACTTTTATATTCAGCCTCTGCAGTAGATCTTGACACAGTAGGATGCTTTTTTCTAGACCATGAAATCAGAGAACTCCCAAGAAATATTGAATAACCACAAGTAGATCTAGCTGTCTCTGGACAACTTCCCCAATCAGAATCAGTGTAAGCAGTTAACTCATGAATATCTCATTTCCTCAAAGTAATACCATAACCAATAGTTCCCTTCAGATATCTAAGAATTCTCTTTACCAATAATAGATGAACATCTGTGGGAGCATGCATAAATTGACTTACATAGTTAACTGAAAAACATATATCTGGTCTTGTTAAACACGAATCTTTGCAACATACCAACTATAGTCCTATAAGTTTATATCCTATAATAAAACACCATCATTTATAGATACTCTAGGACCTTTAGCTACTGGAGTCCAGCATGGACTACATTCAGTCATGTGAGCTTTACTATGTAACTCAAGTGTATATTTCTTCTGTGTTAGCATAATATCATTTTCAGTTCTGTGTGCTTCAATTCCCAAGAAATAATTGAACCAAATGATCAAGCAAAGAAAGCTGAAGTACCAGTCAAAAGAATATCATCAACATATAAAAGTAGTACCATCATTTGAGGACCAGCAACATACACAAACATAGAAAAGTCTGAAACTGTTCTAACAAAGCCATAAGACAATAAAGAAGAACTAAATTTTTGAAACCAAGCCCTTGGTGCTTGTTTCAAACCATATAAGCTCTTCTTCAGATAACACACTTTATGAGGAAATTCTTTACTGATAAATCCTGGTGGTTGTTTCATATAAATATTCTCAGTTAAGTCCCCATGCAAAAAAGCATTTGAAACATCCAATTTTCTTATGGACCATCCTCTAGAAACAGCAATGCACAAAACAACTCTAATTGTAGTAGACTTAACAACATGACTAAAAGTCTCACCATAGTCTATTCCATCTTGTTGATTATATCCTTGAGCAACTAATCTAGATTTGCATCTATGTACAGTACCATCTGATTTCAAATTTACTCTGTAAACCCATTTACATCCCAAAATATTCATATGAGGTTCTGGATCCACTAAGTCCCATGTACCATTTCTTTGCAAAGCATCATTTTCATCTTTCATAGAAACTTTCCAGTCAGGTATTTGAATTACTTCTTTAAAAATCTTTGGTTCAGAAGGAGTATTAAGCAAAGAAGCAAAAGCAGATGGAAGTGGATATTTTACGGAAGCATAAGAAACATGATCAGGAAAAACTTTTGATTTGGTAATACCTTTTGAGACCTTGTGACAATTTTTGAAGAAGGAGCTGGAACTAATGAAACTAAGGAATTATCTTTTATAACATGAGAATTAGAAGATGAAGAAGAATGATTTGAATCAACTAAAGACTGAGAAATAGAATCGGTAGATGAAGAGTAATAGAACTCAGTTTCTGGAAAATAACATGTCTGCAAATGTAAGTTCTTTTAGAAATAGGATTATAACACTTATATCCTCTATGGAAAATACTATAGCCAATAAAGATACATTTTACAAACTTTGGAGACAATTTCTCAGCTCTAGAATGTCTTAAGACAGGATAGCAAACACAACCAAAAACTCTCAAAAAAAGAGTAATCTGGTACATCATTGTATAAAACTAGAAATTGAGATTTATCTAAAAGAATAGGAGTTGGTGTTTTATTTATAAGATAAGTAGCTGCAAGAAAAGCATCAAACTAGTATTCTTTAGGACAAGAGGCATTAAAGAGTAAAGTATTACCCATTTCAGTAATATGTCTATGCTTCCTTTCAGCAAGACCATTCTGTTCTGGTGTCTTTGGACAAGAAATTCTCATTTGAATACCAGATTAATCTACAAAACCTTCAAAACTACCTTTGACTAACTCACTAGCACCATCTGTTTGAAAAGCTATAATTGTTGTTTTAAAAAGATTTTTAGTTAAACTCTTGAAATGTTGAAAACAATGTAAAGCTTCAGTTTTCACTTCCATTGGATAAATCCAATGAAATCTGCTGAAATCATCAACAAAAAGAATATAGTACCTATAACCTGCTAATGAAGTAACAGGGGAAGGACCCCACTCATCACAATAAATTAGTGCAAGTGGAGAGGAAGCATGAGAGTTAGATAAAGAAAAAGGAAGTCTTTTACTTTTTGCCAATTGACAAGAATGACAAATACTCTGAGTGTTAGAGAATACCTCGGTTGAACCCACCAAGCGTTGGTATGTAAAGTTTGGTTGTCATATTTTAGTGAGCCAAAACTCATTTAATAGTCGCTTGATTATGTACTAGAGTCAACTTCGTATAGGTTAGCTTGAAAGTATTAGAATATGAGACATTATAAGTATTGTGAAGACTTGAAGAAGTGAAGAAGTAAGGAGCTACAACGAAAACATCATCCTTCCACTTGAGGTTAGTGATATTTGACTTGAACTGTTTCATTCCCTAACGTATCTTTCAAGTCGTGCATATTGAAAACAAAAATGCGAAGCATGAATGATTATACTCTAGTTAGACATAGTATTAAGGAACACAGTACGAGGTTTATTGCTTAACCATTAAACTTTGTATATAAGACATCGACATAATCGTTTGAATGCTATTGTGATTATGTATGGGTATAAGGTGAAGATTTCATCCTAGGAAACAATGTTTTACATTTGTTTTAAGTAAGTAAATTCATGAACTTGTTTTGTGAATCGAAAGAGAAATTTTCAGGAATTATTGATATTGTTATTCATTGCATATCTTTTGAACTACAAATATGTGTGATTAGTATAAACGCTCATGACTTGTTTATGTTCTTGGTAAAACTATTCACAAAGGCCTGAATTTTGTATTGGTATGACTTTTAATAGTGAAACCGATCTTAAATAATTACCTGAGATGGTATGATCGATTTAGTGTTATTGGTATGACCGACTCAGGTTAAAGGGTAACCAATCCTATTAAGAGGTGAAACCTATCACAAAGGGGAATCGATCCTTGTATGAGGTGCAACAAGTTTTTAGGTGAAACCTATCACAAGGTGAAACCCATCCTATGGACATGTGCAACACGTTTTTAGGCAAAGGGGAACCGATCTTATGGACATGTGCAGCAAGTACAAGTTAGATACCATATATATGTGGGGAACCGATCCTAGTACCTAGTCAACCGAATTTTGGTAACTAGCGTGACTATGCAAAGTGCTCACATGGAGGTAGAACCGAAACTTGTTTTGGTAGAACCGTGAAACCCATGATTGGTGATTGAGTGTTCTTGATCATTCACGTAGTTCTTGAAAGTCAGATGAACCAACTTTAAACTTGTTTGGAAGTGTGGCAAATCGGATTCAAGATTTTAAGTATGAAAGAGGACTTACAAAGTAAAGATGTCGATGTACTTTGAACATGTGCAGTAACGCTAACCTTTAATTGTTCAAAGTTATTCCTTAATAGACAAAGGAAGAAAATCCCGGATCGAATAAAATAAATTAAGAATCTTTTATTTAAGGTTTTTAATTTTATTTTTGGAAAATGAAAATTAGTAATGTGCATTTACTAGTTAAAGATTTTCTAAGAGATTTTCGGTCATTATTTGGACAAATCATTTCCAGGAATTATGGAAACCGAATCTAGAATATATTACATATCTTGAGAATATTTTCGAATTTGGAAATTCCTTGGTGTCCAAACTTCCTTGGTCTATAAATACAAAAGTTTACATTTCGAGCAAACTAATCCTCAGAGAAAGAAAAACTATCTCGGTTGTCTTGCTAATGGTGAAGCCGCCTATTCGGAGAGGAGAGTAACCTAATTAGGCGAAATCTCTTACGTAGCTCGGTTTAAAGACTTCTTTGGGATTGAAAAGCTCTATTAGTACCGTTGGTGGAAACTATAGATAATTGCGGTTTATCTTTTGTTTTCAATTGATTTGATTGACTAACGGTAGTTGAACTTTTATTGCACCTAGTTTGTTTATGCTTGAGAATCTTCTTTTCTGATATAAGATTCACTCAAACTAGATCGAAGTTTCGACGGGGATCTTTAGACTGTTTGTAGATCTAAAGACATCTTATGATAATCCACTGTCAATAGACTATGTTATTTGCGTGATTGATCACAAGAGATTCAAGTTGATTGTGTGCAGGTGTTTATTGAAGATCTAAGAAGATTTGAAGACTAAGAAGACTTTGAAAATTTCTGATTTGGGTTCATAATCTTTGGTGTGCACAATCACTTACGGAGAAATGACTTATAGGTGGAAAAGTTTTAGATTGAGGTATATTTGGGTACCCTCGTCTTTTAAATTGGTATCGGAGAGGCAAACACGAAAAGATCTAACAATCTGTGTTTGGTGCGATCCAACATATAAGAATGAATCTAATGTGTGATTCTGTTAATGTACCACCAAGATTTAATGGGACAAACTACCCATTATGGAAATCGGCTATGAAAGCTTTTCTTAAATCCCGAGATTTTAATACGTGGTTATTAATCGAAGACGGATACCAACGACCGATGGATTATTTGGAGTCAGAGTTTAAACGCTTAGCGTCTTATACTATTGAAGAAAGAGTTCTTGCAAAGCAGAATTCTGATGGTTTGAATGCCATCATACACGTAGTTAGTCATGATCTTCTACATCATGTGCTGACCTATAGAACTTCTAAAGAAGCATGGGATATTCTTAAGAGCGTATTCGAGGGATATGAATCTGAAAAAGAAGCTAGACTTCTTTCCCTTTGATCTGAATGGGAACATCTCAAAATGGATGATAACGATACTTTCGAGGAGTTTAACTCTAAACTTTCTGAGATTTTTAATGCATCTTTCTTTCTTGGAAAGGCTATACCTGAAAAGGAAATAGTATGAAAAATTCTCAGATCGTTACCATGGAGATACGAGTCTAAGAAACATGCCATATTAAAAGGAAATGATCTTTCTATACTTTCCTGAATCTCTCTTGTAGGAAAGTTAAAGATCTTTGATAGAGAAATTCTGCTGAAGAATCAAACTGAGAAACGTTGCCAAGTGGAAAAGGTACCTGTTGAAAAAGAGCTTGACTCAACTATTTTTCTCCTAGCGCAATGAATTAAGGACCTTTTATCTATTGATAAATGTGTTTCTGATACATTACCATTTTGGCATAAAAAGGGTAATGATGAAGTACAATGCTTCAAGTGCCGCAGATTCAGACATATGGCAAAACATTATCCAGCAGAAGAACTCAGAAGTGCAATAAGGGGTATGTTTCCACTCTTGATGATATTCCGGAGGAAGAATCCAATGAAGAAATATCTAATTGTAATGCACTTCTTGCCAACCCTAACAGTGATGAATCCGGTGAGTCTAATCAACTCCTAGAAAGACTTGAGTTGGAAATTAAGGAAAATAAAAGGTTAATCCTGGTACTTTAAAACCTTTTGAAATTCGTTTCAAATAAAACCCGTAGTGTAAAATCTGAACAAGAAAATATGGGTGAAAAACCAAGAAAATCAGAAACTAGTTTTTCTGATAACATGATAGGTTCTTCATGTGGAAGAAATAATCGCACTGCAATCTTCCTTGGAAATAAATTTATCAAAGCACTTCGTAAGGGGATAAAGAATATTGGTAAGTTTATAAGATCTCAAAAGGAAATTGCAAACTCTTGCAATTACAAGAGAAAGAAAGAACAAAAGGAAACACAATCTATTGTGTTTATAAGTCATCCTAAGGATGTATTGGTTAACTATGGTGAGAATAACTCTCACTTCAACACACACTGTGTTGAAATATGCATCGTCATTTGTTGCCCAAAATTATGATTGTGAGGAAGCATAAATCTGGGCAAGTTGTTCATGTCTGTTTCTTTAGTGAAAAGTAATGGATATCTTTTATTTTTGGGAAAAATAGTTTCGGTTTCAATAAACCAAATTATTCTGTGATTTTCTCCCATCAAATATATCATCTTCTTGTCCGAAAGAAGACTGTTTTATTTCAATGGGGATATCGGTAAAAGAAGGGTCATCTCTTGATGATTTAGCACTTTGTGGATCAGTTATGACCGAAACTCATGATGTCTCTCTTCATGATAACTCTCAAGATTCTTTAAGAAAACAGATTCTCTTTTGTTAAAGGTTGCATTAGATATCATGAGCTGATGATAAAAGATTCAAAAAAAGTACTTGCTAATCTTCATTCTCAACTGTTCGAGATGAACAAATTATCTACTGAAAAAGGAAGTGCTTAGAAGTATTTGAATCCAGTTTTTGAAAGAAATCTTCACAAGAACTGAGAAGAGAACGATAGACTCCAATTTTTGATTTCTTTCAATGATTGTATTAGGTCTATTATGAATAAAACTATCTTATTATGAATAAAATTATTTGATTTATAATTTTTTTTGTGATAGTTTTTTATTTACATAGCTTTGCTTGAATGCTTTATCTTATTGCTATTTATGTTTATGGGATGTTTGATTTCAGTTTTATTACCTTGATATTCGATCCCATAATGTTGTGAACCCTTATGGTTTGGGTGAGTTTTTGGTTTAGCAGGATTAAGTCCTATCCCATGTTGGTAGGCTTTATCAAATGATCATGAGGGGTTCTGATAGAAATAATATGTGAAAAAGTCACAATATGTTGAATCGTTTGGTTAAGCATAAAAGCATATGTGTTTCGGGGTTTTCAACTTTTGCTTGCAATAGTTAAAAATCGGTTTTCAACCTTTCTATGGTAAAGGTTGGTTGTTGTTATTCTTTTGTTTTGCACAAGGATGAAAACATAATGATATTTCGATATCAATTCTCCCTGGAAGAAGACGCAAACATATTGGATAAGAGGATGCGAAATTTGAGGTAACAAGTTTGTTAGTTAATCGTTTTCCTGTTTAAGAAAAGCCTGATTTTATTGCATATATTTATTGCTTTTGCTTAACAAAATTTCGGTACAATTGATTTTTTATTCCATTATTGTGTATGGATGTGTGTGTGATTCAATTGGTTCCGGTTAAGAAAAACTATTGTTATCTTGCTTTATTGTTTGGTATCAATCGTCTAGGCTTACAAAATTTCGGTGTAGTTGCGGTCCTTTAATGTCTATGTTGTTTCAGTTGCTTCCGGTTTAGCTGAATAATTATGCAAGTTGATTTATTTGGTTTGTATGAATTGTTTATGGCTTAACAAAAGAAAAGGTTTACTGGATGAATTGTTTAGTCCAATTCGATTCCGGATAAGAGAAACTATTCTGATCTTAGTTAAACTTATCAAAGAGGATGTTTTGGTTATTCAAGTCTAACCGAATGCCTTAACAAGAAATGCTAGTTAACAAACCTAGTACTTGTCTTTGTTTAAAAGTTAAAGGTCTAAGTTATATGGATAATTAGAACCTGATGAGAAAAATAGAGTTATCTTTATTTTGGTCTTATCGAACAAGCGATTGTATTTGTACAATCGGATTAGCAAAGGAACTAAGGTGCTTAGTTGATTTTTGGTTTGCTAAACAATTAGGGAAAATTGCTTCGGGCAATTGTTTCCTTGGTAACATATCAAAAAAAAATTACCTTGTAGTTTATTGGTTAATGGTGTGTGGAACCATCGTGCTTAACTCTATAGGTTGCAAGTCTATTGAGATTTGTAAGATCCTTTCGGTTTGTCCTTTATTTTTTCGTTTCTTTGTCATTTTGTGACAAAAAGGGGGAGAAATATGTGGTGTAAACAAGTGATACTGGTATTGATTTATATTGATTGTTATCACTGAGGGAAAGGACGTTGGTGCTTAAACGTTTATCTAACGAAAGAGTAAAATCATAGACTAAGGGGGAGTAGCATATCATCTGATACTTGTAGTTATATGGACTACAAAGGGCGGATTGAAAATATACCTATCTTACCTTTAGGGGGAGTATTAGCTTTGTTATTATAATATCAACAGCGGCATTCATGGATTGAATGTATACAGGTTATTGTTTTTTTGAATTCGGGAATCAAGCGTATGTGTAATGAATTCTTGTAATTTGTTTATCCATATGATGTAAGAGTTTTTTTCACTAAAATTGAAAAAGGGGAGATTGTTAGAGCATAGCTCGGTTGAACCCACCAAGTGTTGGTATTTCAAATTTGGTTGTCATATTTTAGTGAGCCAAAACTCATTTTAAGAGTCATTTGATTATGTACTAGAGTCAACTTCGTATATGTTAGCTTGAAAGTATTAGGATATGAGACATTACAAGTATTGCGAAGACTTGAAGAAGTGAATAAGTAAGGATCTACAACGACAACATCATCCTTCTACTTGAGGTTAGTGATATTTGACTTGAACTGTTTCATTCCCTAACGTATCTTGCAAGTCGTGCATATTGAAAAAAAAAACTGCGAAGCATGAATGATTATACTCTAGCTAGACATAGTATTAAGGAATACGATGCGAGGTTTATTGCTTAACCATTAAACTTTGTATATAAGACATCGACATAATCGTTTGAATGCTATTGTGATTATGTATGGTTATAAGGTGAATATTTCATCCTAGGAAACAATGTTTTACATTTGTTTTAAGGAAGTAAATTCATGAACTTGTTTTGTGAATCGAAAGAGAAATCGCCATGTATTATTTATATTGTTATTCATTGCATATCTTTTGAACTACGAATATGTGTGATTAGTATAACCGCTCATGACTTGTTTATGTTCTTGGAAAAACTATTCACAAAGTCCTGACTTTTGTATTGGTATGACTTTTATTGATGAAACCGATCTTAAGTAATCACCTGAGATTGTATGATCGATTTAGTGTTATTGGTATGACCGACTCTGGGTAAAGGGGAACCGATCCTAGTAAGAGGTGCAACCTATCACAAAGGGGAATCGATCCTTGTATGAGGTGCAGCAAGTTTTTAGAAGAAAGGGGAACCGATCCTATGGACATGTGCAACAAGTACAAGTTAGATACCATATATATGTGGGGAACCGATCCTAGTACCTAGTCAACCGAATTTTGGTAACTAGCGTGACTATGCAAAGTACATACATGGAGGTAGAACTAAAACTTGTTTTGGTAGAACTGTGAAACCCATGATTGGTGACTGAGTGTTCTTGATCAATCACGTAGTTCTTGAAATTCAGATGAACCAACTCTAAACTTGTTTGGAAGTGTGGCAAATCAGTTTCAAGATTGTAAGTATGAAAGAGGACTTACAAAGTAAAGATGTCGGCGTACTTTGAACATGTGTAGTAACACTAATCTTTAATTGTTCAAAGTTATTCTTTAATAGCTAAAGGAAGAAAATCCCGGATCGAATAAAATAAATTGAGAATCTTTTATTTAAGGTTTTTAATTTTATTATTGGAAAATAAAAATTAGTAATATGCATTTTCTAGTTGGATATTTTCTAAGAGATTTTCGGTCATTATTTGGACAAAGCATTTCCAGGAATTATGGAAACCGAATCTGGAATATATTACATATCTTGAGAATATTTTCGGTTTTGTAAATTCCTTGGTGTCCAAACTTCATTGGTCTATAAATACGAAAGTTTGCATTTCGAGCAAACTAATCCTCAGTGACAGCAAAACTATCTCAGTTGTGCTATTACTGGTGAAGCCGCCTATTCGGAGAGAAGAGTAACCTAATTAGGCGAATCTCTTACTGTGCTCAGTTTAAAGACTTCTTTGGGATTGAGAAGCTCTATTAGTACCGTTGGTGGGAAACTAGATAATTACGGTTTATCTTTTGTTTTCGATTGATTTGATTAACTAACGGTGGTTGAACTTTGATTGCACCTAGCTTGTAGATCTAAAGACGTCTTGTGATAATCCATTGCTAATAGACTCCGTTCTGTGCATGATTGATTACAAGAGATTCAAGTTGATTGTGTGCAAGTGTTTATTAAAGATCTAAGAAGATATGAAGAAAAATAAGACTTTGAAAATTTCTGATTTGGGTTCACAATCTTTGGTGTGCACAATACTTGTTTCGGTAAAAGAGGATCCAACTATAATCGGTTTGTCCTTGTGGTAGATTAGATTGATTAGTTGTGTAGATAGGCATTAATACGATTCTTTGTGATTAAAAGTATTGATTGCAAAATCTTAACATTCACTTTGATGGTTGATAATAAGATAGATCTAAGAACCTGACAAAGGAGTTTATTGAGATAAATAGAAGAGCAGAGCCGGGCCTGAGGGCGTGCAGGCCGTGCGACCGCACAGGGCCCAGCTCTGCCGAGGGCCTTTTTCCCAGCCCAATAGTCAGTATACTTGCTGCATCCATTCGAGTAATGAGAGAAGATGAAGACGAAAACAACAAAGATGAAGGAGTTATGGGAGCTATGCCTCATTTGGATTTGGATGTTAGTGGTAATGGTCTTCCTCAATCATGATTATTCTCTAATCAAGAGAAAGTTTGAAGTATTCTTGTTGAGTGCTTAAGTATTTTCCTCATATTCACAAGGAAGCCATGTCGCAACATGCAAATTCTTTTTGAAACCTTTCAAACTAACCCTTCCAAACATTTATTAGTACATTTAAAAATTGATTAGACATCATTATCATGGGAAATTGATGTATCGGTTGTGTTATTAGTTTCCAAAACATGGAAGCAAGATCCATAATCTTGGTAATTTTTCGATGATAGTAGAGGAGAAAATGAACCAACCATTGCCGCATTCATATAAGTTGTAGGCTTTGAGTGAGAGTAGTCGAGATCCCATATCTTTGAGTTCATCGTTTGAATCGAGGTCATCCAACAAGCTATCATTGGTTATTCAAAGAAGAAGGAAAAAAATGCTCCCAATGAGACTTGAGCAGTCATGACACACACATGACATAAGTTGCTTAAAGATTCATCCACCAAGCTTTCGTTTTCTCGATGATTTGTATCGGACACATAATTAGTTAGACCTTAGTATAACCCATGGCTATAATTTATCCTTTGATATTTTTTATTTACTATCCTTACAAAATTTCAACATTATAAAGGCCCTACAAACCTTTTCGCACGGGGCCCTTCTAGACACAGGATCGGCTCTGTAGAAGAGCCTTTTTTAGAACTCACATCACTTGGTTGAAAAGAGTTGATACCAAACATATTTGTTGTTACTTCACTATTTGGAATACGAACCAAAGGAATTGTTCCAAGTACGTGACTTATTACGTCGGAGCGTGGGAATACAAACGGAACTAGGTGAACTATAGGTTTAGTTGCTTGGTGTCAACTATAAGAAGGTTGTTTGATTTTGTATAGCGGCTTAATCCTGAGAGTATTCAATTCTGAACAAGGTCCTAGGATTTTTCTGCATTTGCGGTTTCCTCGTTAACAAAATCTTGTTGTGTCATTTACTTTTATTTTCCGCAATTATAATTGTTGTTATTATAATTTAAAGTAAATTACACAATCGTTAATTCCTATTTACTTGATAAGTAATCCTATTGTGTTTGGTTAAGTCCAAACCTTTTATCCAATAAACATACTTCGTTGTTTTATTATCACGATATCGGATCCATAGACGGTCACACGAAGTGTGAACCGATTTGTTGTATTGTCTCGACTCAGTTCATAGACAATCACTTTCGGAGAAAGGACTTATAGGTGGAAAAGTTTTAGATTGAGTTATATTTAGGTACCCTTGTCTTTTCACTGAGAATTAATGGGCTTGAAAATGATATTTTTCTGAGTATAAAGTTGTTGAAGTATTTTAGAAGAAGGATGACCTAATCTGCTATGCCAAACTGTAGAAGAACCAAGAAGAGATGAAAAATCATATTGCAACATGGGAGTATATATGGGATAAAAATTATTGACCATTTTACCGTGTGCTAGCAAAGCGTGACTATGCAAGTCTCTTATCTCATAACCAAATGGATCAAAAGTAATATAGCATGCATTTTCCTTTGTAAACTTGGCAACTGATGGTAAATTATGTTTCATGTATGGTACATGTAAAACATTGTCTAATCTAAAGCTTATTTTTGGTGTGTAAATCCGAGCATTACCAACAAGAGAGATAAGGCAGAGTCTTACCATTTCCAATAAGAACAACATCCTTGCCTTTGTATTTAGAAGTATTCTGTAACAAAGATCTGTCACCAGTCATAGAAGCACTACTATCAGATAGCCATACTGTATTTGAGGAAGATGGATCATCATTAACATTCAAGATGGTGTAAGCATGTTGAGTGGTACCAGATGTACTTGGATCAGTAGAGCAATGAACTTGATTATCAGAAGTAGAAAAATGTGCTTGAGCTCTATATCCACATGAATTACCACCATTAGAAGTACCAGTTGGAGGTGGATGATATATAAAAAAGCACCTAGTGGCAATATGACCATTCTTCTTGCAAATTTGACAGTGCATTTTGGAATAATCAATATATATAAGGTCTCCTATCACCATTGGCACTTGAGACACCATTTGCACTTGAGCCAGTAGAAGTATTTGAACTAGACCCATACTGATATTGACTATTCTTATAATTTCCACCATTACCACTCTTGTTATTACCACCATTCCTTATGTTATTATGATTATATCCATTAGAATCATTCGTTGCATATAAAGCAGTTGAATTTTTCTCATCATAAACATTTGTAGCTTGATGTTGTCTATCAGAAAGAAATTGTTCATGAGAAAGCAATTTTGCTTTCAATTCACTAACAGTATATGGTGTTTCTCTATTTTGTAAAGATATGACAAACACATCATAATCACTGCTTAATCCATTTAGAACAAACATTAGTAAATCTCCATCATTAACTTTTTCTCCAATTGCAGCCAAAGAATCAGCAATGGATTTGATCTTTTGAAGATAAACCACAATAGATTGATTTCCTTTCTTAATTCCATGTAATTGAGTTCTAAACATGTTTTTCCTAGCAAGAAATTGAGTTCTAAAGCTAGTAGCAAGGTAATCCCAAATATCCTTAGCTGTTGCAAGACCAAGAACATCACCACTTACAGTTTCAGTGAAAGTAGCCTTAAGATATGTAGACACAAATCGATCTAACTTTCTCCAAGAAACCCATTGTGGGTTCACTTTTTCAATTCCATCAACAATGATTTTCTGTGATGTTTCTTGCAATTCACCATTTGAGGATGTTTCTTGCAAAACACCCTCAAATTGATCACGCCATAGTAAGTAATTTGACCCATCCAATTTCATAGAAATAAAATTTGATATATTTGTGAATGGCAGAGAAGAAGAAATGCCATATCCAGCGGAAGAAATTGTTGTTTATGAAGAAATATTGTTCAAAATAGCTTGAGAATCAGTATTATGAACAGGACTAAGATTGTTGATGTTTGTTGAATTTGTTTTGTTGATGTTGTTACCTCGACTTTTCTTGTTATGACGATTTCTGTTGTAAGTACGTACTTCTTCTAGTAGTGACCATAAAACAATCAAGATGAACCCTAAAAATATTTTGGGAAAAATTGTTGAATCTCTATTACCCAGTAGCCAAAAATTATTGACAAAATTGTTAAGCTTTGATGATGAAAGAAAAATAGGTCGTTACTTAATCTGATACCATGAGAATTAATAATCCCATGATAAACAAGAAAGCAAGAAAGTAAAACAAAGATGAAGGAAGAGAAGTTTTATTATTTTCAGAGATGATAAAATTGATACAGACAGACTCAATTCAGACACATTAAATACTATCTGTTTCCAATGAATTTCTAAATAAAGTCAATGACCAATATCTCAATCATTACAAGTTTTCCTATTAGGTTTGAGGAAGCTCATCAGTGGAGACAACAACTTATGTAGCTGGTTCAACTTGCTGAGTATATTTCCATTAGAAGAAGAAGAGTTATAAGTCTCAATGGCATGCTTAATAACAAATCTAGATTTTTCAAGGACCAAGTTGCCTGTCGTGGAAAACTCTGAAGTATATCTCTCTTCGTATATACTAGGCAGTTGTGAATATAGGGATTACCTAATCATTTTTTTTGACTCGAGAGCCAATAAAAGAGAGAGCCTAATTTATCTCTTTTTATTTCGAATACCTAAAAATAGCTGATTTTGCCTCTTTTTATATTGAGGACCTCTATTGAGGCAAGTATTTTGACCACATGTATATCCTAACCAAAAAGACATTGGTTATTTGATTTCTCTCATGTAGAACTTTTTTTTTACGATTAAAAGGTTTTCTTGTATAGCTATTTGCATGAACTCCAACTCTTTCGTTACATCTTTTTCAAGCAACATAATTGTTTTGTGTATCTTCAGTTTTCTCAAACATCTTAATTACATAGTATTTCGATATATTGTCTATTATTTTCCTTTCACTTTTTTTTTCCAAATATTTATTTCACATAAACTTTAGAAACATGCACATGTAGCCACATTCAGATACATATATAGAGAAGAAAACACAGATAATACAAGTTGTTCATTAACGATTATTTTTTTTTTCATGGTCGTTTAGGTCTTTGTCATAGATGTGTGATTTCTAAATCAGAATAAATTTTGGAATCCCTCCCTTGCATTACCACATTGATTTTCTTTTTTTCTTTTGTTTGTGTGGTGAGTCGGCAACCTTACGGGGGTTAGTCAATTGAGATTTATGGAGATATTACAAGAACTCTAGAGACTTTTGAAACATCTCAAAGAATCTTTGTTATTGGATCGTGACTTTCTAAAAGTCTTCAGAATTCTTTGTTTTTGGATTTGGAATTTGAAATCAATGACTTATAATTTTGAGAGACTTGTAGAGACTTTAACTACAAACATACCATAAAAAGCTAAAAACAAATCTCTCCAAAATAGGTAATATTTTCAGACTTTTTTCTTCTTTTTTTTCTTTAAGGATTAAATATAAAAAAAAAAAAAAAAAGAAGCTACAATTAAACCCTTAAAAATGGAAAAAGAAAATGAAGTCTTCCAAAACACAATATGTTTATTAGAGATTCAGATTCCTTATGTTCGTCTCTTTTTGATTTTTTATTTGCAAAATGGTTACAATTTCTATTAGCCATGCATGGACTTATACAATTTTCATTGAATTATTCATATATTCATTTTATAAAGAAAAAAATATACTGCTTGTTTCATATGTGTAAGGTGAAATTCATATATGTTTTGTTGTTTCTATAAATCACCGTAATTCCTTGAAAATCATCCAGAGTCTCTTAAAATTTCTAAACTCACATAGAGTCACCCAAAATATCTTGCATAAAAAGTCTCTCAATATCTCTATTACTCTTAATTTAACCCCATATTAGTTTTTCTTTTTCCTCTATTTTTTTTTCTCCAAGACTTGGAGAAAATGAATTGGGTTTCAAAAAAAAGAGGACAAAATGAATTCCTACTCCAATTCGAAAACTATAATAAAACTCAAAAGTTTTATATTAGGAAAATTTGCTGGTTGGTCCAAAGCCCATTAAGTTAGTTATATTAGGGTCCAACCTGATTTTAGACTTATCACTAGGTCCATAATTATTTGAAACAAGCAAAATGACCACATTACCCCAGCAAACTCACGTTTGAACTCCACCACCTTATTCCAGTTTCTCCAAATTTAATTAAAACATATAAAGGACCACAATTTTGAGTACATATCTGCTACACTGTTTACAAATTCGAGTACATATCTGCTACTGTTGTTTACAAATTTGAGTACATATCCGCCACACAACTTAAATTTGAGTACATATCTCGCTACAACGCTTACAAATCCGAGTACATATACATTACACTACTTACAAATACGAGTATATATCGATGCTTTTGCTTACATATAGAGTATGTATCCGTTGGACATATTGAACCTGTAAATGTGACCATAATGTAACAATATTAAAACAAAGCAACAAAACTAGCATCTATTTCAGTATTTCGCATACGTACTCATGGATCAAACCAAAATAAAGTGGCAAAACTATGAATAAAGCCGAATCAAAATAAGTTTTTATCAGTACGACATATACGTACTGCGGATTCATAAACTAAAAACTCAGTTGCATGTCAAGAAGTGATGAATCTATGAATATAACCGAATCATAGCACATACTTCAGTAGTTCACATACGAACTCATGTATCAAACCAAAAAAAGTGGCAAAACTCTGAATAAAACAGAATCAGAAGAAGTTTCAACCAGTACGACATATTTGTACTGCGAAATTCATGAACTAAAACCCAACTGCATATCAAGAAGAAGTGATGAATCCATAAAATCTAACCAAATCAAAGCACATATTTCAAATATTCCACATATGTACTCCAGGATCAAACCAAAAAAATAAGAGAAAAACTTATAGATTCATATTAAATACAAAAAGAAAATAGTACGTCATATATGTACTGATGGTTAATACACAAGAGAAAATTGAAAAAAAAAACCATAAAAATATCAGATCTACTAAAGAAATAAACATAAAACATGATTTTTTATTTAGATTTGAACTTGTTTCATCAAAATCCATCAGTATATCATATACGTACCGATGATTAATACACAAAAGCAACTCAAAAGCATATCAAAAACAACCAAAATGAAACTAAAATCAGATGCATGTGAAAACCAAGTAATGAATCTATAAAAAAACAGAATCAAAACACTTTTTTTTTTTTCAAATATTCCATATATATACTTCTAGATCGAAGAAAAAAATATCCAAAACTACAAAAATAACAAAATTAAAGCATAATTTTTAGTACACCATATATGTATTCTTTGATTCATAATTTAAAATTCAGTCGCATGTGAAAAACAAGTAACGAATCTATGAAAAAATAGAATCAAAACACTTTTATTTGAGTATTCCATATATGTACTTCTGGATTAAACAAGAAAAATCTCCAAAACTATAAAAAAACAACAAAATTAGAGCAATATATTCAGTATACCAAATATGTACTGTTGATTCATAGCCTAAAAATCAGCAACACGTGAAAAAAAAAGAGAACATCATAAAATAGAACTACCAAAACCGGAAAATCATTGTTAATATACATACCTGGAAACACAAACAATCTTATTGTTTTAAATCATAACGATGCATCTTCTTCTTCTTCTTCTTCATCTCAAAAATAAACCAAGTTTCTGTCAGTACGGGATATACGTACTGTTGCTTCATATACAAAAACGAACTGAAACACGTCTAAAACATCTAAAATGGAAGTGGCATAATCGAATATAGTAACGAAATGAACAAAAAAAATGTGATTATTCATCAAGATCTAATATATAATCAATAAATCAAACATGGAGATCGAAAATATAATCAACAAAAATGATTAGATCGAATAAAGAAAAATCTTCGATCTGCAGCAGCGGTGAGAGGAAAATCTTCGAATAAAACGAGAAAGAATAAAGAAAAACCTTCATTTGAATCTGCAGCTAACGACGGTGAGAGGAAAGAGAAGAAGAAAATGAATCTGAAATGTAGATAATATTTCTCCACTGTTTTAACCTATTAAATAGGAAAGGTTATTTGTGGTATTTTCATATTACGTATACCTGATCTCGCACGTGTACAGGACCTGGGATTAAAAAATTGGGTCCTTTTTTATGTTTTCTTTTTATTATGGACCTCTAGTTACTGGGCTTTAGTGGGTGGACCTGCCACTAACTAGTATCACTAAACTAGTACCTATAGGTAATTCCTAGTTTATATTAACCATTAACATAAATAAGTAGATAATGGGTTTTTGAAATTACTTCTTACCGGCCCCCACTTTTTTTTTTTTTTGTGGTAGGCCTCAAACATGGCCCAAATTAGCCAGGTCAAATTAACAAGGTACATTATTGTTTGGATGAAATTGGTGTCACTATTGATCCAATATGCGTCTGATGGTGCAGTATAAGTGGTCACGAAGTTTGCAGTCTTATAAGCTTACGAAGAGTTCTTTTTTATACATAGCGAAATCATTGCTTTTTAACTTGACACTTGGTGTTTTTCTCCAAAGTATAACATGTACTAGCTACTTCTTCTACTAGAGACACACAGATTCATTTGTAGACTACAAATTCCCTATTTAAAAAAAATAGTCGCTCCACGTTAAGTAGATCGGACTTCAATAACTAGATATATAATATAGAAAATGAGCAATAATCTTGATGATTATGGAGATGAAATCCACCAAGCTTGTGCATACCCTCAATTTACAAATTCCCTATTTTCATCGACCTTCTTACCAATGTATTTATTGATGAAATTGGTTGGCATGGATTGGTCACATTCTCGGTGTATCTCAATACTATTATTTTTAGTTTTCTCCGGTAACTCAATTTTCATCATGGTATTTGCTTTTTTGTTTCCATTTGAGTGAACCTCATCCGAAGTAACAAATTTATAAAGAGAGCTCGGCACATTTACAATGTTTGGATGTGAATATTCTGGTAGGACATGTACAGTACACTTTGCCAGTCTGCCAAAGGCAAAGCCCCTGTGCATAATTCTGTGACTTATTTGGTACAATATATATGAATATTGTGTGAATATTTCGGCTACTTATGATTATTTGAAGAACAAAATATAACTACTATAATTTTTAAGATCTATCATTGGCTGAACATTGTAAAATCGGCACAACATAAGACTGAATGGTTTTTACGAGTTACAAATCAACAAAGCTGCACCAAAAACAATTTGGCTAAAATTCCTATGCTTGTATGGCAAATGCATTCCTTGGACAACCAATGCAATTCCATGGCCGGGATAGCCCATGTCTGCCTTAATAATATACTACACTTAACACAGTTCATGCCATGTATTGACCGAACCAAATTCTCAACACAATGACTAATCCAATGCCCAATTAAATTGAAAAAGTGAACCATAAGTTCTCTAGAAAACCTCTAACAACAGCAATAAGAAAAATCAAAAAAGAAAAAGAATCGCAAAGGTTTGAGTGCCAAAAATATGGACAACGTTTTTGTTTTTAATCCGTGTTACAGTTGCCGTCATTGCTACCCACATTGGATACATGGGAGTAAAAACTGAGAGAAGTAAGACCTAAACACTTTAGGATTTCATATAAGCATGACCTACAATTTTACATTGAGCACCTACAAACAAAAAATAGTGTATCATCACTGTGTTTATTTAATTGTGCTAAACTTTCTTTGACTTAATTCTCTCTGCCATTTACATAGGAAAGGATTTTGCTCTCGCGTTGCTAGATCAATCTAGCAGCACAATAACTTAGCACGTGGCGTTTTTCTGATGTCATCCAACCAAAATATTAACTCTAGTTAAATGTAAACTTTAACCTTATTTTAGATAGGTCCGACTTCGAGAGAAGACATGAACCACTGGGTAATTTGTTACTCGGGAAGATTCACGAGTAAGAGCATACCGCAATGGCAGAACAGTACAGATTCAAATATTATGAACCTTCAAAAATTAAAAAATTCGATATAGTCCTATAGATTTAACTTCCGTTCGTCATATGCACAATTAAACTGCAATTCTAGTAGTAAAACACACCCGTGGATTATAATAGGATCTCCTTCAAGAGGACTGACATCATCAGGGATGATATCACCAACCTTGGTTCTGATTTTATCTCCAGGATCAAGAACAACAGCATCTTCCCGTCTCCGGTGTTCATCACGACATATCAAATTAAAATAATATTCACCATAATTTAGCTACTACCACCACCACCCACGGTAATCATCCATTAAATTAGAGAAACATGCAGAAGTGGTTTACATGAGCTTAGTGTTTATCATGATAGAAATCTTCATCGATTTCAATTAGCTATGGCAAAACAGTTGTGAGGGGTTACTAACAATTTATTATACATGTCGATCTGGAGTGCAGTCGGAAAAAAATGATATACTCATTGATTAAGGAACTCTAGCATCTACTTAACCATTTGAAAAACGAAGGAAGCGAAGAATATAAAATAAAACAAGGGAAAAACCGGTGTGCGAATAACTAAAAACCATAAAGCATCAGGCAGCAGTTAAAAGGCGGGAGCTATTTAAATTACGGCTAACATATGTTTACTCTCTAACCAGGGTTAGATCTTGGGTTGGATGTTATCAAAAAAGTGCCACACGCTCTGTTATTATGCTGCTATATCATTTTTGATCTAGCAGCTAGAGGTGTAAAACGTGCCGGCCCGACAGCCCGGCACGAAGTCTCGTGCTTCACGTGCCATGTGCCGTGCCATGCTGTGCCAACGATTTAAACGTGTTGTGCCGTGCTGTGCTTTACTAGTCAAAAGCTAGGCACAGCACAACCCACAGGCACAACACACGAATAAACGTGCCGTGCCGGTACACGTGCTATAAACAATTTGAAATCACTTAATGTATACATTAAGTCGGACATTATCACAAGAATTTAATTAGACAACATATCATTTGAAATTATTTCAAGTAAAATTAACAAGTTTATTCAACAAAAACAAATAGCCCATCAAATATAAAATTGGATTATTTTCATATAAATTAATGTTCTAGTTTAATATAGTTTAATATAGGTGACGACATTATGGCGCAATTATCTGGCATATTCTCTGATTCTCTACAAGGAATAGGCAACGTTCCTTTACCTTTCTGATGAATCTTACAAGAGTAATAAGAATACAAGGAAATCAAAATAACTCTAGACTTTCTCTCTCCTCTTTGTTCTCCTCTAACTCTCCAAAAAAAGATTAAAAGATTCATTATCATCTAAAAGAGGGGCGTCACAGATGTTCGCAAGTGCCCGACAAGTGTTAGTTAAAGGAACGTTGCCTATTCCTTGTAGAGAATCAGAGAATATGCCAGATAACTGCGTCATAAATGATTCAGGTGAAGAACCTTCATTTGCGAAAGAAGTTTCAAGTACATCATCCATGCTTTCGTCGATTGAAGATTTGAAGGAGAGGGAGAGCGAATTCTCCGTTTCTTTAAAAGTTGGTTGGTTGTTGCTTACGAAGAATGCCTTTATCTTTAGTAAGTTCTTCAGCGTTTTGAACAACTCTAATTTCAGCCTGCATACACGAATAAAGATAAGAAATAGAGGCAACAATATTGTTAAAATAAAACAAAAGAATATTTCTTACTTCATCCGTGATTGCACGCAATGCTGTTAAGACGCTCGCTTTCCCAGTTTTGTTGTAGTATTTTGTCAGCTTCTCAACCTAAAAATTTCGTAGGAAAAGAAAATAATGGAATAGGAATAAATGGAGAATTACACACTAAGCGAAGTTTGAAAGTATACCTCTGTTTTCTTTTCGGGACAATTAAATACCTAGGGTGGGTACGTAGCGATATTTTCGGGTAGCACATTGAAACCAGAGATGTAAGGTCCTTTCAGAGTCAACGGAAAGACGCACCATTTGTTGTCTTTTGAGTGACGTGGAGTTTATTGGTACCAGAATGCCAGTCAATATCTTGCATTAACATCTTTTCGCTGGAAATATTTTCTTTCTTCTTCAAGCGAACTCCCCAGCGAGTACTTTCTTTCTTCATAGTGATTACTTT
This sequence comes from Papaver armeniacum, assembly GCA_023531295.1. Classification (NCBI taxonomy): domain Eukaryota; kingdom Viridiplantae; phylum Streptophyta; class Magnoliopsida; order Ranunculales; family Papaveraceae; genus Papaver; species Papaver armeniacum. The sequence goes on along the minus strand of JAJJWW010004692.1, from coordinate 296,868 downwards.
GTAATTATCGAAGAAACTCTCCACAGTATATTTTTCAGGGATGATTTTTAAATCAGCGAATTTAGGATCTCTTAATTCCGGCGGATAAAGAGATCCAAAGCCCGCACCGCGATGGGCAAACTCAAGTACAAGTCGAATGCAATCTCCACACAGTTGATAGATGGCTCGCGAAAAGTTCGCATGGGAAAGGATTTCGTAAAATAAAGGAAAATCAGGGTTATAAATAGGGATATGGAGACCAGCGAGAAGTTGACCGAGTGAGATTATGATTTATTCATTGCTGCATTGATAATTAGAAAATAACTAGCAGAAAGAATGGGTTTAGGACCATGATCAGGAATGGTGGATGATGTAAAGCCTTTTTCTGTAAGTCTTTTTGAATTTCTTCGAAATCATTACCATATTTACGACCACCTGGAGGAATTTTTAAGTATGGGAATGGATAAGAAGAAAGGATCTAAAAGGAGAAGAAATTAAAAAAAATTGCAGTAGCAGAAGCGGAACTTGGGGACGAACAATGAAGAAAAGTTGCAGAGAAAAAAAAAGGAAAAGTAAAAAGAAAGAAAAAGAAGACAAAGAATGATATATATAGAGGTAAGGAAATCTCGAGAAGATAAACTCATTAATGCGAAGAAATGATGTGAACGGTTAAGAAATGATGGTTACTAAAGACGTGTCAAGAAATGAATGGTATAAGAAACACGTATAATTTATTTCGCGGGAATCAAGGAAAGTTGTCGGTGGAAAAGGATGGGGAAAAATGAGTTCTTGCGGCATTTAGAGATAGAAATTCTCATTTCATTCTCTTCTTCGCAGAGAAGACATGAGAAGAGGCAAGATGTAGGAACAGAATCTCGCAACAGTTATATCTCAGCGAAGTCTTAACTAAAGGGTGGTTGCGAGGTCATCGCAAAGTGTTAGAGAAGTGATGTAGAGAATGACGTCAGCTTAGTCATAAGGAAAGTGTGAAGATTCTGCGAAGATCGAGATTACCTTGCGAAGAAAACCCTTGTAAGTTTGCGAGAATGATGCAGATCAGATCCAAAAATAAAGGCTGGCTTAGCTGTCATCCACTATGTAATATCCTATATAAAGGGCAAAGCAGAGTCGAGATGGGAGATATCTTTTTCTGGAGAACAAAGAGGAGAACAAAGAGGATAGAGAAAGTCTAGAGTTATTTTGATTTCCTTGTATTCTTATTACTCTTGTAAGATTCATCAGAAAGGTAAATAAAACTTTGTTAATTGATCATGGAATTTGATTAGAACAGTGTATAATCTTGGAGGGGTGTAGTTGTAGGAAATCCTGCAACCACATCTCCTTATTGAAAATAAATTTTTACTTGGTCTAGCAACGTGTTTTTTCAATTGGGATTAATTTTACTATAGCTAATCAAAATCGATCATGATATGGCTTAGATTTCATAAAAGAATTGGTTGTTACTTACTTTAGTAATCGAGTACCAGATTTGTCCACTAGTAGCATATCCAATAATGGGTGCTAAAAATCATACATGGTGATGTTATTTAGACTTTCATTTATGAAAGTTTATACATTTTGTAGGAATATTAATTTTTGGCTTATAAACCATCTCCAACGGTGAAATATTTTTCCTTAAGATTTATATGTTGTTGCGATTAATTTAAAAACTAAAATAATTTTCTTTATTTTCTATTGGCATATTTTATTTTTAAACAATAATTAAAATCAAAAAATTAGTTAAATTGATGACATGCAGTTCATTCTAAAAATCTAGATAAACCTTTTTGAATGCTTTTGGGTTTATTTTGCCTCATTTGATTGGGGCCAAACAGTTTAATTAGGGGCCATGAAATTTTATTTGCGCCCCAATTTTTTCAAGGGTGTATCCGTCCGAATATGAAAATACTATTTTACCCTTTACTAAACTTAAATCTTAAAATTCAGTTATCACTAACTAACCACCCTAATTAAGGCCCTCAATTTATACCCTAAACTAAAAGGAGAAATCAGTTTCATTTCTCTTCTTCATCTTCCTCCCCTCCTCTTCATTTTCTCCACCACCACTATTGACGACTCTTCTTGAAGAAAAAAAGTTTCTTCAACCGATTCATCGCGTAATCTTCGATGATAAAATTTTAATCGACGATTAACTTCTTCTACAAACATGGCTCGTACAAAGCAGACCGCTCGAAAAGCTTTTTAAATCCCTAACCTCGTAGATACAGTAAAAGCAAAGGTTTACGTGCGAAGAACTCCTGAAGCCAAAAAATCGAAACCCAAGAAAGGAATGGATCCAATTAGAAGGTATGTGAACTTATACCCACCTTCTATTCGATGTTTTGGTTGTGTTTACATTGTGTAATTGAGTTCGGTAACTGAAAATTATAAGTTTCACTGTGTGGGTCGTTAGTATCGAGAAAAAAATACCCTAACGACTCTATGGTTGCGTGCTGGTTTTATGAAAAATCGTTAACGTGTTAGGTTGAATATGACGACCCTTTTTCTTCTACTTCAACATTTTGTGCCCTAGAATAGAGTCGTTACCTTACTAGGTTGAAGATGACGACTCTTGTGTGAGGACCCTTGTTTATTGGTTAACGACTCTAGATGGAACTCGAACATCCTTCTGTTCCAAAAAATGATAGTGTCGTCATCTTAGGTCCCATACAGTCTTCCTTTAGCTATATTCCCTAGAGTCGTCATCCATATTATAGGATCGTCATTGCCTTTTTGATGACCCATTTTTACACTATAACGACCCTTTAAGGACCAAAATCACCCTCTCTGTCCAAATTTTTGAAAGGGTCGTTACCGTGTATATTTGAGTCGTCACATTGTAAAGAAGGGTCGTTTTTTTTGTAGACCATTCCAATGACGACCATTTAACTGATTCCATAAAGTTGATGTCTTATTCGCTTTTTATTTTCGCGTTTAGAATATAGTGCCAAGAAAACCAAAGACAAGGTTCCAATAACGATAACTCCTCCTTCCAAAGCTCCCCGCCACGATAAATACTTACTTGTCGGTCCATTACGTGGAAAAAGGCCGAGTGAGGTATCATTTTCTAGAACCGAACCAAGAGACAAAGGTAATGAGTTGTCCGATTCGTCAGAATCAGACTCTCCTGTTATTTCCGCTAACACTAGTGGTGAAGAAGATGAGATACAAGATGAAGAAGAGGAAGGAGAAGAAGAGGAAGAAGAGAGTGATAAGGATGATGAAAAAAATGGTAGTGGTGATGATTCTGATGATGGTAATGGTGGTGATGAGGAGGAGGAAGGGGATGAAGGTAATAATGGTGGTGATGAGGAGGAGGAAGGGGATGACGGTAATAATGGTGGTGATGATGAGGATGAAGAGGATGAAGGGGATGATGCTGGTGATAAGGATGATGAAAAGGATGAAGGTGATGATGCTGGTGATAAGGAGGATGATGGTAAAACCACTGTTGAAGATGAGGAAGAGAATGCAAAGACGAAGCCGGTAAAGAGGGTTAAAAAGGATGGAACAGATATTGTACCCAGCGTGAGACATGTTCCCGCTACTTATTTGATGTTGTCTCCTCTTCGAGGTGGTAAACTTAGAGGAGAACCTAGATATGGCGACAAAGTTCTATTTGGATATCCTGGATCGTGGGCTCATATCATCTATGAGACAATAGTAAGAATCCCAAATTTGATTGCTATTTGATTAGTTGATGTTAACTTTCTAATATATTTTTTAATATTTATTTGTTTATGTTTCGTAGGATCATAAGAATGTCGCACGTCTTTTCCGGCACCAATCTTCTTTCAAGAAAATAGAGTTGTGGCCGCTAGAAGGTGAATGTGCAAGATTTAGAGACTATGTTGAAAACTTAGGTTTGTATAATGCCGTTGTGAACTTTGTGATTACGTATGACAAGGTCGCAGTATCTAGTTTCTGTGAAAGGTATCACGCTGAAGTCGACACATTCCAACTTCCTTTTGGCGAGATGGCATTGAATCCGATGATGCAGAACATATATTAGGGTTGCAGGTCGAAGGTAAATCAACCAGTTACGAGTTCAAGAGAAGGCCTAGTTGGGATAAAATTTATATATGGACCAAGAATTTGTTTGGCTGGGATAAAAAGACGACTGATGGGCTTTTCGTGCCGGGAAGTAAGTACTCCAAGAAAGAGTTCAAACTTGTAGAGATTAGGAAGATGTTTTCTGGGACAACAAAGAAGGAAAAAAATAAAGGCCTCTCTGGTATGAAATGTCTTTCTGCGGCGGTTGCGTATTTGTTGTACGTCCTTGCGTCGGTTATATTTACTGACAGCAAAGGTAACAGGGTGAGCGCCAACCTTCTTCAGCTTTTGGATCCCTTGGAAGATGTGAACAAGTACTCTTGGGGGACTGCCATAATTGCACATCTAAATGGTCAGCTTTCTCAGGGATCTCGCAAACTAACTTCTCAAATTAATGGGAATTTGGCTCTAATCCAGTTATTTGGATTGATGAAAGTTGTCTTATTTTTGTATGTTTTAAAAATTGATTTTTTTACGTTTATTTCATTGTTTTAAAATTTTCATCATTTGATTGTTATAGGTGTGGATTTATGATCATTTCCCATCACTGATCAAAGATAATGAAGACGTGGAACTCAACCCAGATTGGAGCAAAGGTAGTCCAATAGTAACCAAATACTTGTTCACCGGTTCTCAAGATAGGGAAAAAACCGATGCGTTGATACAAATGCGCCAAAAACTTGACAACATCACGGCTAAAGAGGTAATCTTCAATCCGTACAAGGATGGCAGAGTTGGCGCAATGGAAGATGTCGTGTATTACTATGGCCAATCCAACGAGAATCATGCGTCAACTTGGGTTTATTCAATATTCACCCGATGATGACTATGTACCTCCGTTCAAGCACAAGTTGGAAAAGTGCGAGGCTGGCGAATCGGATATAAAGGGGTTTATGAACCTCAAGTTGATGTCAGGAATTGGAATGATAGACACTATATGCTTGTAGACATCACATATTGGGTGCATGCGGATCAAGGTCACGAGGCAACACCGGATTACGTCACATGGTACGAAGGCTTCTCCCACAGTAGGGTGATACGGATAGATCAGACTACGGGTAGGAGGACCAACAGAGCATCCACCTCTTCTTCTCAATATGAGAGTAGAGATGATACTTCCATTCTTACACTAGTGGTGAGTATTTATTTTTGTAATTGTGTTATTCATCTATATATAAATATAACATAGGGCCTTACCTTAGGCATGATCAAACCACCAATGCTTGGTGGAAACGTGTGTTTAAGGCTTTTAAAGCACTAAACAGAAATCGTTATCGGAGGACGCTCCCGCAGATAAGGGAAAGGTACGCTTATTTATACAATGAATGTGTATTGCTGAGAAACGAATTGAAAGCTCATAAGGACGCTATGAAAAACGAAGACCGCATGAGTAGAGTAAGTTTGTGAATCAATGGGCCGTTCATTAAAAATTATTTATTAGGTTATGATTATTCAACAATGCTAACTTATTAAAATAATTGTTTTTCCAGTGTTCTTTGGGTCGGACTCAATACGAATTAAGGTACGGCTATGAGTTTTTGCACGAGGACTGCTACACTCTCTTGGAGGAAGTTGAATGGCAATTCGCCCAATATAATTAACTCGTATAGATTAGATTTTCTATCGCAATGTATTGAACAATTTTATGTGTTTTCCTTCTATTTTATTTTATAGTAGATGTATGCTTTTTTTTCAATTCAATAAAACTAGTTCAACTATCTTTTTCAGTAAATATTCCAAACAAGGGTCGTCATTGTTTATACATAAACAAATGATGACTGTAAAGTTATTTGAAATTCTTTGCCTAGAGCCGTCATTTTTGGACAAACTAATATTAACGACTCTAGATCTCACTAAACATAGAGACTTTTTTCAACTAGAGTCGTCAGCCAATTAACATACATTAAAAACGACTCTTGTCACCTGAAAGAGTCGTCACGGTGTAAATATATCCTGTGACGACCCATGGAGCAGTTAATGTGAATTTTGAATTCACTCAATGTGGTTAAGTCGGGCAACGGTTAAAAATTCAAAAAAAAATGACTGTTGGGGTCATTAATCTCTATAAATAGAGACCCATATCTCACCCCTTCTTCACCAAAACCATAATTCCCAACCTTCCCATTCATTCTCATCCAAGAGAAAAAACAAAAGGAAACACCATGACTACTCCCTACACTTCCGAAGAGAATTGCGCCATTGTGGGAGCTTGAAAAAAAGTCACAAACCACTTTGAAGATCTAGAAAAAGACATTGATCAAACATCCGATGCTTGGTGGAACAGTGTATTCATCGTTTTTGTGGCGTTAGACGGAAATTGCAACTCAAGGTCTTTGAAACTAGTCAAGGAACTGTTCGAGGAGATATTCAACGAATGTCAAGATTTCAAAAGAGAAATGAATGTCGTAAGGGAAGCCATGCCCAATATGTTGGGTGCTATAAGAGTAAGGAATTTAAACAAGAGGTCAAACTTATCGAAAGCTTTTAACAATACTAACTATGTTTTTGTTTGGGGTTTTCAGTTGGGGAAGGCGCATGTCCGATACGAGGTGCTTCGTGGAAAAAAGTTCGAGTTCGACGATTGCTACTTTGTCTTCCATGGAACCATGTATAATTACATGCTTTATGATTAAGTGTATAAGTGCACCGTTATTATCTATTGTATTTCATTTCCTTCAATGCAACGCTATGCAAGATGTATGCCTTTTACGATTCAATGAAATGATTCTATGAAATCAAAAATTAAGATAATCCAGTGCAAGTGTCGTTAGTATATTAACTAAGAAACATAACGACTCTACATAAAATTGTAATGGATGGATAGGGTCATCGTCTTCTATGAATACATATATGATCACTCTAAGAGTTCTATTTACTGAGATTTTTGATTTTAGAGTCGTTCGTCTGTAAACAAAAAAAGTAACGACCATTTGTGACCTAGCCAAAATAGTCGTCGGTGTTTATCACACCAACCTAACGATTTTTCATAACCTGGAAAAGTTGCGGCTTTAAGTCGTCATTGGTAGTTTCAATTCACTGACGACTTTTAAGAGTCGTTAGTTTATGCAACACCCGACTCTAATGACCCTCACCCTGAGTAGTTTTTTAGTGGCCATGAATCGACCACTTGGAGCACCATTCAGACGATTTGAAGAGAATAGGTAGTTTACCTCATTGTTTTGAGCTCCGAGTTCTTCATTTCGAGGATTGGTTCCTTGATTTTGAGCAATAGGTTCTTCATTTGCACCATTATTCATGGCTTCCTCTACTAACATCTCTTCATCAAACATCCAATCCATGGGATTAGTTCAGACAATATTACCATCAACATAATCATGGTTGTTATTTGAAGTTTCACCAACCTCATTCCCTCCACTTGAATCACTCATTTCTAAAAACCCTTGTTTTTCCTCTCAAAACTCATCCTCTTTTTCTCAACACATAAAAACTCAAAACTAAAAATTCCCCAAATTTTTATCCCAAAATCAGATTTTAATCTAAACACACTTACCACACTAATCAACTTAACTAATTCTTAATACTAATCACACAAGGGCATTTTAGCCATTTAAAAAATATTTTTTGAAGGGGTGACCCAAATTAGGATTGGGTAACCTTTTTTGTCCTCTAGTGCAACGCCCCTAATTGAAATGTTTGGCCCCCAATTAAGCCAGGATAACAAAACACCTCTGTAAATTTTATCGGCCCATGGACCGATTCAAAGTGGTTCCTAATATCCTGATGAAATTAGAAGCCGGAAAAGAAAAATAAGTTGCATGCATCCTCAATCTCATTTGCATTTCATACTAGTCCATATGGATAAATTCATGAAGTAATTAACTAATGCCCCTTGGATGTAAAATTTTAGATCTTAACGGCACAATGATTGCTCTACTCTACGTATCAAAACTGACTAAATGTTCTCAAAATTCTTGAACAGATAATCACAAAATAAATAATTAAACATAAGTGGAGTAATTATACATAGATGGAGTCATCAATCACCCCTCATCCATACCGTTCTAATCCTACTTTAATCTTTAAGGGTTTAAGAGTTTATGCGCACAAACAATTGTTCGTCGAATTCTTAGTGGAAACACACAAGTTTCTCACTTACATAACAACTTTGAATCAACACCTCCATTATATCTTATTCACAGACCAATTTATCCATTGCGTCTTCAGTTTTCTCGAACATCTTAGATGCATATGTAATTCAATATTGTCGTTGATTACGATTTTGCTTTCCATTCATACACCACTTTTGCATAAAACTTAGAAAAGTATATCCGTATCATCATACAATGATGTATATATATAGAGAAGAAAACAAACATTAATGATTTCTTTCTGATCATACCGAATCATTTAGGTCTTTGTCATGAAATTTACATTTAAAGACGGTTTCTTATGAATCTACTCCACAATGCAATGAAATAAAAGTCATCTAATTAATCTTTCTGCAATCCATGTAATAATATATGATCTCAAATTCCCACAAATAACCCAAAACTTATTATGTCTATCATGCATGTTATGAACCCACGCTGATTAACCAGTGTGATTACGAACGAGAAAGCTTTCATCGCATGAGAAGAAAAAAACACTTGGTCTAAGATTGGAAGAATGAAACTCATTTAAATTCAGCATACTCAGTATACTGGAACAAAGTGAAGCCAATGCGCACAAACAAGAAACAACCAGTAATTATGGTACTTGAGAATCTTAGATAGTTTACATATATATTTTGCTTGCCGAATATGGGTTGGGCTTTCTTCGGTTTGGGCTTAGGTTTGGGATTTTCGATATGATATGTTACATAACAGAATGGCCTGGCCAGCCATCGATATGAACCGTGTTTTAGGACATACATTAATCTTTTGTGCACTACTAAATATGTTAGAATAGGGTTAATGAATAGTAAAAGCCCTCTAATTTTTTTATAATGATAAAACTGTCCTTATACTTTATATATTTTCAATTTAATTATTTTACTTATTTTTCATTATTTACAACACGCAACGTGGTTGTTAATTGAATCAAATTATTATCCAAACTACTCATTGTTCTTCATTCTAAAGAATCGTTCGGCTGATAATGAAACACGGCAATGATAGCCTACTTCACTTTATGAAGAACAACACTATATTTGCATGTACCACTTTTTGCTTGAATTAGCCGAACTTAAGTTCGGTTGAGCCTAACCTCTTGGCACTCATTATAGAAAATGAAAGACGAACAAAAAAAATAAAATAAACTAATCAAGGGTAACTAAGTAATTTACCTTGCACCAGGATACCCATTATCACCCTTCCTAGGATATGGTTGTCAGTTTTTAGAACACAATTTATTTTAATATGCCCGAAAACATGGTTCATTGATAAAGGAATGGTTAATTACCTTGGATGGGATCATGGTCTCCGGTTCAGTGGACGGATTTAGAGAAGGGACATATACATGATTAACTAATTGCTACAAGTCCCTACCAAAAAAAAAACATTTCAAATCACATATAAAGTAATGGAAGATATAAAAAGAACCTTCAAAAATCATAAATTCATAATCCAATGGCTTTGGTTATTTCTCTATCCTCTTAACCTTGTAGAAAATTTAAAGCAGAAAATACACAAATGGATGATCAAAAATAATGTTTCACATTGTACATGTGAGTTCGAAAAATTTGATTTGATTGTTTAAACCAAAACTATCCACTGAGTTATCAAGTTTCATATGATTATTGTGCTTTAATGACCAGTTTCATATGACTATTGTGCTTTAATGAATCGCACGAAGATTGAGTGATCCGAGTTTGATGTCGAAGTCATGGTTAATTACTAAGTTTTCTTAAGTCTCCCGGAAGTCATGTTAAAGTCATGGTTTTATCCTGCAGTGTCATTGATGTGGGTGTGCATATAGCTAATATACACGTCTTCATCATTCGATCCACAATTTCTTACTCGCAAACCTATTACAGTATAACTTCTTTCAAGTAACACTCGATAAAATAATATTTTCTTTAAAATAATAAAATTTTATAATCCCAACTCGGTCCCTTACTGCTAAAATAATGATTCTGATAAAATCATAAAATAATACATTTTAAAAGTTTCCCTTAAGCATTAATGGGTCCCAAATAATATATAAAATAATAATGCTACTATAAAAATAAAAAATAAATTTCATACATGTCAAATTTTTGCCAAATATGATTCAATACTGCATGCTTTGATTTTCTTAAAAGTCCAAATCAAGTTGTTTTTCATCCCTAATAGTTCGTACTGCACTCAAAAGATCCATAGTCAGGTTGTTGTATTGCAAGAAGAAGTGTTCAAGTATAATTGATACTTAGGGTGGTTGTATTCTTATTGCAATTTGTCAATAATATAATATCTCTACAACAATAGTACTCGATATTTTATTTACAATCTTATTATTCAACCTCCAAGCTAGTAAATATCATGTATAATAATAATATATTATTAACTATAAAATAATAATTTATAATATTATCGATAATATAATATCTCTTTAAAATAATACATTTTCTTGGTCCCAAGCCTATTATTTTATAAAAGTTGTATTGTAATCTAGAGTCCGAAGACTTCTATTTTTCTTAGTTTTCTTGATATATGTTACTTGCACGAATACTTTCAATTACCCATAATTCTTTCTCTTGCTTTTGTTCTTTGTATGTTGTTGTACATTTTTGAATAGGAATTTATGTTGTGAAACTAATATAGTGCTATTGCATGAATACTTTCAATTACCCATAATTCTTTTTCTTGTTTTTGTTCTTTGTAAGTTGTTGTACATTTTTGAATAGGAATTTATGTTGTGAAACTAATTGGGCCGACCGAGCGAAGCGAGGGAGGTCCTTTATATGACCACTTTTTTGTAAAATTTAAGTGATCAATTACCACAAAAAGATTGGAAATGGTTAGGGCCGAAAAACCAAAAATGTCCTCTCCTTTTAGTCCTATTACTATAACTCCTTGTGTATCTTATCTTTTCAGGGTATAATTGGAAAAAAACTTTAATATAACATATCTAAAAATCGTGCCTTGAATTTTACAAATTTTATCTCGTTGGAAAGGTTATAAAAAAACTACATAGCGAGTACAAATAACAATAATAAATTTAAAGTTTTTGCGAAAAATTCGGAGGTATTTATCATTTTAAGCATAATTCTAGAAAATTAAATGTATATTCATTATGTAAACCACCTCAAAGGATACATAATACTTTATGTAGCAAATTTTTTGTTTATGCATCAACTAATTTTTCGTTGCAATTAATAAAACGATGTACTCCCTCCGTTTCAAGAAAAATGATACTTTCATTTTAGGCACAATTCTCGAAAATTAAATGCATAGCCATTATGCAAACCCACAACTGATGCATAAGACATCATGCAACCATATTTTGATTTATGGATCGACTAATTTTCCGTTTGAGAAAAGTGATACTTTCATATCCCATTTCAGGAAAAGTGATACTTTCGCCCCGTTTCGGGAAAAGTGATACTTTCGCTCCGTTTCGGAAAAATTGAAACTTTCGCTCCGTTTCGGAAAAAGTATCATTTTTTCTGAAACGGGGCGAAAGTATCACTTTTTCCGAAACGGAGCAAAAGTATCACTTTTTCTGAAACGGGTGAAAAGTATCACTTTTTCACAAAACGGACGAAAAGTCGTGAGACAAACCCCATCTTCAGATTCTTCTTCGGTCGGCCTTTCCACCGTGGCACGGTCGTACTAGTATAGTGCTATACAGGAAATAAGAAAATGAAAAAACATGAATCAATAGTGACTTCCTTTTGTTTACCTACTTCAAGTAGTCTCAAGACTCTCAACCCATTCACCCGTGAATTATAACTCCTGCTATATTTGGCTTATTTATCTTTAAAAAAGAAAAATCGTTCCATAAAACGTGACAATCATCTAAAATAGAACAACATAACGAGCTAATTTGATTAGCATGTCTATTGAGGTAAGAAATGATATTCCTAGCAACATTACAAACACAAATATCTGGAAATGATTTGGTTCTGGACCACTTGACAGCTTCAAGAACAACCACAATTTCAGCCTCTTCATCAGGGTTCCTTGCTGAGCCATGAGATACTTTAACATAAATCCTTGACAGTTTTCAGCAACGTCTGTTAACACTATGCGAATCCCAGACTTATTAGTTGTATCAAAGGGTGCATCACAATTAACCATAATGCAGTCTTGTGGAATCTCATCAGTGAAGAGTAGAGACAGTGTAGCAGGTTCAACTTGTTGAGTATTGTTGTCATTAGAAGATGAAGAGTCAGAAGTCTCATTGGCAGTCTTAATAGCAAATCTATATGTATTCAGAGGACCAAGTTGTTTTCCTTTGGAAATTTCTCTCCGTATACACCAGGCAGTTGTGACTATAAAGATTAACTGATCAATGTTTTGACCAGAGGAGAGAGCCTCCTTTTTTTGGGGAATGTTATAAATACCCTCCATTTTTGTTGACCATGCATAAATACCATCGAGGGGTAATAAAAAGTAATCTTTTTGTAGTTAACTTGAGAAAGTTGCTTTCACTTTTTGGAAGAAACTTTTTTAAAGTTGTGTCCACTTCAAGAAGCAACTTGTGCTAGTTGCTTCCACTTTTCAAAAGATAGAGGTATTTTAGAAAAAATGAATAAGGTTATATTTTAAGGGACGGATTTTGAGGAGTATTTAAATAATGTTCCCTTTTATTTTGACCACATATATCCTTACAAAAGAAATTGCATTCAGCTGAATGATAATGCTAATCTCATTTGCAGTGTAAAGTTTGCCCATATATATTAATCAATTGAGCATTAGTTCAAAATTTGTTATATTTTGTTTTAATTTGAACCTCTTGTAGTTGTATATGTACAAAGTAAGTACTCTAAAAATTTCGTGATATCGGTGACCTATCACTGAGTCACCGTGGTTTCTTAACAATGGTTGGTCATTTTCCATCTATCCTTCTCTCCGGTTGTACATCTCAAATTTTTTCCATCATTGTGGTTTTAATATCATTTGGCGCATGAGGCACAAAATACATTGTTTATTTGATTTCCGTCATGGAAAAGCATATTCTCCATCAAATATGTTGCCTTTATTGCATCAACTCCAACTCTTTCTTTATTACTAGTATAACACGCATGCGCGATGCGCCTGCCATCCGGTCATTCTGTAACTTTGTTGTCTATATTAATTAGTCAACGGTCAAAGTCAACACTCGGCCAATGCTCAAAGTTAGCGACCAACGCCAAGTGGTGAAAACTCATTTCAAGATAATCTGCAAAAAGTAATTACAACTAAACTCGAATCCATCTACAAATCAAAAGAAAGAGTGAACTAAAATCAGTCGGAGGGTTGAACAAAAAACGAATTCACAAACCAAAACTAAAAAGGGAATATTTTCATAAGCATTTATTGTGTTACATTTACTGTGTTACACAAACAGCTAATGTGACAGTCAAATTGAGAGCGTAAATATGTTTTCTCTTATCGATAAAAACTATTTTTCCTCTCCTGTACCCAACACTCGGTGTTCTGTGTGACTTCTAAATAGAGGTTTAACCTCCCCACACACGACCACTAAACATGGCAGCAATACATGCCTTGGACTGCTCTCGAACCATGGCGACTAATCATTGCAGGCACCACTCTCCTAGCTTACTGTTGGCTTCTAATCGAGCCTCTCTCGAAGGTACTAACAAAATTTCCACGCCTTGGTTCACTGCCATCAACGAATCCAGCTCACACCCAAGTCTTCCAAGCAAAAATCCCAATCCAAATCAAGTACAATTCAGCCCCAAACTCGAGCTCAAAACCACCAGATCACAGCCGCTTCTTCTTGTTCTCGGTCAGCTCCTAAACTTCCATAAACATCCCCAAATCTCAGGCCGCAGCAACGTTGTCTTCACTGATCTTCTGCAGAAAATCAATCTCATAAACACATCAAATTCTAACCACTGAACCCATTTGAGCACCTAATCGAACAGCTCATCTTGCTGTAGCCTTGAGTCTTTTACAGCTTCCAAACTCACCTAATTTCCTGAACTTCCAACAACAACAGATACCATCTCCTTGTTCAGACCACAACTCCATCTCCTTGTTCTTCTTGCAGTCGAATTGCTCTCAGAAACCCATTGCTTCTTCTCATGACCACTGACATATTCACCCAACAACAACCACCATTTTCGATACCCAAATCATCCCTTGATAACAGTGGCCACAGATCCCCTTTGTTTGCTGTTTCGGCTGCACAAAAAGAACCCAAATCAATCACCATTCATTACCTAATTCAGCCCATGAATTCAAACTAAAAACTACCATTAACTCTCCATGATTTTTTAGCCGCAAACTGTTAGTCTTAGCGAAAGTTTATATAAAATGGGGGGTACTACTAAGATAAAGATAGAAAACAGTGATGCAAAAAGAAATCTAGAGATAAGTATGAAATTAAGACGTAATCTGGGTACTCAGCCTTAACTACTCTCATCATTTCTCATATGTATGTCCTCCGAAACGAAAACAGGTTGCAGGTTTATTTAAATTACATATAACATGATAAACTAAGTATTTTTTAGCAAAAAATTTAATAACCAACCAATTCGGAGTATTGTTAGTAAAGTTAAGAGCACATACATCAGCCAATAACCAAAATTGATTACAACGGTAGTAGAGTAATCGATTAAAACTTTTAAAAAAACACCACCAATTCATACTTTCTTGAGCCGTTTGCTAAAATTCAACCTCAAAGTTTAGCAAGTTTGAGTACTACTCCCTGTCAGCAACTTTTAATCTACTCCATTGATCAGTATCCTTAACGTTAGCAACAAAGACTCGTCTCAATGACAATCAATATCCTAAACTTCAACAACCAAGACTCGTCTCTATTTTTCCGGCCATAACTTCAACTTAAACTACATAATCATACACACTGTAACTTCATTGGAAAATTCTATTCAATACACATCATTCTCAACCCAGCACCAAAACAAATTCCCCACTCTACAACTGTATCATCATCTCACACTCCCAACTGCCACTGAAACTACCAGCACCAGTTCATAATCACCACCAATTTTGTAGCTAAAGAACATCCTTCAGTTCCTGATAAACCATCAATCCTTTTCTAAGCCTAACCATCCACGACACCTAACTCCCACTTGTAACTCAAATCAACAGGAAACCCCAATCTTGATTTCCAATTTACCAAAAATCCTAATTTGAGACTCTACTTCCTTAACTTATCAGTATTGTTTTGGATCAGGTTCAAGCATTTTTTTTAACTAAACTCTTTGGGAAGCCTACATATCAGTATCACCAAATAACCTAGAAATGCCAATAAAGTAATAAATCCTCTAATAAAATGGAACCAAATGAGACATCCACGTAACCAAAATGATTCTGTAGTTTCTTATCATACAAAAGCTACCATCGACATGAATAATTCTGTAATTTCTTATCATACAAAAGCTGCCACTTACAATCTACATTTTGAGATGATCTTGTTGTATAACTTCCAACAGAATATCCATAGTATCTACCAATATAAAAGAAGTAGCGTAACATTTCCTTACCAATTGTTAGAGGAGGCAATTAGGATGTGTTGTTCTCTTTAGGAAATCGACAACCAATAGTCTCTCCAACAAACTTTCTTCGCAGCTGTTCATCTAACACATGCTTCGTAGCATTTTCTTCCGTAAACTTTTGGTATAATCTGAACAAATCATGGCATGAAACAACATTAAGCTAAAAGCCAAACTTTTGGTATACTCTGAACAAATCATGGCATGGAACTACAGTAAGCTACCAATTGTAGCTGTAAAACACTTTGGATATCAACTGAGTTAACAATTTGGTTTAGTCTCTCCAACAAACTTTCTTCGCAGCTGTTCATCTAACACATGCTTCGTAGCATTTTCTTCCGTAAACTTTTGGTATAATCTGAACAAATCATGGCATGAAACAACATTAAGCTAAAAGCCAAACTTTTGGTATACTCTGAACAAATCATGGCATGGAACTACAGTAAGCTACCAATTGTAGCTGTAAAACACTTTGGATATCAACTGAGTTAACAATTTGGTTAAAATTGTGACCCAAATTCGACCCAGGTGAAATTTCAACCTAAAACCACTGAATTAGATCGATTTGAGCCCGCAATTCGAGATAATTAGGGCAAAAAATAGAGAACAAAAATTCGAATTTTAGGGTAAACAAAAATTCGAATGTCAGGGAAAACAAAAGCTAACCTGTACTGTAGTATCTTGAGTAGCGCGAATGAAGCCTTTGCTTAATTTTTTTCAACTGCAAATTGCAACCTAAAACAAACCACTAAATTAGATCGATTTGAGTCCCCAATTAAAATCGGGAAATGGGGTTTGAATCTGTGACTACATGGTTGAGGTAATTCGAATAATTAGGGCACGATTTTGCAAGAAAAAATTCGAATTAGAGGGGAAAAGATGATGTGCAAGGGAGGTTTTCGTCGATACTGCTGCACAGAGAGAAAGAATGAGAGGAGATTAGGGAAGAATCGATAAGGAAAAAAAGAAAGAAATCCGAGTTTACTGTTATACCCTTTCGTTTTAAGGGATTTACGCAATTTGTTAGAACCGGATGATTTAATTGAGGGTTAGATGGTAATTTAGGGGGTCTCCTACCAAAAATACCTCTTTTCTTTATATTAGTAAGATAAGATTTGTCTAATGCATTTTCGATTTCCTCGAACATCTTAATTGTACACGTATTTTGATAATATCTCTTAATTCCTTCTGTTTTTTTTTACGAGAAACTACTTTTGCATTAATTTTAGAAAAATAAATATGTATCCACATATATGATACAAAAAAATTCATCAATGGTTTCTTTTTATGGTGAAACATTTGGGTCTTTGTCATGGAAGTTGCATTTAAATAAAGCAGGTATCTTGTGATTCTACTCCACAATGCAATAATACAAAGTCATTTGAATTTCCCCATCATATCCCAAAACTAGTAGAAGTGGAGCTCGATCGGCGCGTTACCATTACTATTAGTGAAGTAAGTAGAGAAAGATTGTTTACTTTCTCACTTTTTGATTTCAGCTTAACGAATTTGGGGTTGGACTTGGTTGTGTAGGCTTGGCCTTGGACTTGAGCCTGGGTAAAAGAGGTTTCCGGCATACTGTACTGTAAAATGTTCCTACAATGCCCCTGCAATTGACAGAAAAATGGTTGCCTTAAGTTGTATAATTGTTGATCTTGTGGAATTGGCTACGGGGTATATGCATGGTTTAGGAGATGCTAAAGCTTTCTGGAATTTCCCACCAACAATCATTTAACAACGAAAATTGAAGTAAAACATCTAGCTCCTAGATTTTTTTTTTTTTTTTTTCAAGCATATATATTTTATTAAAGAATTTAAATTACAACTTGTCGTGGGTTTGTGGTACCCATGAGTCTTGGAATAAAATGTGGCCGATAAAGGATGGGATTGCACAGTCCCATATTTTGGTCGAATAATTTCTGCTTGGCTTCCATCCGTCGCATGGTTTGCCAATCCGTCTAAGCTTGATTTCCTTCCCGTAGTTGTGTTGTATAACGACACTGTGGGATTTGCCTTAGTCTCCTTTGTATTTCTTCAATCATTTCTGCTATGTACCAAGGTGGCGAGGCGGTTGATGTGATGAAACGTAGTAGGTTCTCCGAGTCTGTTTCAAAAAAGATTCTAGGCCATTGTCTCTGTGATGCAGTTCTTGAAGCCAATAGTAAGGCCCATGTTTCTGCAGTTAGTGTTGTCGTAATTCCTAGAGGTTGAGCCATAGCTATTAAAATTCGTGCATCCGAGTCTCTACAGACGAATCCGGCTCCTGCAAATCCCGGGTGGCCTCTAGCTGCTCCATCCGTGTTAATCTTAATCCAGTTGATATTAGGAGTGTACCAACCTACCGCTATTGTTGTTATTCTTTTATCTGTTATCGGGTGGTTAAAAGCTGGTGTATCTCCTGGAATGATCGATGGTGACGCGTTTAGTGCCCAAAAATATTCTTGTTGTAGTTTTTGTGCCCAAGTTACGATCTCTTCTGAAGTTGTATGTTTTTGTTGGTAAATTAGATCATTTACGGATAGCCATAGGGTCCAGAAATAGGAAATGTAATGAGGAGATTATAAAAGATGATGTTGGATTATTTAGGATTTACGATATGGTTGTTTGTGGATTTAAGGTGAAAGTCAGGTAGGGTTGGTGTTTGGTGCGTTTGAAATTTGATTGAATAAGATGTTCCAAGATGAAGCCGCCGTCGGACAATGAATTAAAGGTGGGATGCTAATTCGAATTGGTATTGCATCTTGGGCATATGTTTGAGTTGGTCAAGTGGATTCGATGCAAGAGAGAGAAGGTCGGTAGTCCTTCATTGATGGCTTTCCACAAGAAAAGCCGAATTTTTGGTGGACATGGTAAGGTCCATAAGAATTTTGTAGGCGGTAGAGGTGTGTGGGTTGGTTGACCATGGGTTAGGCATCTGTATCCTGAAGATGTGGTGTATTTTCCAGTTTTAGAGTGTGGCCAGATAATTTTATCTGGGATATTGTTTTGGGGAAGGTGGATGTTGATGATTTTCTGAATAGTTGGGTTGGGAAAGGTGTTCAATTTTTCATGGTTCCAGGAGTGGGATATTGGGTCTATGATATCTGCTACCATTTGGATTGGGTAGCATTGTGTTGGATCTATATTGGGATGGTGTGGGATCCAATTAGATTCTATTGGAGTTGATATACCATTTCCAATACGATGGAAAATTAAATTTTGCATGGTAGGGATAATCGATGCGAGTTGTCTCCATTGAGGACTGGAAGAGGAGGGAATGGAAACGTTTCCTTGTAGAATTGGTTGTTCATTAAGGTATTTTGCACCGAATAGACTTCCGCAGATGGAGTGAGGTTTTTCATGTAAATTCCATATTCTCTTCATGAGAAGGGCTGTATTATGATCACTGCTTTTCCTTATTCCTAATCCTCCTTCGGCTAATGGTTTTGTTGCTTTATCCCATCCTATAGGATGTAGTTTTTTGATTGTTGAATCGTGTCCCCAGAAGAAATTCCCCGGTTATACGATCTATTTGTTTGTGTATCTTTGGGGAAGGTTTTGTGTTTGCATTATGTGATTTGTGGTTGGGGTTAGGGAGGTTTTTATGAGGACGAGTCTTCCTGCTGGAGTTAGGCATTTTGTCATCCATCCTTTTGCTTTTCTGGCTAATCTTTGTAGGAGAGGAGTGAAGGTTTGATTTGAAGCTCTTCCTTGTTTAAACTGTATGCCTAGATAGGTTGGTGGTTTTGATGTGGTCGGCATATTAAAGAGTTGTTGAAGATTATTTAGTTTGAGTGGGTCTATATTAGGATGATGGATGATTCACCAGTTTGGTAGTATTAATTACTTGCCTGCAGAGGAGCTATAGGCTTGGAGTAAGGTTTTAAGGTGTTGGTTACTTCCGATTTGATACTTTATATGTGATCGAAGATCATCTGCATACATAAGATGGATAATGGGAGGTGCTTTTTGTGATATGTTAAGTCCCGGAACTAATTTTTTGTTTTGAAGGTTTCCCAGGTTTGTGGATAGGATTTCGGCACATATGATAAAAATATAGGATGATAGTGGGTCTCCTTGTCTGATGCCTCTACTTGGGGTGATGTATCCATGAGGAGTACCATTTATTTTGATTGAGTAAGTAACTGTTGTGACGCAAAGCATAATGTAGTCTATAAAGGCTGCTGGGAATCCAAGTTTTGTAAAAGAGGTTTTGATGAATCCCAGTCTAGGCTGTCATAGGCTTTTTGTATATCTAGTTTGAGAGCTATTTTTTGGATCTTTGGTGGGTTTTGAGGTTCTAATGTGATGGAAGAGTTCCCCAGCAATTGCTATATTGTCGTGTATTGATCTTTGCGGTACAAAAGCACTTTGGAAAGGGCTTATTAAAAAGGGTAGAATAGGTCTAATTCGGTTGACTAATATTTTGGAGATGATTTTATATGTGACATTGCGAGTCCTATTGGTCCTAATTGTGAAGGTTTTGCGGGGTGGTCTTCTTTAGGGATTAGTGTTATGTTTGTGTGGTTCATGAGAGGTGCATATTAAGATTAATAAAGAAGGCTTTAACCATCGCTATCAATTGAGGGTGGGTTATCTCCCGAAAACTTTAAAAAACTTACTTGTATAGCCATCCTGGACCGGAGCACTTTCGGAATTTATGGAGAAAAGTGCTTGTTTGATTTCTGCTGTAGTTACTTCCTTTGTAAGTTGGTCTGATTGTGTAGAAGTAAACCTTGGTCTGATGGGGCTGTATATTGCTGAGAATAGTGATCTAGGATGAGCTGAACAACATCTTCGTTTTTGGTAATCCAAATGAGTTTTGTGGGTCTTGTAGTTATTGAATATTGTTGCGGGCTCGTGAATGGTAGCTTTAGTATGGAAAAAGTTGTGTTGAGGTCACCTTGATTGAAGCCAATGAATTCTAGATCTTTGTTGCCAATATGTCGCATGACATTGTAATAGTTCTTCATGTTATATTCTCGGTTGTTTCTCTTGCATCGCCCAACGTTCTAGCTCCGATCTGTTTGGGAAGCACATTGGTGTTGGGCATTCTTTATCTTGGTGTTGAATTCTTGATTCTAGTTGGGAGGTGGCCAAAGGTTTCCTTGTTCCATTCTAAAAGAGTTTGCCTGTTGTAATGAGTTTTAGCCGGAGGTTTTGTGTAGGTTCATTGTCGTCTTTGTTGTTCCCAAGCCGATTCGACTATTTGTTTGATCTGTGGGATGAGAGAGCCGGAGGTGTTCGAATTTGTAGTTTTTTGTTCCTTGCCAATCCATTGCTTTCTTTTGAAGTAATATTGGGGCATGATCGAAGCTATTCTTGGGAGGTGAGTAAATCGCATTTGCATGAGGGTTTGCCGTTCTCCACAAATGGATTTTCTAAAGCCCTATCTAATCTTTCTAGTATATTATCTTGTCCCATTTGGTTGTTTGTCCAAGTGTATGGGTCTCCTCGGAATCCTAAATCTATAAAACCCATCTGATCCATCAGAGTGAGAAGAGGTTGTGATTGAGCATATGTTACTTGCCTTCCTCCTTTTTTTTCCGATTGATTTAAGACGTCATTGAAATCTCCTATCAATAGCCAGGGTGTCGATGGGTTCATATTGCTGAAGATTGTTGGAAATGCTTGCCAAAGATTTTTCCTTATATCCGGATGTGGAGGGCCATAGATACCCGTGAATAACCATGGTTGTTAAGGAAGCGTCTTGTAACTTTTGTGTGTATGTAGTTTTGAGACTGAATTAAAATTTGGATATTTAGGTTATCTTCCCACATTAAACAAAGTCCTCTTCGTCTTCTAATTTTTGGGATGTTGAAGTAATTGTTGAATCGAAGAGATTGTGCTAGTCTTCTAATGTGTTGATCATTAGCAAGTGTTTCAGAGAGGAATAGGATGTTAGGCTTGTGAAGGTTAACCATTCCTTTCAAATGTTGGATTGAGGGAGGTAGGTTTATGCCTTGACAATTCCAGGCAAGAATATTCATAATGAGGATGAAATTTTGGGTGGGCTTTGCAGTCGGAAGGAGAAGGGAGGTTTAAGAATGGTTTGAAGATAAGTTTAATTGGGCTTGAGAAGGTGGAATACTTGGTTTAAGTGGGCTTTATGAGAAGAACGGAGGTTTGGGGAGATAAAATCCAATCCAAGGAAAGCGGTTAGACCAGGTACATTATATCATTCAATCCAGGCGAAAAAATCACAAACAAAATGGAGGAGAAGTGATGATTCAAGAGGAATTTAAGTTGCTATATCAGGCAAATAAAGATTCTGAAGCCACTATCAGTATATATAGTAGAAATATTGGGATTGAACCTCAGAGTTGAGGATATATTAAAATCAGTGAAGTTCACGAGTGTAAGCAGACTTAGTATAATATGATGAATACTAAGATGAATACGTGCTAAAGATACAAGAAGAAAACAAAGTTATATAAACTATTGAGGTTACTGGTAAAGTAAGAAGCTTTGAAGCACAATGTTTCAAAGAATTAGAGGAAACAAGAAGGATCGAATGAGATTGTAATGATGCCTAGTGCAAATCGTAATCGTGTTCAAATGTAAATCGTAATCGGGATTATTGTGCTAAGAATGTAATCGGATGAAATCAGAATCGGGAATACTGGGCTAAATATGTAATAAGGTATTCTGAAATATTTAGGGATATAAGGAATTCAAAACAGGTTGACAGGGAGATACTTGAGATTATCGGGAGGTCCGTAAATGCGGAGTTCTAAGTGGCTGATATACAAATAACTTTCACTAAAAGAGGAGATGAGTTGTATTAATAGCAGCACAGAATCAACACAGGTAAACTAAGCCACAAAGAAAAACACACAGAAGTCAGAGTAATGCAATACCAAAACAATGCAAAATAGGGAGTAGATTAATGGCAGGGTTATGGATTTTAACTTAAGAAGTGTGCAGTTTATAGGACTAAGGGGTAAAATTCACAGAGAGGCTAAAGTATTCCGCAGTAAGCACATTAACTATAAAAGAAAGGTCATACAAGAAGTTTGAGCAAGCGAAGGAGTATATCACACATTCAAACTAGAAGGGAACCTGGTATCTAGCAAGCATATTTTACATGGTGATATGGGTATTAACAAAATGAACCAAAAACTAAACGATAAGCAAGCATACATACAGTACATAGGTCTGGGTTATAAACAATGAACCAAAATAGAAGAGGGTTATCCACCGGCCCTTGAATGTGTCTTTTGTTGCATTGGGTATGTCGACTAGGGTAGATGTTGGTGTTGCGAGTTTTGAATCTCGGAGGTGGTGCGGTGAGTGGCGGTCATGTGTAGTAATATCTTCATAGAAGTAGTCTTTGAGAGTGCCAATGATGGAGCCGATAGATGGAGAAACTATTGCGGATCCAACATGTCGAGGCTTGAACTTTTTAGGTAAAATTTGAAAGACATTTATCCATTCATCAAGTTCTTCATTAGTTACAGTTCTTGAAAGATCTGGTTTTGTTGATGAACCAATGCCTGTACTGTTAAGATAGGATTGTTGTTCTGGGTTGAGTCGCTTTATGGCCGGGCTCGGAAAGTCACTATCTGAGATGAGTTCTGCTTCTTCTATGTCTGAGTTAAGGAAGATTGTAGGACTGAAAGGTTGAAGTATCTCAGAAGGATGGGTAGGTGGGTGAGATATCAGTTCAAAACTTTGAGTCTCAAAGGTGCCATTTTCATCAGCTATCCATGTTTCAGCAGTGGATTTTGAGGAGTCTGAGTAGGTGCTAGAATGAAAGCCCTCTTGTTGGTAACCTTCCCCGATGAAGAATGAGATTTCAGACTTGTCTTGATCAGAGAAAGCTTGGGATTCAATTGGGGTTGAAATCCAGTCACTCCAATCCGAATCTGGTTCTTCAATGTCTACATTGTGTAGCATCTCTTGATGATAGTCATCATCATACTCGAGTTCTAAGACAGTCCTGGAGCATGAGGATTAGCTTGGAGAGGTATTTGTGGAGGGTTTTGTTGCAGCAAAGCTTGGTGGTTGAGCAGATAGATATCAATGCAGTTTTGGTGCTCATGACCTAGTCTGTTACAATGTCTGCAAAAAAGTCTTGGTAGCTCTTGATAGATAAAGTCAATTCTGTTGATGCTTCTTCGATCATTAGGTGCAGTGGTACCAAATTGAAGTGGCTGGGTAACATCGATTCTAAGCCTAATCTTCATGGTGCTGTAACCATTGTTATGGTGAATAGGGTCATCAAAAGCTGCTAGAACTCCAAAGTTTTGAGTGTTTTCTATGACATTGGGAATTCTGGTTTGTTCAGGGAAAAGATTGCGGAGTGTGATCTCAAAAATTTCAGTGGTGATTTCAAAGTTATCAGGGAGAACAGAGAAGTTACATGGTTGAAACATGAAAGTGTCTCCATAGATCACCCTAGTTCCTTGCCTTACGACCATAAAATATTCAAAGCTAGATTCAAATTTGATCAAGTAAAATCCCCTACCAAGCTTGCTAACTGAAAGTTCACCAGTAAGCTTCCATCTATATTTTAGAGCATTTCTTAAGAAAAAGGAGTTTTATTCATTTTTGTTAAAAAGCAACCAACCAAATTGATCTTTTACTAACTGAGTCAGGAAGATAAGCATTCCTAGCATGTGAATCAAGATAACCATAGTTTGAAACATCTCTAAAACTACTACCAGACATTGAGATACCAAATATTGGAAGAACATAATATTACAGGAAAGGAGCAGGCAAGGAGCTAGGGAGAAAGAGAAAAGGGTGAGGTACAAATGCTTGTTTTGAGCCATATTTATAGGTGACAGGATCATAGAAAACTTTTTAGGTTTTATTTTAAATTTCTGAGATAAAATATCTAAGACCATTTTGCATAAAACAGGGGTATGAGAAGGATAGAAATAGGTTACATCAAGAATTAGGCTTAGGGTTACCTGTTAAATTTTCCAATTGCCACTTCAATTACTTTATCTCCAAGGTGATTTAAAAATTGATTGAGCAGACATTAGAGACAGGGGATGAACAGTGCTCCTGGGAACTTGAAGTGAGGACCCTGTGACTTGAAACCCGCCGAAAATCAGAGCTGAGAGGTTGATAGCTCATGATGAATTTTGTTCCTCCCGCAGGCGCAGACAGCTTCGATTAGAAAAGAAAATCACAACAAAAGTGGTCATTAACTCAGGACAATCAAATCTTCAGCATAAAAGTGCTTGAATCGATGGGTAGAAGAAATTGAAGCGACACAGCCATGAAATAATTTTCCAACACCAAAATTAGGTTTAGATAACACCAACATCTAATCAGAAGTTTCCCCAATACTTTTAGAGACAACATCTTGAAAGGGCCGGTGGATTAAAGGTTTAGCTAATGGAAATTGTGAGAATCATTGTAGTTGTTTTGAGAATTAGGGTTGCAAAATGAATTGATTTGGGTTTTTTGATGTGGGTGAGTCAATTCGTTTTCGCCGCTTCGCAGAGAGAGTTTTCGTTCTTTCAAATGCCGCTTTTTTATTTGTTTTTGAAGCATGGAAGTTTTTAGCTCCTAGATGTCCTAGTTCTAATATTTACTCTTTTGTAAAATGCTGATATAAAATACACAGAATTACATTCAATTCCAATATTGGTTGCTAGACAGCTAGACCAGGACACATTTTTAGTTTCTAGTTTTCAAAAATTTGCTGCGCCAGCATAAAGAATATATAGAAACAACCGTTCTGTATGAACCGAGATATTGGACAAGGTAAAAACCACCCCCTCACATGGGGGTGGGCTCCGCACACTTGGTGGGGCCCACTAAAAGTTTTGTGAGGAGCGATTTTGCTTTTTTTTATGGTTCAAATAGACTTTTTGATATAGAAAATGAAAAATAATTCACCTCTAGAACATAAGTTCCTCTTGATTGAAACATAACTACGTTCATTCGTACAACAGAAAGTCAATAGATTCCATGATCATAATAATCCACTGATCACGCCACAATTATATTTCAAATCGCTGTAAATTATTTTAAAAATGTAGCAAAACAATTGAAAATAGAATACGGAAAATGGGATACATAAACTGTAACGAAGGACGATGAGGTGGCTCTATAAATGACATTTATAGTCCAACCTCGATAAACGAATGTTCGACAAATGAATAACCTCGCCAAATGAATAATGTTTTCCGGTCCCGATTTGGGCCAATGTGATAAATGAATAACCTCGCTTAATGCATTTAATGAATAAAAAAAATTGAATCTTTAAAGGCCCTATAGAAATATAAACGAATAATCACTAAATTATATATACAATATCTATATAAGAATAAACCAAAATACATAACCAGTAAAAGTTACATAAAAATATATGTAGAAATAAACTTAAAAAAATTCACCGCATCCTTAATTTTATACAATACTTACACAATTTCTGGAATATTTTTTTCGTGTTGTAACAAGTAATTTTTTAAAGTAACCATTCGCTTGAAAGACATCTTTAGATGACACATTTGGTACGACGCTATCATCATCTCGTTCAGGATCATTCTCATAATTCATTATTGACTCAATAATTTCTTCGTCTCTGTTGGAGATTCCATAACTACATCATTTTCGTTAGGATAGTTTAAAAGATGTTCGACGTCTATCACATTTCTATAACGTAAATTAGAAATGACACCAATTAATCCTTGGATATCTTCTTCTAATTGACCATTGTCTGGTTCGGGAACATCAATATCTTCAGACCGAATCTTATAATGAAGGAAAAGATTCACAATTGTTTTTGCCGTGACATCAAATCTGCAAGCCACAATAGCAAAATTAATAACATCCAAAATGTTAATCTTTTCAATATTTGGTGGGCCAACTTCAAGGCTTTGCAAGATGCTAGAATAAAAATGACTTCGATAATGAACTTTGAATTCTCGAATAATCCCACCATCACATGGTTGAATTTTAGATGTTGTGTTAGGGGTCAAGAATTTTGACCAATACCCACTAGGTACATTTTTACATCTTCTTATACAATTTAACTTCTTAATTAAGAAAATGTTGTCTAAATAAATAAATATTCATTTATCGATAAGTAAATAACCCCGCTAAACGAATATTTTTTGTTGGTGCCGAAGGCATTCATTTATCGAGGTTAGACTGTGTCAGTTTTGAGTATGCGGTTACTTGCGTCGTATTAATGACTATCAAGAAAAATTAAGTAATGCAACATTGTTGAATACCATATCAGTAACTAGAGTATGATCATGCAAGGTCAATGATGTTGGGATGAATACCTATTCTCCGCTATTTCTTTGCAATTTCTTAATCGACAACTTATTGAATAATTTCTTCAAATTTAAGACAAAAGTTAATATATCTAATTGTTGGAAACGTATCTCTCGACTTAAATTTCTTAATTTACTCGTGGAATTTGTATTGGTAACACTATTTGATGGAGATTAAAGAAAAATCTATAGATGTTTCAATTTAATCTAGGTATTATGGGCAACACTATATGATTGTCGTTGTTGTGAATTTATCACTCCAAGGATATTGAGTAATCGGAAACTTCTAGTACTAACTAGGTTTTCAACTTCAGTTTCTTACTCAACTACCAATTTGTCTAATGACTATTTTTTTCCTCAGTTTCCTCGAACATCTTAATTCCATGTGTACTTTCAATGCTCTTTCTTTTGTTTTTCGCACAAATACATATATTTTGCAAAATTTTACAAACTTCCTTAGGTATACATAATGATAATGAATAAACAAAAACTAATAGGGTTATTTAACGTTTGGTATCCAATAAATGTCCAACACCTAGATTTGGTACCCAATATTTAAAATATTAAGGGTTGGTACCTAGACCTGACGTTGACCGTCAAAGTCAACGCCTGACCAAAGTTTATTTTGTTTTTTCTAATTTATATTAAAATATTATCCAACTTTACAATTTTACCCTTGCTGGAAAATAATGTCTTTATCTTCCACCTCCTACTCACCTCCTATTCAGTCTGCAACATTTTCAAGTCCGAGAGACGGCTGATCATCCATTGCCGTGTTTAAGCACCTCTAACTCGTCGCCAAATGCCCATACAAAACATGGTCAACAACGGAAGCAAGACTTGGCAGTGGACCTTATTGCTGGAGCATTTATACAAACACTATGTGTGTGTTTCAACAGGTGGTGATCGGCATAAATGTTGAAGTTGTAATTTTTCCCTGTATAGCTTCTTCCTTGCATTCATGAATCGCATCATGCATCATCCTTCAAGGATTCGCATTCAAGTCATAAACTAACTGTATACCCCATGAATTCATGGCAACAATCTTTCTTCCCTATGTTCTTGTCAAAGAAAACTGCCCAAATACAACACAAACTCTAATCACTCTGCTACCAAATCCAAATCCATCTCTAACCCAACCATCCTAATCAAACAAGAACTATTGATCATTCAATTTCTCCACCTTTCATTACCCACTTCGATGACAGTAAATCACTCTCTTCATCAGATTAAACTTGCTTGTCTAATGAATTGCTTTATGGTAAAAATTCACCGTAGATCCACCATTTTTTCATACTCTGTTCACTGTACTGATCAAACGTATATACATCTTTCAAGGCTAAGGTTACAAATAGATAAAGACAAAATATAAACCCCATAAAGAGATAAAAGGAAGAAAATCATGGAGAAATTTTACACAGATCACGTTACATGATTTATCAAGTTACAAAAAATCCAAGCTCTAATTGCATTTGTATGTTACCAGAATGATTCCGGACTTTTGAAAGGAGGGTTAGTTGTTGCGAAGGATTTTGATTTGGTTCATCAGTGTCGACTAAAAATTTAGTGAAAGATCTGTTTGGGATCGATAAGAAAAACTAAAAAATTTACTATGAGTAAAGCGGTAATTTCCAATATGTTTTTGATAAATATTTTACTAAAATAGGCCAAATAAAAACTTTACCAGTCAACCGGTGGTCAAGGTACCAACCCTTAATATTTCAATTATCGGGTGCCATTTCTAGGTGCTGGACAATTGCTGGGTACCAAACGTTAAATAGCCCAAACTAATACTAAATCAATCGTTAATGACTACTTTTTTACCAGCTTTAAATTGTACCTTTCATTTAATTAATTTCACGAAATTTGCATCATTGTTTTTGGTCGATCGTAAAAGGTAAAGTAGATTTCTTGTTGGGCCGACCGAGCGAAGCGAGGAGGACCTTTATATGGCCACTTTTTTGTAAAATCTAAGTGATCAATTACCACAAAAAGATTGAGAATGGTCCATGCTTAAAAACCAAAAATGTCCCTCTCTTTTAGTCCAATTACTATAACTCCTTATGTATCCTATCTTTTTCAGGTATAATTGGAAAACAAACTTTAATATAACATATCTAAAAATCCGTGCCTTGGAATTTTACAAATTTTATCTCGTTGGAAAGGTTATAAAAACTCTACGCAACAAGTACAAACAACAATATCAAATTTAGAATTTTTACGAAAAATTCTGAGGTATTTTATCATTTTAAGCACAATTTTAGAAAATTAAATGTAAATCCATTATGCAAACCACCACAAAGGATACATAATACTTTATGTAGCAAAATTTTGGTTTATGCATCCGTTGCAATTAATAAAACGATGTACTCCCTCCGTTTCAAGAAAATGATACTTTCATTTTAGTTATAATTCTCGAAAATTGAATGCATAGCCATTATGCAAACCACACAAAGGATGCATAACACATCATGCAACCATATTTTGGTTTATGGATCGGCTAATTTTCCGTTTTAGAAAGAGTGATACTTTCACATCCCGTTTCAGGAAAAGTGATACTTTCACTCGCTTTTGGGAAAGTGATACTTTCGCTTCGGTTTTAGGGAAAAGTGATACTTTCGCTTGGGTTTGTAAAAGTGATACTTTTGCCCCGTTTCAGAAAAAATGATACTTTAGCTTCGTTTGAGAAAAAGTGATACTTTTTTCTGAAACGGGGCAAAAGTATCACTTTTTCTCAAACGGGGCGAAAGTATCACTTTTCCCGAAACGGAGGGAAAGTATCACCTTTTCTTAAACGGGACAAAAATAGTCGCCGACAAACCCCATCTTCAGATTCTTCTTCGGTCGGCCCTCCCACCGTGGCAACGGTCGTACTAGTGTACTATAGTAACTATACAATGCAAAAATACAAAGTGATGCAACTGATTTGGAATCCATTCCTCCTGTCTCAACCCAAATTTCCGATACATAATCCATAACAATATTTGACGCGCGCTTCATGATACGATCTCTTGGTAGCCAGGCAAATAAAGAAAGAAATTCCTCACCCCAGTGCAAATAAATTTTGAAATCGAGTCACTGGTATCATTACCAAACGGCTTTACTACTATACTACAATGAAATCTGCAATTTTTCAAAGTCTGATACGATATATAAAAAACTATTTTCTACCTCTATCCTTGAAATTCAAAAATACTTCCATTTGTTGTATGAGATGCAAAGCCACAAGCCTAACACCACTTCGCTTAAACGGAAAATGGTTCATATGACCAAATCTCATAAAGTATGGGAGTAATGGACTTGTAAAATATAAGTCTGGGTGAAAAAGACATAGGAAATATTAGCCATATATACCCTTTGCTTTAAACTTTATTTTTTTTCATATCCTTTTCTCTCTATCTTATTTATTTTCTTTCTCTACAATTAAAATTAATCACGAGAAATGTCTTAACTTCCAAAATATATGTCGGATTTTAATAAAATTTATATTTTTGGAAAGGGCTCGAAAATCTCTACAAAACAAGATCCATTGTTGATATGAAATTCGAAAAAAAAAATTTATTTTCAGCCCAGCCGAGAATACATTATGCATCCAGGTGCAACCTGACAAAAAATAATTTCCTATGAAAATATGCATTATGCACCCAGGGGCAACTTGGCCAAATTTTATTTCATATAAAATATATATTATGCACCCTAAAACTCGACCAAAATTTATTTTCTATAAGAATATGCATTATGTACTATGTACCTGTGTGCAACTCAGCAAAACATTTTTCAATATAAATCAAAAAAAAAAATACATTATGCACCCGAGTGCAACCAGAGCAAAACCTTTATCCTATCAGAACATACCTTATGCACTCGGGTGCATCTTGTGTATTTCGTGGGTAAATCTAGGTTTATCCTACAAATCACCTGCAATATATTATACATAACCAAAATCGCTACTTCATGATCTCGAGCAATAAATCCAGCAACATTATCATCACATTCACCATTAAAACATCAACCAAATGCAAGTATCATAAAACAAAAATAAGAGTAATAACAAAAAGGGCAAAAAATATATACATTATGCACTCGGGTGCATCTAGGCCAAAACCTATTTTCGGTCAGAATATACACTATGCACTCGGGTGCATCTTGTGTATTTCGTGGATAAATTTATCCTAGTAATCACGTCGAACAACCGATGACTGTAGCAATTCCATTATCACAAAATGCTAAAGCTCCGTACACAGCCATCTCTTTACCACTCAAATTGAACAATAAAGTACCACGAACTGCAATATCGACCCAATCTCAGATTACATACAAAACCCATAAAACAATCGATGCCAAAACCGCAATTTGAACTCAATTTCAGTTCAAGTGAAGAACCCCAAATCTGTTGTTGTAAAAACCTTCATTCAAATCTCAATAACAGCCCATACTACCACGGCTATAGCACTTTCAATCCTTAATAAAAATGTTTGAAACTATTTTTTTTTTTTTTGGCTTTCTCGCAAACACCTTTAGTGCATTCTGCAAGTGATTTAAACATGGACTTGGTGGTGATTGTAAACGTCGATATTTTCCTTTCCTGCACAAATCTAATTCCATAACAAACCCATATCTCTATTATCATTTAACATTCAAGAACTCTCAAAAAAACCATCCTTCAAAACCACATCCAGCAATAAACAATCGCAATCCAATCCTAGACCCACCATAGCCTTCTCTATAAAAAATTAATAAACCAAATCAATTCAAAAGAAAACTCCTCTAATCAATAGGACGAAATCAAATCACCCATTCAATATACAGTCTCCTTACTGATTTCTTACTACCGGCGGATAAATACATCATCACCACCAGCAACTAATTCGATCTGTATTAGAAAATCATTCATTTTATCGCTACCTTTGGTTGGAATCCCGAGCAACTTCACGATATAGAATCCACATGAACCACTAAATCCCTCCTCTTCACTTTTAACACAAATCAGAAACAAAATAAAATTGTGTGCCCTGGAAAATCAATCAATCAATAAATAAAGTATTTACCTTCAACTTTGGCTCCATTGAGGGATTTTTTTGAGTTGGTTAAAAATCGTTTCTTTTACGTTTGTTTTTATGTGAATTGATTAGTAAGTTTTCAATCTCAAACATTCAATCGAACTCAAGAATGAGCTTCTAATCCTCTCTGTTCATCCGTGAAAATCATTGGCAGCAGTTAAGTTGCATGGTTGACTCCTCTCTTCTTACGCTTCCATCACCAATATCAGTTCCGGTGAAAACACATCTCAAGGGTAATTTAGTCTGTTAATTTAAAAACAGTTACACGTTTTGGTGAAATAGCCGATTATGTCCATTAAAACAGAATATTTTGATATTTGGATATTAGAACAGTACTCAAAGTTTGCATGTCTTATTGACCCAGGAATTCAAATCCAAGGCCTATTCAACCAAAAAACTGTTCGCTTAAAATGGTCTCCAGTACACTTTATATCATTTTATTTCTTGAGTATTTACTTCCATCGCAATTTTAGGGCTTGTTGTAAAGATTTGTTTTCTGGAGGTGTTGCCAATGACGCTTGTTGCATATATGTTGTTGTTATGCATGTTTTATAGGGATTCATGTCATTCTTATTAGTCTTGTTTCTCTATTTACAATATTAATTATAAATGTTTATTCATTGGAACGTCTACATTTTATCCGTCCATTCGAGCATCCAAATGGATGCAAATACGTTGGATGCTGGATTGGATGCAAATGTCAAATTTAAAATCTCTTGTGACGCTAAAACTAATCCGATCTGTTACATGCTCAACCCTAACTCTAGTCCAAGAAACAATAATCCATGCATTTAAGAAACTGTCAATAATACTCATAGTCATGCATTTCTCAACAAAACCCAAAACTACGATAACTGGTTTTAAATCATTGATTTTCTCTGGGGATAAATAAAGTTATGTTTCTACACAATAAATAAAGTTATGTTTCTACCAAAATGAATTTATGTTGTAGAGGTGAATGGTTTTTATTTTCGTTTTAGTGTTACAACAAAGAATTTAATTTTCTTTTGTTACTTAACATCAATATTTACAAATATGAAAAAAGATACGCAACATCAAAAAATTTCCAAACATTAGATGGTCGTGCTATTGCTAGAAGATTGATTTATCAAACGTTGTTGAAGTCGGTGAGCATTCCAAAATTCTTATCACTAATAAAATGATGATTGTAAAGTGGCTATGATGCTGCTGGTGAAATACAATTTTCGGCTGACTCCTATGCATTTCCTTACTCAGTAACCTATTGATCTAACGAATATTTTCTTCTTAGTTTCCTCCACCATCTTAATTCTACAAGTATTTTTCGTAACTCTTTCTTTTGATTTTTCTTCCAAATCTTATTCTGCAAAACTTTTAGAAAGATATATCAGACTTTATATAGTGATCATGAAGAAATAAAAATGATACAAAAAGAATTACTAATTACTTCATTTTACAGCATGAAATGTACCTCATATTTGGTATTTCTCATGGAA
The DNA here is from genome assembly GCA_023531295.1 of Papaver armeniacum. Classification (NCBI taxonomy): domain Eukaryota; kingdom Viridiplantae; phylum Streptophyta; class Magnoliopsida; order Ranunculales; family Papaveraceae; genus Papaver; species Papaver armeniacum. The sequence goes on along the minus strand of JAJJWW010004692.1, from coordinate 263,474 downwards.
GTTTCATTTTATTTTACAATTTTACTTTTGATCATATTCATAAAATGGTAAATTGAAACAGGTTTCCTGTGATATTTATTGCGCAACAATACAAACTCATTCAATTGATTTGCAATCCAATGGTAACTCAACAAACTCGACTCGACATTGTTCACAAAATTTCGAGTCTTCTTTTTCATCTCTGATTACTCAAGATTCTAGTTTTTGACAGATAAACCAAAACGAGACATTTCACTCTATGAACATTACCAACTAGTTACATGAAAATGTTAAGTAAAACACATGATGAATATTGAGTTGGGCCTCGTTTGGGCTAGGGATAAAGATGACAGATAACACTAGCCCTCCTCCTGTCCTTAAAATTCAAGAAAACTCATCCGCTTGCTGTATGAGATGCTAAAGAGTAAAGCCACAATCGTATAACAACCTCACAACATTAAAAAAAAAAAACAAAAAAAAAATTCACAACTAGGCGAAAGTATGTATTAAAGAATAAAACAAACAAAAGAAAAAGGAAAAACATTGGGATAATCTAGCGTACGAGGTTTAGTTGATTTACTTATATCCTGTTATTGCTAAAGTGTCTCAAAAGTTCATTCTCTATCTCCTCTTTATCTATCTGTTTACCATAATCCTCCTAAAATTTGCTTAATAAACAGTTTTACTTGTTGGATATTTTCTTCTATGCAACGGTTGTTAAACTCAATTAGGATAACCAAAGAAACATGAATATTAAAATAACTAAGTATAAATCGAGTCGAGTATTAGATACTCTGTCCTTAAGACGAAGTTCGCCCCACTCCGGTGCTAATGGGTTTTAGTTGCGAAACGTCTCCCAGGATACAACGATCTTTCTTCCTCGAGTAGAAGCACTCCAAACTCAAGGAAAAAGCGAACCAAATTTAGTGTTTATCTCTCAATACTATGACAACAATGAATGCTAGTGAAATCAGATTTTTGTGTGTGCTTTTCTTATGTTTAGAAGAAACAAGAGTGGGGTTTATATACTTGATTGGTGTCTCTTAGGAAAGGACATAGTGTCTCTTCGTCAAGAGTCACATCTCTTTGTAAGAGTCCTTTCATGGATAGTCACAACTCTTGAAAAGAGTCCATTCATAGAGGGTCACTTCTCTTGGAAACAACCCTTCAATTACAACTAACATAATTTCTATTCAAAATTTCCAACAATCCCCCACATTTGAATAGAACTTCTAAGAATGCAAATGTTATGCAGACACTAAAGAGAGATAAAGTGAAAAGTCATTGCATGGGGATAGGTAGCTTTTGGCTTTGAACCTTCCTTAGTGAATAACTATCGGATTTACTCGCTAACCAGTGAACGCGATGTCTTGAACTGTTCAGCTTTTAATGTAAACCAAGACAATAGTTATCACACAATGCCTTTTCTCACTAATTTGGTTCTACGGTTGTGTTCATTTCGGCCATGAACAAATCCCGGATTCATGAGTGCTCTAGGAAATTAAAGCCTTATAAAATTTCCATAGAATCGGCCACAATTCTACACTCACATAGGTGTTGTCCCATTAAGAAAACCCTGTAGTATCCCACTTGTAAATACAAGATATATGCATCATTAATAGCATAACTTATCCTAAAACACATTTCAGGAAATACACTGTCTCATCATAGGAATAGGATGGAGTTTTATCTCCACAGTGTTTACTCCGAGTTATACATAACTTAGTTGTCCCTTTTGAACCTAGATCTTGGGATCTCCAAATAACTAGGTCAGTTACCATTATCTTCACTCATAATTAGTAGGCTTTAAATTAACCTATTCCCCTCGATGAACACATTATCTCTAGTCATCAAAAATATTTTCACGCGGTCCTCTAAGACTATTTACTAGAGAATTGTCCCCATTTTGTAGCACTATTACAAATTTTTGTAATTCCTCTTCCAATTTTACTTGCTACAAATTATTTCCAAAATCATGTCTGTACAAATTTACGTCCATCCGTGCATGCACTAACCAACGTGATTTTGTAACTCTCCAATTCTGGATAGGTCGGCCGCCCTTTCATCCAATTTTTTACAAACTAATCACATGTGTTCAATCACCATTTACGTCTAAATTTGACAATTGACATGAATTGTTTGGATTTTTAAAAACACCCCTGTTTTTCTTAGACAATATATAGTATATGGTTTACCCCCACATTTCAAGGCTATACTCGAGTGTCCATAAAAACAATGCTAAATTCAAGGATTAGCAATGTTAGCAATTTTCATCGAACTTCATTTGATTTTCATTTACATTTTGACTCTCCAAGTCATGATCAATAATTCAATTGTACCAATCTTTTAAGCAATTGAAAATTCTGGTTTGATCAAAATGCTATGGAATCCCTAGCTCCCACACTCGAAGCGTATTGGCATTTACGAACTATCAAAATTTTTGATAGTTAGTCAAAATTACACAGCCATACGGGAAGCATACCCTACTTCGGTATGCCCCTGACCTTACACAGGACTCTCGTACACATGTTTACTTCATACTGTGAAAGACTTGGATTCGACTCACCAAAGCCCTATATTCAAGTAAACATGTTCCTTCCGATGATGGGAAACCATTCACCAAAGCGATCATGGATAGAATCATATGTACACGGTACACTCATGTGTTACAGAGCAACTAAAAGCAAACTACACAGCGAATATATGCAGCCTATGTCTGGTTCATGCATAAATTTCCGGCATGAGTTGTCGGACTTCAAACTCGACCAAACATGAAAACGGATGGATATGAAAGAAACTAGTATCAACAGAGAATAGAGAATCACAGTCACACTCTTTTCCCCCACATTTCATGTGAATCTCAAATGTCATGAAACAAAAGAATTGGGGGAAAAGTTCAAAAGTTCAAAATTTTGGAATTTCAAAGTTCTCCATATCGTGAGAGATTCATACCTGACTGACTCATTTCTAACCATGCCGTTAACTTACCCATGACGAGTATTTTTCAGTTTCATCATCCACACTTCACAATAAGAGTTAATATGTTCTTATCGGAACATATACGGCAAGGGATCCGCTGTGTCTAGCTATATACCGTTCTCGAGAATCTCCAACCAAAATCACTTGCTTTTTCTGATAATGGAAGAATACACTCTTATCAGAACAAACATGGCATGTTGCACCGGTGTCGACAAACCACTCGCTGGAATTTTGCACTTTGTAAAATCCCTTTTCGAACTGCACCAAGATTTCTACAGACCCTTGATCAACTGATCTTTTAAGAAACCATAAGCCCCATGCACTGGTTATTGATGTTATCGCTACAATCCACGGAAAACCGTGATACTGTACGAATCAGGTTCGCTCTTCAAATAAAAAGATTTTGATCAAAATTTCTTTGTGATGCAGTGCGATATGAATCATTTATGTGAGGCCTTCCATTACACTCACAACCTTCGTAGTACGTGCACAGACTAATCTATGCAACTACAAAAGTTCTGATCATTTCCATGTCAGCCTTCCATGGGTACTACACCCGAAACAACCATCCAATTAAGCTTCCCTTGTAGCCATCCTACCAATTTAGATTTAATCCTTTATCAGCCACTGCTGCTCTAAATAATCACTCCATCGTTTCTCTTGGACGCAAATCTGGATCTCCAAATCCAGAATTTCAGAGTAACTATGGGCCGTAGTATTCGTAACTGCCAAGAAAAATGAAACTAATACACAGCAGGATCCACACACCGAAACCGATGATTGGCACCTTAATTAGTGATTTTTGAATCACCGAATTAATGGATGATGCCTCCCGATATTACACACTGTGTACATACGATACTATGACGGACAGATTTCTTGAAGAGAGAAATGTCCCAATTTTTTTTTTTATAGAAAAGAATTAAACAGAGGGATGTGTCTCTTGAAGAGACTTGTTGTGTCCCTGTATTTTTATTCTCAACATGCCAGTACAAGAAAGTGGCATTTGATTAGCCATCTTCTCCCTGTAACCGTTTCTCGCCTCTGCCAAGCATCAATCTTTGAGGAGACAAGATTGCATAGAAAGAACACCCAATAAAGAGAATGGTTGTCCATTGCTTCAAAATCTACGTTCACTGCAACTTTCCTCTCCATATGTATGCTGTTCCAATTAGTTTTGCTGATCCGTTTTCTTGTCGTTTCCAACTCTATGATCAGAAATTTCCAATTTTTTTGAGATATATCGTTGACATCACCGGCAGGAGTCAAAACGGCGCTTTTCATATTTCCCTTTTCCGGTTCTTCTAGTTTAATTTCCTCTAGCCACAAAAGAAAATTTTAAACTAACTATTAAGAACTGTTATGAATTAATAACTTTTAAATTATTGATAATAACTCAATAAAGGGAAGAGGAGAGTTTTATGAGAAGATAGGGGTAAGAGTCAGAAAGAATCTAAAAATCCTACGCATCCGACCATATATTTGGATCACCACCAAATATGGTTATATTCTGAAATGCGTTCAACGATTTCCGGTCGTTAGAATCAATTAATTTAAACAACCCAGACTCCTTGTATCGATAACACCCAATCACAATGTCTCTGCAATGAAACCCAATGGATTTTCCTTGATTATGTGATACCGAAATATTTTTCGTAGGAATAAACCATTTGGTATTCTCAACAAAAACGAAACAGAACTTCATGCCGTTGGATTCCCTGAAGTATACGTCTTTCAAATCAAAACCCGGCCAGTTGTTCCTCGACACCAGATTGGATTGGCTCCCTTAGAAAGTAATTCCCTGAATGTAGCAGTTATGTATGACCTTCAACTGTGCCGCATAATAAAGCAAGTGAACAACGTTTTAGAAGAAAAGAAGATAAAGGATTTCGTCTTAAGATTGTTGGATATTATCTTCTATGCAACGGTTGATGACCTCAATTAGGATAACCAAAGAAACATGAATATTAAAATAACTAAGTATAGATCGAGTCGAGTATTAGATACTCTGTCCTTAAGACGAAATTCGCCCCACTACGATGTTAATGGGTTTTAGTTGCGAAACGTCTCCCAGGATACAACGATCTTTCTTCCTCGAGTAGAAGCACTCCAAACTCAAGGAAACAGCGAACCAAATTTAGTGTTTATTTCTCAATACTATGACAACAATGAATGCTAGTGAAATCATATTTTTGTGTGTGCTTTTCTTATGTTTAGAATGAAACAAGAGTGGGGTTTATATACTTGATTGGTGTCTCTTAGGAAATGACATAGTGTCTCTTCGTCAAGAGTCACATCTCTTTGTAAGAGTCCTTTCATGGATAGTCGCAACTCTTGAAAAGAGTCCATTCATAGAGGGTCACTTCTCTTGGAAACAACCCTTCAATTACAACTAAAATAATTTCTATTCAAAATTTCCAACATTACTATCATCTAATATCATAGAGTTTTCTTTTCCTCTTTGATTCCGAGAATGTTCTTCAAATTTCACAAAGCCTTCTTTTTGCTTCAATACTCCCTCCGTTCCGTTTTACTTGATATTTTAGGGTTTTTTTTATGTTCCAAAATAGATGAGTGTTTATGTTGTAGGAACATGAGTGGGGAAATGTCAGCACATTGCTCTAACTAATTGAGGCTTTGTTTAATCAATCAAGGTCGGAAATTTTGTTCTCTACACAATCATTAAAGGAGATAATTTTTTTTTTTTTTTGGAACATTCTTCTAAAAATTCGTTGCACATGCATGTTGTCTCTTCTTTGAAATTAATTTGTGTATCTTCATATTTATTACATACCCATAAGCATAGAGTAAATAATTAATCATCTCCTGATTTTTGTATATTGTTCTCCTTCTTTTAAGGATATTAATTATTTATGGTAGCGATAATTTGTACTTTTACCACATGCTTTTCCTTACCTTGAAAATGATATATGTACCATGTTCTTTTATTATAAGCTACCTGTTAAACAAAATCATTTTTATCTTATTTTTTTTACTTGGACCAAAAATTTAAAAATCCATCTTGGTTGTTTAAAACCTTATCATAAAGTGTTGTACTATTTTATTTTAAAATGATAAGTACTATTTTGGAAAAACATGATCACTTGAAGTGTTAGAGTAGACCATAAAAATCATGATGTTGTATTGTTTATTTTATATTCTAGTTTGAAGCATGTTCCAAATATTGACAATATATATAATATTTATTTTAAATATTAGTCCCGCAAACGGTTTGCTACTAAATATGCAAACTAATTGCGACTTAAATTCCAATAATTTTATATGCGTATATAAATGATAAACGGAAAATGGGTCATTTGTCCAAAAAAATTTAAAACACGGTTCAAATGGACGAGTAAAAATTTTTATGGGTGAAATGGACAAAAAAAAATAGTAAGGATGAAACTGGATTCATCCTGGCTTAAACTTAAAAAATAGCAATGATGAAACTGGATGCATCCTGTGTAAAATAAAAAATAAGAAAAAATATTTGAAAATGGACAGGATGAAACTGGTTACATCCTGCCTATTTTTAAATTTTTGTCCATTTAAACAGTATCTAAATCTGACTGTCCTTTTCACCCAGGAAATTTTGATTTTGGTCTTTTTAACCAATTTTGTGAATGATAAATGGGCATGTAGTTTTTTTTTTTTTTAACAGACCTATTTTCAGTTGACTAGTTTGTCAACCTTATTACCAAATTGTTTGCAATTTTTAAACCATAAAGAAATTTGGTTTGCAAACAAAATTCCCTTGTTAATTAAAACCATAAAGAAGCTTGGTTGATTAGTTTCTAAGGTTCCACTCTTTCATTAGTTTTTTCTTCCAAAAACTCATTTTGTAAAATATTTACAAAGATAAATCTAAATTTTATATAGTTACATAAATGATTAAAAAAATGATACAAAATAAATTGTTAATGACTTCTTTTTTACCTGCTCCGGGTGTACCTTCTGCATTATGTCTTCATCATGAAAGTGTCATTGTAGTTTAATTTACTTTTTATCTATCATAAACGGTAAGTTTACAACAGGTTTCCTATGATTTTTACTGCACCATGAAACAATACAGTTATACGAGGTCATGCAATTGATTAGCAATCAAATAATACATAAACCAAAAAAAAATAATACATAAACCAAAACGAGATAGTTGACTTTACCAAGGTGGAAGTAAAACACAAGATGGACGTTGAGTTGGGCCTTCTTTGGGCTAGAGCCGAGCCATCGACCTGTCTGAGATGGTCTGAAGCCTACATCAGCCATTTCATCCAAAGTTAGGGGTGTGCAACGGACGGACGATTGCGGATTAGGGATCACCCGCGCACAATCCGTCAAAGTTGTGGATTTGGAAAATTCAACCATGTCCGGCCTAATCACCCGCAGATTTGACATCCACGGATCATCGGGTGATACAGGCCGGATGCGGATTAACCGCGGATTTAATCAATAAAAAAAAGAAAAAAAAAAAGAAAACAGAATTTGAGATCATGTTATTATTCAAAACATACATTCAGAATCAGATACCATATCACTCGAACATTAAATAAATGATAACAGATTTCTTCTAATTATCATTGTTCCTGCACTAGTCAGTACCTTATAGGATAAGTGACTTTCTGCACTGGCTTAACTAATTGCTTCTTTAGGGAATGTTTTTTTTTTCTTTCTCCTTTCATAATCAATGTAATGCAGCTCACACCAGAAGCCGACTCGTTTTCTTATTGAACTGTATAAACTAGTTTTGGGTTGGCAGCAGAATGATGCCTGCTTAGTGCTTACTGATAACAAAATTCCCCTTTTGTTGGTTTTTACGCAGGCTATGATGGCTCTAAAAGATGCCATCAAGAGACAACTGAAGCTTCCTATTGGTTTCGAACACAACAAGGAAATACTATTAATGATGCTATTATAAAATCTTATTTGCCCTGCGGTGCGGGTAAATCCGCGGATTGCAAAGTCCAGCCGCAACCAAACCGTGTAAACGTGCGGATTTGAGAATTTCACCCGTGTCCGGCCTATAGCTCTTGCAGATTGGGTTTCACCTGTAATTTTGCGGACGGATAAGGGTGAAATCCGCGGTTCCGATTATTTTGCACACCCGATTTTCAAAAAAAGAAAACACAACACCACATCATCCTTGTTTATCTATGCTCTACTCTCCTCTAAAAACAACACATCGAGCGCGTACCGTATAAAAACATCATTTTAGAACAACCTTACATCTTCGTGGGAAGCACATACACCATTTTACCTCTAATTTGGCCGGATTAGCACTTTGGGGCCGGAAATGAATTAAATTATATTTCGGGGTTGGGTGAAGTGTGAATTTCATTTTGAGGGGTGCAGCCCATAGAGAAACCTTCGTGATTTCTTCTTACGGAAAATGGGTCATTTGTCCAAAAAATTTTAAAACATGGTTCAAATGGACGAGTAAAAATTATTATGGGTGAAATGGACAAAAAAAAAATAGTAAGGATGAAACTGGATTCATCATGGCTTAACTTAAAAAATAGCGAGGATAAAACTGGATGCATCCTAATGTAAATTAAAAATAAGAAAAAGAATTTTAAAATGGGTAGGATGGAACTGGTTACATCCTGGCTATTTTTATATTTTTGTCCATTTAAACATTATCAAAATCTAAATGTCTTTTTCACCTAGGAATTATTGATTTTGGTCTTTTTAACCAATTTTGTGTTCTTATTAACGGTGAATCATTTAGATCTCTGTCATGGACAAATATAAAATCATGTTATTTATATGCATTTTGATTTGATAGTAATACGAACAAACATTTCCCACAATAACCCCCAAAACTAAAGTTTAATATCTCATTATAGTGTTAAGAAACCATGCCTATTACAGTTAACCAGTGTAGATACAAATACTATCTGAGAGAATGTGAGTAGGTCTTATGAGACCTAGTGGTAAAGGTTGGAAGAGCATCGCGTAAACTCAAATTCCGGGTTAGGTATCGTATTCATGATGTAATAAGCAACTGGAAATCTCTTTTCTTCCAACCTCCTTAGTTCTTGGTTTGGGTTTTCTCTTTCTTGTATCTTTTCCTTGCTAGGAGGCTCTCTGCGTCGCAGACTTGTAAATTGCCTTTCTTCTTAATATATTGTTATTTGTCGAGGAAAAAAAAAAAAAAAAAAAACACTCAAATTCTGAAACGCATAATGCAGTTCATCCGTCCATCTATTGGATGTTGGAATGGATGAGGATGCCAATTTCAAAACCCATCATCTATTAGATGGGATGCGGGAAAGACCGGCCCGCACCAACTCATGCGCACCCTAGCGATGACAGATAACACTAACTCACCTCGTGTCCTTAAACTTCAAAAATATCAACTCGTCCACCCTAAAACAACCTCCCCAAAATAAAAACACAAAATTGGTCAAAAAGACCAAAATCAACAATTCCTGGGTGAAAAAGACACTTAGGTTTTGATACTGTTTAAATAGCCAAAAATTAAAAAGATACTGTTTAAATGGACAAAATTTTAAAAATAGGCGGGATGTAACCGGTTTCATCCCTGTCCATTTTCAAATATTTTTTTCTTATTTTTATTTTACACAGGATGCATCCAGTTTCATCCTTGCTATTTTTTAAGTATAAGCCAGGATGAATCCAGTTTCATCCTTGCTATTTTTTTTTGGCTATTTCACCCGTACTTTTTTTTACTTGTCCATTTGAACCGTGTTTTAAATTTTTTTGGACAAATGACCCATTTTCTCAAATAAAAACACAAAATGAGCATAACATGGCAAAGAAAGTACTAAAGAAGAGAAAAAAAAAGATTGGAATACATTAATCAAAAAGATGATGTGAACAAAAAGGATATACCATATGGAAAATCGATAATTTGTCCAAATATTTTTAAAACATGGTTCTAATGGACGAGTAAAAATTAGTATGGGTGAAATGGACATCAAAAAAATTGCAAGAATGAAAATGGATTCATCCTGACTTAAACTTAAAAAAGAGTGAGGATGAAACCGGATGCATACTGATGTAAATTAAACATAAGAAAAAGTATTTGAAAATGGGTAGGATGAAACTGTTTACATCCTGGCTATTTTTACATTCTCGTCCATTTAAACAATATCAAATTTTACATGTCTTTTTCACCCAACAATTGTTGATTTGTTTATTTTAACCAATTTTGTGTATACCATAACAAGGGGTACTAAACGAACCGTCTCCTCACATATGTTTTGGGATCCATCTCTTGGGGATTAGCAAGGGTTTTTTTCATGGTTTGTTAAGAATTTTTTTGCTACCATAAACCTATTAGTATCCTCACATATGTTTTGGGATCCATCTCTTGGGGATTAGCAAGGGTTTTTTTTCATGGTTTGTTAAGAATTTTTTTGCTACCATAAACCTATTAGTATATAGTATTAGCAAAGGAGCAGCATTACACATTCTTTCCTAGTTTGTATGCTCTCTCTTCTCCTCGTGATTTTTGTTCTAAGACGTTACACATACGCTTTCTCTCTCTTTTTTCTTTTTACTCTTTTACAAGTTAATTGATAAGTGAAGATCTTAAAAAAAAAAAAAAACTCAAAAAATCGTATCCCGAAGGTTTAGATTTTTGTAATGCATCGAAAAAGAAAAAGAATAGTATGTGAATCGTTTAGCTCTTTGTCATAGTTATATACTCCGTTTAGAGGTGTAAATTGGGTTGTGCCAGCACGAGCACAGCAAAGCACATCACGCTAAAATTTGAGCTTAGTCCAAATTTCAAGACAAATGACCCGAAGACGTTAGTTTCATGGGTTGTGCCGGGTTAGCCTAATCGGCACAGTAGCACGGCACAACACGCGGCACGGATAAGCACGTGGCCCATCTCAGCACAACACGTTAAGAAAGCACGTCATAGCACGCACAAGTATACCATATAACAAGGCATAATACATCACATTTTGTATATATTTTACAAAAGAGTCACTATTCTAGCTAGCTTTTGATATTTTATGCTGGCTTATTTTTATAACAACACATATAATACCTAAATATTTGGAAAATATATTCCAATATCGTTGTTATAATGTTGTTACCTATATTTGACAAGAACATTAATTTACATGATAATGATCCAATTTTATATTTGATTGAACTATTTGTTTTTATTGAATAAACTTGTTAATTTTACTTGAAGTAATTTCAAATGATATGTTGTTTATTTAAATTCTCATGATAATGTCCGACTTAAAGTATACATTAAGTGATTTCAAATTGTTTATAACACGTGTGCCAACACGGCACAACACAGCACAACACGTTTATTCGTGTGCTGTGCTCGCGGGTTGTGTTGTGCTTAGCTTTTGACTAGACCCAAGGAAGTATATAGAGAAATATAAGAGTGTCTCTAGAAAATTGAAATACACAATTCTCCATGTTATGGGCTGATTCCTAGTTAGGGGCAAATCAAGATAAAATGTGGAAAAATATGAAGTATAGCAAGTATTTTATGACAAAAAAAATCCCCTATTTTAGCATTAAACTAGGACGGAGGAGTATGTTACATTTAAAACAAGCTTCTTGTGATTCTACTCCAAAAGGCAACAATAAAAAGTCATGTGAACTTCCAGCAATTCTAAAAATAGGGTCTTGTTAACTTGTATACCCGTATACACGTTAAGGTTCATTAAGAAAACTATTTTTTGCATTGGAGAAATATGTGAACTAGTATGTTACATTTAAAACAAGCTTCTTGTGATTCTACTCCAAAAGGCAACAATAAAAAGTCATGTGAACTTCCAGCAATTCTAAAAATATGATCCAAGTTTCCCAAAACTAATTAGAAGTAAGTGGAGAAAAATGGTTTATACTGCGATATTCTGTTCCGATATCTGCAAACCGAATTTGAGGCTGGAGTTGGTTGTGTGGGTTTTCCTTGGCTTTGGGCCTGGGTAAAAGAGGTGTCCTGCATGAGCTAGTGTGTCCTCTCAGGGCCCTTCGATTGACGGAAAAATGTTTCTCTTAAGTTGGATAATTGACTAATTGTTGATTACTGGAGTTAAGTGGAATTGGCCACAGGATATATTTCATAATTTATGTTATGAGAGCCTAGGAAAAATCATTTCACAACCAAAAGTAAAGCTCAAGCAGCAGAAGGTCTAGCTCCTTGACGTCCTAGTTCTAATACTTATTCCTTTGTAAAATGAAAACAAAAAATGCACATAGAATTACCGTCAGTCCAATAATTGCTAGACGGCTAGACCAGGACACATTTTAGTACTCCCTCCGTTACTTTTTAATAGGCTGGTTTGGTTTATTGAGAAAATTAAGTAAATTTAGAAAACTAATCATTGAAAGTGGTCCTCATGACACTTGTCAATAAAAGAAGTGAATTGAAATGGTCCCCATGACACTTGTCAACAAAAGAAGTAAAGTGAAATGGTCCTCATGACACTTGTCATCAAAAGAAGTTAAGAGAAAAGTGGTCCCTAAAAACTAAAGTAACATTTGACTTTCCCAATTAGGAAACCAGCCTATTTTTTGGTAACATTTATTAATAGAAACAGCCTATTAAAAAGTAACGGAGGGAGTATTTAGTTTTCGAAAATTTGTTGCCCAAACATAAAGAGTACAGGAAAAATGAAAAGTAATTCACCTCTGGAACATAAGTTCCTCTGGATTGAAACATAACTTCATTCATTCGTACAAGCGAAAAATTAGTAGACCCATGATCATACACTACGCCAGAAATGACCTTTTTTGACAGGCGAGGTCTGTCGTTAATAGTGATTATTGACAGTCCCTGCCTGTCGGATGCCCCGTCATATTTTAGGGTGTCAAAAACCTTAATTAACAAATGAACGCATCACAATAATTATCAAAAATAAACTACAAGTTTTGCTTGTCGATAATTTTTTGACAGGCTTTATATGTCAATAATGTCAAAATTGAATTTCCAAAATAATAAATTATGTTTAGATAAATGTTATCACTTGTTGCTTAAATTGCAAATAAAAGTAACGTGAAGAACTAAGAACATTTTTAACCTCAACATAAAATGACATATATTGTAAAAGTTAATTTTCGAGACAAATCTTCGTCAAACAACATCTAAGAATACAAAATTGAAAAGAAGAAGAAAAAAAACTAGAAAATAAACCAACGCTAAGATAATTCAAAATTTATTGTTTACAAAACTAATCCTAAGTAGCTAAACCAATCCAACCAAATTGAACAATGGATTCCAGAACTTAATCAAACCCTTTCAAACCAGAACTAGCTCCAGTCAAAAATACCTTTCAAAGTTGCTCCTGCTTCATGATACCCGAGCCCTGGAGTTTGTTGAAAACCGTACTAAACAAACACAAAATAAGAAATCAAACCTTAGTTCTCGACTTATGATATAGGAACATAGCCTCGGCGAGGAAGAAACAAAATAAGAAATCAACCCCATTTATGGTAGTTCAAATGAAGAAATTCTTGAAACCTACACTGGAAAATGGGCTTTGTTCATTAGCTATCCATAGTTGAAGGTTGGAATCATTCAGACAATTGTAGTTAACAAGTTAAGATGCTTCACAGGACAGAATTCATCAGTTGATAGCTAAAGAATATTTGATGTTATCATGCATCAAGAGTTTGGATACTCACCATTATCTGCTTAACATTTATAAACAACATCCATAGCCACTGCAAATGGGTACCCCCATATTGCTCGATCACCTTCTTGCTTTTGGAGATGATCCTGAAAAATTTTCTGCAAGCCAAAAGCTTGAGCAATTTAGTTAAGTTTACATGAATAACAGAAGAACAAAGACACTGATAAGAGTACAGAATGAAAATATTTCTTCAAGATCCAATTAGACAAACGGAGAAGTGAGGATGCGAGCAATACACCTTGTATGACCTTGCAAAGAACAATAAATTCTTCAATGATATGAACCACCACCCTGTATGAAAGGAAGCAATCATAGAAGACACATCACATCTATAAGCAAACAATGTAAAACAGAACATACATGTAGTCTGTAGATGGGTCTTTTCCTTGCCAGCCCATGTCATTCCATTGTTTAGATACTAAACCATGAAGTTCTTTGCCAGGATATGAAGCATCACACAAAGCCCTCAATGTCTCTGAAATCATATAATTGCAATAACAAATAATGTAAAAGACTTCGCATAAGTGGATAGGTACATCGAGAATCGAGACACAGTGGCAAACCCAAAATAGTAAGACTAAGGGATTAGGCGTGTATTTAAATACAGAAACAAATGAATCAAATTATATTCAATCTAAAGATGAGATTCCTTGCTTCAGGTGTCAACCTTGCCACTTCATGGAACTTTCAAGTGACTTCTCCAATGAACAATCGAAATCGGTTAGTAATCGAACAGAGCCAAAAAACAAGAAACCTTCCATTAGTTGAGCTTTATAAGGTGATCGCGTCCTATTAAGATTGTCTAAGATCACCAGTTAAAATTTATGTATGCATACAAATAAGTTCTGAATTATTAAGACGGCAAATTAAATTTCTAAGATCACCAGTTAAAATTTATGTATGCATACAAATAAGAACTGAAATCAAATTTCTATCATAAGCAGCAAATTAAATCCAATGTATCAAACTTCCACTATAATTCAGGGGGCCTAACTGTACGAGGCCATACGAAAATGTATACGACAATAGGATACTAACTCCAGTATAACACATGGGTCATAACTATCATCAACATGATTAAAACCACCAGCAACAAATGTAAAATAGTAATGCTGGTAGAATCCTCATGAGCATACCTCCACCAACTTCAATTTTCATGAGTACTACAAGTGAGGAAAGAGAAATAAATGATCATAGTCTAACCCATATTGGAACTACAATTTTTAATAGCACTACAACCTAAACTTAATCCCTAACACTACTATGTACATCACCATCATCAAGTTCCTTTTGAAAATACAACTTCAATCTAACATAAAGGAACCCAAATTAAAAAAAATGCAAGACAGAGAGATGTATATCCGCATGTCATGCTAAAATTTAGTTCTCAACCGAGAAAATGTTCCATTAACAAATGCAAGTAGTATAAACATGTTGGCTAATACACTCCCCATAACATTTTCCTGGTACAAATGTAAAAAGCAAATGTAACAAACAAATTAACACAGGAAGAGTAAGGAAATGAAATAGTTACCTGCACCAGCAATGATAAAAGTCAAATTGAGAAGTAGTGAAGGAAGATGCGAGTAAAGCGACTTCTAAGTAATTAACCATTCGGGTCCTGGGAAATCCATACATGTAACCTAATAAATGAAACCGTCAATTCATCATTCACAATCATAACAAAAAAGATTAATACATAAGGATCGTGAATAGTCAATTTGATATTCAGATGTGAATAAAGATTGAGAGATAGATCGAATAGCGGTGATTAGCCGCAAAAAAAAATTAAAAAATTAGTTACATTTTGTTTTTTGAAAATTTTAATTCAAAGCAAAGATAATGATTAGATTAGTATAGATCTGAGAACTAATCATGAATCGGAAAAGATACTCGAATTGAAATGAAAAAAAAAATTGAATCGTAATTATTTCTTCTGAAATTAGATTTCAAAACCGAGAACTCAAAAATTAAAATGATAAGCACATATCACGTTTATCTTTCGGATACCTCACGAATGATGTAATCTTCAAATTGATTAGTTGATGGAGAAGAGAGATCGCTCCTTTTGGGTTGAACTGCGGAGTGAAACGAAGAAAAAAAAAAGAACCGTTTTTGGGGACCATGGTTTTTTTTTGGGACCATGATTTTTTAGTTATAAGTTCGGTTAGTTGCAAAAAACCTTTCCTAACCGAACATAAGTTCGGTTAGTTGCAAAAAACATTTCCCAACCGAACATAAGTTCGGTTAGTTGCAAAAAACAATTACCAACCGAACTGGTAAGTTCGGTTAGTTGCAAAAAACATTTCCCAACCGAACTGGTCAGTTCGGTTAGTTGCAAAAAACATTTCCCAACCGAACTTAGTTGCAAAAACATTTCCCAACCGAACAATAGTTCGGTTTAGTTGCAAAAAACATTTCCCAACCGAACAGTAGTTCGGTTACGTCGCAAAAAATATTTCTCAACCGAACCTAAGTTCGGTTACGTCGCAAAAAATATTTCCTAACCGAACACATTAGTCCCCAAAACCATGGTCCCCAAAAAAAACCATGGTCCCCAAAAAACGATTCAGAAAAAATGGGGAAAAAAAAGGATCGGAAATGAAATTATTAGAACTAAGTTATCTTTCTGATCCCCGTCGATAATAGAAGCCCAACAGGGGCCCATGTTCAGAATACTAATTTGATAGCAAAGGTCTATCAAAAATGAAACTACAGGGCTTTCCTATCAAATTCAGTAAACACCCCCTGTCAAATTATCTCAATTTTGGCGTAGTGATAATAATCCACTTATCAATGATCACTGCACAATTATATTTCAAACTTCCGTCAAATATCTAAAAAGCCTAGCAAAATAAGTGAAAAGGAAACAAAACATAATAGTAAAAATGAGACAAATAAAATACGGAAAATGACAAAGAGATGGCTCTAAAATGGACACTTGTCCAACAGTAGATTGTTCAAAACAAACTATATGTTTGTTGTGGCGCTTTGATGACTTCCAAGAAGACTGAGTAATCCAGCATAGTTGGTCATTGCTGATCTATCTTCCATGATATTCTGAATAACTAAAGTATGATCTTGCAAAGCCAATGATGTCAATCAAGGATGAATAGCTATCCTCCACTATTTTCTTTGCAATTTCTTAGTCGACAACTTATTTATCTAATAAATATCTTCTTCTCAGTTGGTCATCTGAATTATTTCGCAATTATTTTTGTGTTTCTTTTGAAGACTCATTTCGCAATTATTTTTGACAAAGATACATCTGAATTATGTATACGAACTGAACTAATTTCATGCCTTAAGTTCCTGACTTTTATAGTGCCATTGAAGAATTAGATTTTTTTTTTTTTTTTTTTTTTTTTTTTTTGAGCATTGAAGAATTAGAAAATGATACAGCGTGAATCATGGGTGGTCTTTCTTTTTATCCTGGTTTGATTGGGGGCCAGACCTTTTAATTGGGGGCCAAGCACTAGATGACAAAAAAGGTCACCCAATCCTAATTTGGGTCACCCCTTATAAATTTTTTTTTAAATGGCTAAAATGCCCCTAAGTGATTAGTATTAAGAATTAATTAACTTGATTAGTGTGGTGATTGTGTTTAGATAAAAATCTGATTTTAGGATAAAAATTTGTGGAGATTTTATTTTTGGGTTTTATGTGTTGAGAAGAAGAGGAGAAGTTTTTGAGTGGAAAAATTAGGGTTTTTGAAATGAGTGATTCAAGTGGAGGGAATGAGGGTGGTGAAGCTTCAAATAACAACCATGATTGTGTTGATGGTTATATTGTCTCAACTAATCATATGGATTGGATGTTTGATGAGGAGATGTTAATGGAGGAAGCCATGAATAATGGTGGAAATGAAGATCCTACTCCTCAAAATGAAGGAACCGATACTCCAAATGAAGAACCCGCACCTCAAAACAATCAGGTAAACCTCATATACTCTTGAAATTGTCTGAATGGTGCTCCAAGGGGTCGATTCATGCTCACTGTATAAGTCGTCAGTGTGAGAGTCGTTATAGTCGGGGGGTGGATTCATTAACGACTCTTAAAGGTCGTCAGTGAATTGAAACTACAGATGACGACTCAAACCTGCAACTTTTCCAGGTTATGAAAAATCGTTAGGGGCGTGTGATAAACACTGACGACTCTTTATGCTAGGTCTTTAAGGGTCGTTAATTTTGTTTGTTTAGAGACAAACGACTCTAAACCCAGAACTCTCAGTAAATAAAAAAACTTAGAGTCGTCATATATGTATTCCTAGAAGGTGACGACCCTATCCCACCATTTCAACTTTTATGTAGAGTCGTTCGGTGTGTTATTTAAAATACTAACGACCCTTGAGCTGGATTATCATAACTTTTGATTTCATAGAATCATTTCATTGAATCATAAAAGGCATACATCTTTCATAGCGATACGTTTGAAGGAAATGAAATACAATAGATAATAACGGTGCACTGATACACTTAATCATATATGGCGTAATTATACATGGTGCCTTCCAAGATAAAGTAGCAATCTTCGAACTCAAACTTTTTCCCACGAAGCTCCTCATAATAACCATACGCCTTCCTCAACCGAAAACGCAAACATACTCGGCTAGTAGTGTTGAAAAAGCTTTGGATAAGTTTTACCTCTTGTTTAAATACTTACTCTTATAGCACCCAACATATTGGGCATGGCTTCCCTTACGGCCTTGATTTCTCTTTTGAAAACTTCACACTCGAAGAATATCTCCTCGAACCGTTCCTTGACGAGTTTCAAAGACCTTGAGTTGCAATTTCCGTCTAACGCCACAAAAACGATGAAAACACGGTTCCACCAAGCATCCGATGTTTGATCAATGTCTTTTCCTAGATCTTCAAAGTGGTTTGTGACGGTTTTCCAAGCTCTCACAATAGCGCAATTCTCTTCCGAAGTGTAAGTACTAGTCATGGTGTTTCCTCTTCTTTTTCCTCTTGGATGATAAATGAATGAGAATGAATGTGAAGGTTGAGAATTATGGTTTGGGTGAAGAATGGGTGAGATATGGGTCTCTATTTATAGAGATTAAGGACCCAACAGTCATTTTTTTTTGAATTTTTAACCGTTGCCCGACTCAACCACATTTGGTGAATTCAAAATTCACATTAACTGCTATAAGGATCGTCATTATGTATATTAAACAAGTGACGACTCTTGATGATAAAAAGTGTCGTTCAGGTGTAATGTTTACTGAATGACGACTCTATCGTCAAACAGTCTCTGTGTCAAGTGACCTTTAGAGTCGTTAATATGTTCTTATCCATAAATGACGACTCATGCCAAGAATTTCAAACAATCTTTAGAGTCGTCACTTTTGCTTTAACGAATCATGACGACCCTTTATGAACTATAGTTATTGCACCGATATTTGAAGTCATGTGTTTTATTGAATCAGAAAAAACATACATGTAGTTGAAATAAAATAGAAGTAAAACACATAAAATTGTTCAATACATCGCCCTAGGGATTCTCTACGAGTTTAATTATATAGGGCGAATTGCCATTCAACTTCCTCCAAGAGAGTGTAGCGGTCCTCGTGCGAGAAACTCATGACCGTACCTTAATTCGTATTGGCTCCACCCAAAGTATACCGGGAAAACAATTTTTTAAATAAGTTAGCGTTGTTGAATAATCATAACCAAATAAATAATTTTTGATGAGAGGCCTATTGATTCACAAACTTACTCTACTCATTCGGTCTTCGTTTGGCATAGCGTCCTTACGAGCTTTCAATTGTTTCTCGGCGATCGCATTCATTGTATAAATATGCGTACCTTTCCTTATTTGTGGGAGCGTCCTCCTCGTAACGATTTCCGCTTAGTGCTTTGTGAATACCTTAAACACCCGTTTCCACCAAGCATTGGTGTTTTGATCATGCCCAAAGTAAGGCCCTCTTGTTGGGTCTTCGGTGCAGCCACCCATTGCGCTTCCTCAACGGAGTGCTTTGTGAGAGTGGTGTGTGCTCTGACAATAGCAACATCTTCTAGATTATTGAACGGAGTTGGAGCCATTTTTTAGTGTTTGAAAGTGATGGGTGACTGATTTAGGAAGATTGAAAGTGATGGGTGAATAAGTTTGGAAGAGATAGGTCTCTATTTATAGCAAAAATGTACCCAACGGCTATTTTTAAAAAAATAAAACCGTTACTTCTGCAATAACTTCTCCTACTAGTCAAAGTTACCGTTGATTTTCAAATTCTCTCCACTTAGTTTGGCTAGAGTCGTCAAGCTAGATATATAAAAAGTAACGACCCAATGCGAAAACTGGGCAGCATGGTTTATATTTGGGAATGTAGAGTCGTCTGTGTATAAAGAGGGTCGTCATTTTTCGAGGAATGGGTCGTTGTTCTGCAAAAATAATGTTGACGATCGTTAGTGTCGTCAACTTTGTAAATAAAGATGACGATCAGTAGGTCGTCATGTTTACATCTCGAAATTAACGATTTCTGAATGATATGTTTTTCTTTTCTATGTAGTCAAGTTGTACGGGCGACTCTCAACTCCGAACCCGTCTCCATTATCGGTCCTGATACCTCCCAACACTATATGACCGATTTGGTACGTTTTTAATGTTTGAATCGATGTATATCTTTATGAAAATTGTTTAATTAGTGTTGCATCATGAACGTGACATTGGTTTTAATGTAGACGTGGGAGACAAAGGCTGATGTCAAGGAATGGATTATTTCCAAGGCAAAAGAGAAGATATGCGTAGTTGTTCAAAGCAAACACGTTGATTATAAGCAAATGGAGATGGTATGCGAGAGAGCGGGGGATAAGGAAGAAAGTCACAAAGGGAAGAACTACAAGTATGAGAAGAAGACGACGAGGGTCTACAAAAAGAATTTGAAGAAGATATAATGCCCCTTCAGGATTGTTTTCAAAAGGCATCCTAAACTAATCTATGGAGGTTGTATAGTATTCCGGATGGTCGTCACAACCATCCTCCACCTAGCACTCTTTTAGGGAACCCAAAGATATGCCGATTGAAACCACATCAAATGGAAAAGGTACGACAGATGAAGCGATGTAGGCCCCTTCAGATCCTAAATGCAATAAGAGCGGAAGATAAGACAAACTTGTCTATTATTTCCACCATCTACGCTGCCAAAGCAACGATCAGGAGAACTGAATGGGATGGTAGATTAATTATGCAACAATCAGAGTGGTTGGCAGAAAAACTTAACTACGCCATGCAAACAAGGGTGGGTCCGGGCGACAAAGTGACACATATTTTTCTTGCCCATCCTAGGATGGTGGATTTGGCTCAAGAGTTTTTACCAGGTCTTGTTCATAGATTGCACCTATAAGACCAACAAGTATAACATGCCGTTGTTGAACGTGGTTAGTCATACTTGGATAAGCAATCATTCACCGTGGCATGGTGCTTTATGGAAAAGGAAGAAATAGAGGACTATGTTTGGGCTTTGGAACAAGTTCGGTTGATTTACCGAGGCGAAGGCACACCGCGGGTTATAATTACGGATAGGGATTTTGCAGGTCATGAGTGCCGTTCGTCAAGTTTTTCCACATGCTCAACATTTTCTTTGTACGTGGCACATCCAAATGAATATTTTTTCTAATTGCAAGAATCGATTCAAAAGATCAAGCCCGCAAAGGGTAATCAACGTTCCAAGGAGGAAGACGAGCGTCTAAGTAAACTTTCAAAAAAGAGAAAGCCGAAGAGAAAATGAAAGAAAAGGAAAAATATCACTTTGAAGATGGTGATCTATGGGAGGATTTAAAAGATTGGGACAATTTGGCTCATTCGAAGACCGAAGTAAAGTACTATGCAAATCTTCAAAAGTTTATTGATGATTGGAGTACGGATCATAAGAAGGTTGTCGATTATTGCCTAGATACATGGTTGAATCCTTGGAAGGAAAAGTTTGTTTATGCATGGACCAATAAGTTCAAGCACTACAAAAATGAGTCCACGAGTATTGCAGAAACACCCCATGGACGTTTGAAAAAATTCTTCAAGAGAACACTGGTGGGGTAGTTACGGACAGAAGCTATTCACGAGCACGCGAGGATGACCTAAGCAAGATAGTGACTCGGATGGAGTATAGTAAGGACCGTTTTGAAGCAATACATGGAAGATAAAGAATTGCTACGTGGGGTTTCGCACCAAGTATCATGGTGGGCAATAAAGCATATGATGACTCGAACTTAACAAATTTCGAGCGAAATCTTCCGATGGAAAAGTCATTAAATGTAATTGTACAACCGAGACGTGGCTTGGCCTCCCCGTGTAAACATAAGCTCGGTGGGTACAAGGGCTCATTCCCATTGAAGATATCGATCCATTTTGGAAGCAACTTGGGTTCATCCCAAATCCCACAGAGCCGCCGATGAACAATTTGGAGACCTTGAGATTGGCAAGTATATCAATGAGAAATATCGAAAAACGAATTGTGCGGGAAGACAGATATCTTGGTTTCTAATTTGTGGCCGGCTGCCCGTAAGAGCTTAGGAGTAGAAGAAGAGCCAATCAAACAAAAACCACCGGGTAGACCCACAACTAAAAAGTCTTTTAGAGAAACCGTGAAAGCGGCTAAGAGTTGCAAAAGTGACCTGTCACGTCATCAGTATGTCCAGGCGGAATATACGGAGTATGAGAACTCTTTCGTACCCAAGGCAAAGGGTCCGCCAAAGGAAGACATGGATGTTGTAGACCATGTGGTCGGTACCCAGCAAAGCCAAACGAGCGGAATGGTTACGATACGAGGAATAAAAGGTAATCCGCGCACCCCTAGAGATTCCCAAGGAAGACCACATCGTGTTGCTTACACTTTGTATAAAGAGTATACTGACCAACTTCCTCACGTCATCTTGGATCACCTTCTATCAACCGACGACGTTGACGGCGATGGAAATTGTGGTTACCATGTTGCAACGGAATAATTAGGGCATTTCGACGAGGCCGACGAACTTAAGCTCACCCAAATCGAATATGCAAGAAAAAAATGGCAGAAAAACTAGTTCAGGACAAACAACTATATTTGAAAATGCTCATGGAAGGAGATCAAAAAGAGAGGGAATTGAAGTTTAGGGAGTTGGTTTCAAACGTGAAATGGAGGAAGGGGTCGAAGAAGGCCGGTTATAAGTTTTGGATGCAAATGCCTTTTGGTGGCCAACTTTTGGCGGACACATTCACTTGTGTTGTAATTGTATTCAGCAAAGGCTTCCCCGGAGCCTCTTGTATGTATGTACCTTCCAAAACTAGGTGCGAGACGGAGATAAAGAAAAGAAGAATTGTAATGGCACATGTCAATGATAACCATTACATAGGCTTGAAGATTTCCGAAGAATGTCCTCTACCACGGGTGTATGGTGATTGGGGAGAGTACACCAAGGAGTGGACAAACCAGTATGAGTATGGAATGAACATTTGGAATGCTATGGACCCAACCCCGGTTTACTTAGACTTGGGAAATGAATCGTGAGAGAAGAGATTTATTCTAAACAATGCATTGCATTTTGAAGCATACTTTTTGATAATGGTTGTATCTTCTACCTAGATATTTGTATTTTGAAGAATGCTTAATGAATACAATGCGTTTTATCCTAGTTGGATTATGTTAATTTGAATTATGTTACAGAGTCGTCAGCAATATATACATACACCTTAACGACCCTAACTGTAAAATTTGACAGTCTCCTGAATGTTTTGCAACAATACAGTCGTCATCCATATATACATAACAATTAACGACTTTAATGTTAAAAATTTGACAGTCTCCTGGATGTTTTCCAACTAAGAGTCGTCATCTAAGTTTACATAAACATTAACGACAGTAACCGTAAAAATTTGATGGTCTGCTGGATGTTTATATACTAAGAGTCGTGAAGCATATATACATACAAAGTAACGACTCTAGTTATACGCTTGAGAGTCGTCATCATTGTAGTGTATACATGGACGACTCTATAAGAAAACCCCCAACGGCTTTTTTTTGTATACACTTTTTCCCAAAAAAAAAATAGCCGTTGGTAATTATTGTATATATAGAGGAACACTTCCGAGCAAATTCAATTGAAAACCACCTCAATAATGGCAAATCCTTCATCAACCCCCAATTCAATTGATAACATACTTAGAAGATGCAAGCGACCAACCAAATCAATATTGGCAATGGAAGAAGAGATACGCAAAAAAAAGATGCGACCTACTAAAAAACATGCGCCATATCCTACAAAGGAAGAAGAAGAGTTGCGCGAGGCCAAACGACGAGACCAAGAACAATCCCAACTCCGTGAAAGATTCAAGCAAGTCGAGGAAGAGACCGAATGGGTTAAAAATTATTACATTGTCAAGGATCTCCACGAAGAACATGAACGTGATAGTATATTTTGGAGCCAAGTTGGTTCGGGTCCTTTCGTTAATAACAACAACAAACTACGATATCCTTACTTGCCGTCCCACATTAGTCATAGGACGATTCTTGTTATAAATGGTGCACCAAGTACAACGAGTTTCTCGCGAGGCACAAAGGGGATAGGTGTCTTTGCCTCAGGCCGCATATACCAAATGGAGAGGAGAGCCTTTTTATCACATTGAAGCCGCCATGCTAGTTGAATCTCGCACTTTAAACATGAACAACAAGTAATGTGTTCAAAGGAATATCCACCTTCTAATTAATATTTAATATGCTACTATTCCAAGTTTCCTTTCAATCGAGATTCAATTTATTTTAATGAACATTCGTTATCTCGGGTTTTGTTAATGCAAAGGATTTACTATACCTAAGTCGTCATATGACTTATTTTGCAACAACCTGCTCTTGAGTCGTCAACACATTTGATAACGTAGTTAACGACTCACGTTGTGATTTTCAAAAAAAACGACCGTTGGGATTTTCTTCTATATAATACCACCCCATCCTCTAGAGAAAATAGCCCAAAACCATTCTTTTTCCACCAAACTACGTAATCTTTCAATTGCAATGGCCAATGGGAACCGTATGAAGATTTGTGTCTCGTTAAATCGTTTGCTAGTACCTTTCGTGAACGTCCAAATGAAATATATTCAATGTTTTGGAAGAGAGTTAAGGAGTTCTTCTACGGGCGTACCGCGAATCCTAATAACCGAAAATGGAGAGACTTGGCATTTCGATTCAACTACATTAAAAGTGCAATGAGAGAGTATGTAAAAGTTAGAAATATGGTGTACGACCATCATCCACGAGCTCCTCTTAAGGAAAAAGTGAGTAATTCGTTAATATTTATACTTTCCTCATCCTTCAAAGTTACTAACATATAACATTCCTCGTTCAATTTCAGCTGGAACGTTTCAATGGGTTATGGACAATACGTAATGGGGATACTAAGTTCATTCACCACAAAGAATATACAACGTTGTATCGTCGAGCGCGAAGGTTCATTGACGAACATTTGATGTGTCAAATTCAAGAATACCCATATTAACTTTCTCCCGGTTGTAACAAATCGTCAATATATCCCATATAAAAGCAACGACTCTGTATACCGTAAGATGTATTTTCCGGATTTAATACACATGTAACAGTCGTTAACTGCTATTTGATACCGCTAACGACTCTATGCATAGAAAATATGGTTCATCTCCTGGATGTTTTCTGACCTAGAGTCGTCATTAGTTTCAAATACTAAATAACGACTCTAGGCATAGAAAATATGGTTCATCTCTGGATGTTTTTACGACCTAGAGTCGTCATTAGTTTCATATACTAAATAACGACTCTAGGCATAGAAAATATGGTTCATCTCCTGGATGTTTTCTGACCTAGAGTCGTCATTAGTTTCCATATACTAAATAACGACTCTATGCAGGAAAAAAAAAAACATCAGTCTTCATTTCCCTCTTAGTCGTTAGACTTTTAATTGAAACACATAACGACTATGTGTATCACAAATAGAGTCGTTAATCGCTACTACAACCATAGATAACGACCCTAACTCTATCACGGATATATCTTGTCCGCATTAGAGTACTACATTATTCTAACAAACATACTAGTAAACATCCTTCTTAAAACAAAGTAGTTTCAACAAACCAAACCAAACCAAACACATAAGTAGTTTCAACAAACACATAAGTTCAAGTTATAAAGTAACATCTCAAGGAGACGGTAACATCTCCTTGAGTAAAGACCACCATCTCGACCTCGACCTCCTCCTTACTTCCCGACCGGGAAACTTTCCGCTTTTCTTAGAGGAGGACCCCGAGTTTCACCGGCCCTCGGGGAACCACCATCTTCTCCGGTACCTTGTTCATCATGATGTTGGCTACTTTGCCCCTGTTCACCACCTTGTTGTGCTCGGCTACGTGTTTTTCGGGTCCTCTTACCTTCCTTGGCCAGCTCAGCAAACATCTTCTTTGCATTGGGATTTTCAATGTGCGTGCAACAATCAGCGTACTGAGACGTTGCTTTCGCAGATCAATCACTTCCCCTTTGTCACCGAGCAACAAAAAGCCTTGACAAAAAACTTCATTCGTTCCCTATATATATACATTAAAAAAACAATTCTAATGAACGACGTATATTTGTATGTAAATGAATAACACAATTACACAAATAAATACTCACCACTAGTTTAAGAATGGTAGTATCATCTCTACCGTCACCTTGAGAAGAAGATGTGGATGCTCTGTTGGTCCTCCTACCCGTAACCTGATCGATCCGTATTACCCTACCATGGGAGAAGCCTTCGTACCATTGATAGTAATCCGTTGTTGCCTCGTAACCTTTATCCACATGCACCCAAAATGTGATGTCTACGAGGCTAGAATGTCTATTATTCCAATGCTTGACATCAGTTGCAGGTTCGTAAACCACTTTTATTTCAGCCTTGCCGGCCTCACATTTGTTCAAATTATGCTTGAACGGAGGTACATCGTCTTCATCGGGTGAATCTTGAACAAACCCAAGTTGACGCATGATTCTCAAAGGATTGTACATTGAAAAACCGTTGGGGTGAAACAAAGGGCCATGGTAATACACGACATCTTCCATCACGCCAACTCTAGCATCCTTGTAAGGACTAAAGATTACCTCTTCCGCCGTGATGTTGTCAAGTTTTTTACGCATTTCTATCAAGGCATCAGTTTGTTCTCTATCCCGAGAACCTGAGTACACCCAACGGGTTCCCGTTGACTACCTGGCTCCAATTTGAGTTGATTTTCACATCTTCATTGTCTTTGAACAAAGTGAGGGGAAATGATCATAAATCCACACCTATTTTAAACAATCAAATAAACATAAAAATATATCGAAGGAAAAAAACATACTAAAAGAAGACAACTTTCATCAATCCAAATACCGGATTAGAGCCAAATTCCCATTAATTTGAGAAGTTCGTTCACGAGATCCCCGAGAAAGTCGACCATTCGGATGTGCAACTATGGCGGTCCCAAGAGTACTTGTTCACATCTTCTAAGGGGTCCAAAAGTTGAAGAAGGTTGGCGCTCACCTGTTACCTTTGTTTGTCGGAAATACAACCGATGCAAGGACGTACAACAAATAAGCCGCCGCCGCATAACGACATTCCATATCGTAGAGACCTCCTTTTTTTTTCTTCTCTGCGGTACCAGCAAACATCCGCCTAATGTCCACAAGTTTGAACTCTTTCTTCTAGTACTTAGCTCCCACAAAAAGCCCATCAGTCTTCTCTTTATCCCACCCAAACAAGTTCTTGGTCCATGTATAAATTTCATCCAAACTAGGCCTTCTCTTGAAATTCTCACTGGTTGATTTACCTTCGACCCGCACCCCTAATATCTGTTTCCGCATCATCGGAGTCAATGCCATCTCGCCAAAAGGAAGTTGGAATGTGTCGACTTCAGCGTAATACCTTTCACGAAACTAGATACTGCGACCTTGTCATACGCAATCACGAGTTCACAACGGCATTGTACAAACCGGAGTTTTCAACATATTCTTTAACTCTTGCACATTCACCTTCTAGCGGCCACAACTCCATTTTCTTAAAAGAAGATTGGTGCCTCGAAGAGACGTGCGGCATTCTTATGATCCCGCAAAAAATAAACAAATAAGTATTAAAAAACATATTAGAAAAGTAATATCAACAAACTAATCATATAGCAAGCAAAGTTGGGATTCTTACGATTGTCTCATAGATGGTATGAGCCCACGATCCAAAGATATCCAAATAGAACTTTGCCCCCATCTCTAGGTTCTCCTCTTGGTTTACCATTTCGAAGAGGCTCCAACATCAAACGATTAGCGGAACGTGTCTCGCGCCGGGTGCAATATCGCGGTTCCATCCTTCTTAACCCTCTTTCCGGCCGTCTTTGCATCCTGTTCTTGACTTCTACATCTTGTTTACCATCATCCTCTTCATCATCCTTACCACCACCATCATCCCCTTCATCCTCTTCCTCCTCATGACCACCATTATTACCTCCATCCCCTTCCTGCTCATCATCATCACCATTACCATCATCAGAATCATCACCACTAACATTACCTTCATCATCATTGTCACTCTCTACATCCTCTTCACCTCGTACGGGAGGATCTTCTTGTATCTCCTCTTGTTGGATTTCTTATTCTTCACCACTACTGCTAGCGGAAATAACAGGTGAGTCTGATTCTGATGAATCCGACAACTCATCACCTTTGTCTCTTGGTTCGGTGATAGAAAATGATACCTCACTCGGCTTCTTACCGCGTAATGGACCGGCAAGTAAGTATTTATCATGGCGTGGAGGTTTGGAAGGTGGAGTTATCGTCATTGGAACCTTGCCTTTGGTTCTGCATTTGGTTTCGAAACAAAAAAACAAAAAAAAACCCAACAAGACATCAACTTTATGGTTATCAGATCAAGAGTCGTCAATACGATAATCTAAAACACAACCGAACCTCGAAGCATTATTGTGACGACTCAAAGTCATATGATGACGACCCTGTCAAATAACAAAGGGTCGTCAAAAAGACAATAACGATCCTACGATTTGGGTTGACGACTCTAGGGCACATACCTAAGTGACGACTCAAGGGGGAAATGAGATGACGACCCTATCAATTTTTGGAACAGAGGGCTGTTCGAGTTCCATCTAGAGTCGTTAGGGAATAAATAAGGGTCGGCAAACAAGAGTCGTCATCTGCAACATAAAAGATTAACGACTCTATTCTAGGGCAAAATTCACCGAAGTAGCAGAATAAGGGTCGTCACCTTCAACCTAATAGGCTAACGATTTTTCATAAAATAAACATGCAAATGAAAAGTCGTTAGGGGTATCCACTACGATACTAACGACCCTTTAACTCGAAACCGCAAAATTTCAGTTACGTGACTCAAATTCGCAATCAAAACACAACAAAAAACGCATAGAAGGTGGGTTTAACTTCACATACCTTCTAATTGGACCCATATCTTCTTTGGGTTTCGATTTTTGGGTTTTGGGGTTCTTCCCACGATTACCTTTCCTTTGACGGCGTCGAGGAGATTGGGGATTTGACGTTCTTTGCGAGCGGTCTGTTTTGTACGAGCCATGTTTGAAGAAGAAGGTAATCGTCGATTATCTTCTAACATCGACGATGAATCGGTTGAAGAAAAAAAATCGTTTGGGGTCAATGGTGGTTGTGGAGAGGAAGAGGAGAGGAAGAGGAGAAGAAGAAGAGAAGAAGAAAAAAAGAAACTGATTTTTTTTGGGTTTAGTTTAGGGTATATGAATTGGGGGCCTAATTATGATTTCAAATTAGTGTTAACTGATTTTTTAAGATTTGTGTTTAGTAAAGGGCAAAACAGTCTTTTCAATATCGGATTAATACGCCCCTCAAAAATTTGGGGTGGAAATAAAATATCATGGCCCCCAATTAAAATGTCTGGCCCCCAATCAATCAAGGCTTTTTATCTCTATTAAATAGTTTCTTGTATTTGCGTCTTCGTCATGGAAGTTGCATTCTAATTAACTTTTTGGATCAATCAATACAAGGTAAAGTTTGTGATTTTTAATGCACAATGCAACAATACAAGGTCATGCAATTGAATCTCAATTTCCCACATATACACCAAATCTAGATTTCTTTAATTGTAACTTTCACATATCTCATGAACGACACTAACATCATATGGATAGACCGAGCGGAGCTTGACCTTGGTCGTTCGGGTTTGACCAAGGCGATTTCTAGGGTTTGGCGATTTTATTCTTCTTCTGCTTCGAATCTCATGGCACCGCCGTCTGGTGGTGTCGTAGGTTCTATCACTTCAACCTCAAACCCTCTTTCATCTCCTCCCACGGTGACTGAGGGTGTTTTTCAGGGAGATAGTTCGTTACAGTCTGCTAAGAAGAGTTCTATAGAGATTTTCCCTCCACTTATGGGTTCTTGCTCGTCTGCACACCGGAATCCTCCTGGTCCTTTGGGTGGTGGAAATACTTCTTGGGTAGGGATGGTTTTGAAAGATCTGAAGAATCTTCAGATGAAAAGTGATGATTTGAGGTATCGTGCTCCTTAATTATTCAATGGTAAGAAAGCTTTTGTTGCTTCTCTAACTGATTTTGAGGATGATATTAGACAGTATGAGAAATCGATTATTGGGGCTTTTGTGGGTCGTCGATTACCTTTCCTTTTTGTTAAGAAGATTTTACTTAGGCTCTTGAAACTCAAAGGAGAGGTTAACACCTTACATAGTGATGCCTCCTTTGTGTTTTATTTTAGTAATGATGAGGATAGACAAAGAGTACTTGAAATAGGTCATGTGTATATTGTTAGCAGACTCTTTATGATTCGACCATGGTCTACAATGGTTGAACAAATGGTAGAGGATCTTAAAACTATTCATGTTTGGTTCACTCTTAAGTAGATTCCTATATTTATGTGGAACTAGAAGGGGATTGAAATTATTGCTATTTACTTTGGAATTCCTTTGATGACTGATAAGAAAACCTTAGAGAGATCTAGAATTAACTTTGCTAGGGTTTGTGTGGAGATTGACTGCACAAGCTGTGAATTCCCTAGTGAGATTCCAGTGGTGATTGATGGTAAAGAGGTTTTTAGGATCCCTGTGGAGTGTTCTTGGAAACCACCAAGGTTCCTTGGGTGTAAGACCTTTGGACACTCATATGCCAAATGTCCTCTTAAACACCAAGTTCCAGTTGAGAAGCAGAAGGTGCAACCTACTCCTCAACCTCAGAAACCTGTTTGGGTGGTTAAAAACACAAATAATGTACAAGATTCAATTCCTGCTAATAATGTGGATGTTGTTACTGAAGATGTTATGGATATCCAGATTGTTGATAAGGCAGTGAGTGGTGAAGATAACTTGGTTAGAAAAGAAGTTATTGAGGATGAGACAATGCAGGATTCTAGAAAGAGAACCTTTGAAGATAGCAGTTCAATTACTGAGACTTGTGCCCAGCCTCTTATTGTATCTGATAAACCTATGGTAATGGAACAAATACCTATCAAGAATTCCTTTGATGTCTTAAGGGAAGTTACCATGGAAATAACTGAATTTACTCAAGTTGATAGCTCTACCAAAGTTAATACTTCAGCTGCTGAAAATTTAGATCCCAACTTGGGAAATAAGGATCATCAACACTCTTCTTCTCTTCTGGTGGTAGTGGTGCAAAAGGATATATTCCTAAGAAGAATTATATTGTTAGAAGTGTTCATCAAATGGGGACAAATTTGATGAAACATGCTAGAGGTAAGAGATCTAAACCTCTAGTTTTTAATGATGTTTAATCTAGGAGGTTGGAACATAACAAGGCTAAAAGACCCTCTTAAACAAGTAGAAGTTAGGAATTTCATTTGAATAAACAACTTGTCTATAGTGGGCATTGTTGAGACTCATGTGCAGAGTCAAAATAAAGATAGAATAAGAATGGCTATTAGGCCTGATTGGCAGTATAATAACTCTAATAATGATTCTAGTAGAATTTGGATTGGGTGGAACCCTGTGGAAGTCTCAGTTTCTACCCTCTACGCCTCTGACCAGGTGATTTTTGTTAATATTGTTACTAGTAGAGGCATTCAATTTGTGGTGGGGTTTGTTTATGGAAGCAATGACCAACAAGTTAGACAACTTTTGTGGGATGACATTCTGAATTTTTCTTCAACAAATACTCTTCCTCTTCTTCTTGTGGGTGATTTTAACTCTATTCTTTACCCTCATGAGAAGGTGAGAGGGAATTTAACTACTACTAATTACCTGGATTTCTGGAATTATACTCAAGATAGCTTTCTTTTTGACCTTGCTTACTCTGGATGCTTCTATACTTGGACGAATGGTCATACTTATGAGAAAAGGATCTTATCTAAGCTTGACTGAGCCGTTGTGAATATGGAGTGGATAACTAGGTTTTCTGATTCTAAAGCTGTTTTCCTTGAAGCTAGTATTTCAGATCGTTCCCTTGTGGTGGTTTCTATTTTTGAAGACAGGGTTCATGGTCCTCCTCCCTTCAAATTTTACAATTTTATGATTAAGGAACCTTCCTTTCTGAGTCTAGTTAGAGCTATCTAGGAAGAGCCTGTAAGAGGAAATCCTATGTTTGTTTTTGTTACCAAGCTCAAGAAAGTAAAAGCCAGAATTATTCGATGGAAGAGAGAGATATTCAGAAGCATTCATGCTCAAGTTGAAATTGCTAAAGCTGAGTTATCTACCATACAACAACATATTCAACATCATCCTTTATGTGTGGAGTCAGTTCAGCAGGAAAATGTAACTATTAAACAGTATGCTAATGTTACCAGATATGAAGAATTTGTAGCTAAGCAAAAGTCTAGAGTCAAATGGATTGATCTGGGGGATTCAAACACCATGTTTTTTCATGATTCTATGAAGGAGAGGCACTCTAGGAATAATATTCTCACTTTGATGTCTAGAGAGAAGGTACTTCTTCAGGAGGACAAGGAGATTGCTGAAGAATGTATTGATTTATATTCTTCATTATTTGATGATGCTGACAGTTCTTTTGTGGATGACCGGCCCTGATCTTCTTGATTCTTTAAAGTTTGATAATTTGTTGAGTGATGAGCATAGATGTGACCTAATTCGGCCTGTTACTAGAGATGAATTTGTGCTTGCCTTATCAACTATTGGTTCTAGCAAAGCCCCCGGGCCTGATGGTTTTTCAAGTTGGTTTTTCAAGTCTTGTTGGAGTATTTTGGGTGATGATTTTACGACTGTTGTTCATAATTTCTTTAAACAATCAAAGTTGCTCAAAGAGGTAAATAGTAATTTTTTATCCCCTCTTGCTCAGAAGGAGAATCCCAACTCTCGTCATGGACTATAAGCCTATTTCTTGTTGTAATGTAATGTACAAATGCATCAGTAAGATTATTCCGTTGAGGATGAAGCATGTGTTAGGAGGGCCTATTAGTGCTAATCAATCTGCTTTCATCTCTACGGAATATCAATCCAAGATAATGTTCTAGTGTCTCATGAATTATTAAGAAATTATCATAGAACTGTTGGGTCACCTATATGTGCTCTAAAGATTGACCTTAAAAAGGCCTATGACACTGTTAGTTGGAAGGCTGTTATTCTTGCTCTGCAAATTTGGTTTCCCCATGTTTATTGACTGGATTAAATGTTGCATTACCTCTCGTAAGATTTTCAATCATTATAAATGGTTCTCCATTTGTTTTTTTTGGTGCTAAAAGGGGACTTCTTCAAGGATGCCCCTTATCCCCTTACTTATTTGTTATGGTGATGGAGTTTTTAAGTGTGTGTATCAATCAGCAAGTCAAATCAAGGGACTTTGGTTTTCATCCCAGGTGCCAGCTTACTTCTCTTACACATCTCTGCTTTGCGCTTTGTAGATGATGTTTTGGTTTTCTTTAAAGGTGATCTTAATTCAGATTCTTCCCTAAATACTGCCCTTCATAGATTCAGCACTTGTACAGGTTTGGAAATAAGCAAGGAAAAAACATCTCTCTTCCATTCTGCCGTGAATGAAGTAAACATTCAGAATATTATTACTTGTCTTGACTGTGTAGTTGGAGAGTTACCTGTAAGATATTTGGGTCTTCCTCTCTTGTCCACTAGACTGTCTTTTAAGGATTATTTGCCTCTCATTGATAAGGTCACTAGTCGGGTTAAAGCTTGGAAATATAGACCACTTACTTATGGTGGTAGACTGGGTCTTATTAAGCATGTGTTGAATGGTATGATTTTTTATTGGTTATCCTGCTTCACTCTCCCTAAGAAGGCAATAAAATGACTTAACTCTATTTTCAAGAGGTTTATGTGGGCTGGTGTTTCTCTTGATAAGAAGACCAGTTTTCCCATTGGGTGGAGTCAGTGTGTGTTCCTTTTAAAGAAGGGGGTCTTTATGTTAGAGACATTTCCACCACAAATGCAGCAGCAGGGATGAGACACATTTGTGAGCTAGCTTCAAACAAAGGATCTGTCTGGACTGAATGGATAAAAGCAAATCTCATCAAGGAAAAAAAAGTTAGACTATGCAATGTCCCAAAGATGCTTCATGGAGCTGGAGACATATCCTTGGGCAGAGATATGAAGTTGTTAAGATGATAAGAACTGTAATTGGGAATAGTGCTTCTACTGGTTTTCTTACAGATTTGCAGAATCCAAATGGCAGACTGGTGGACTGGATCCTAGAGGACATTCTCAGCAATGTTTTTCTTAACAGGGAGTGCACTTTGGCTGAGTATATTGCTGACAAAAAGTGGGTACTGCCTCAGTCAGATGACATCTTTGTTTCTGCCATTATAAAGAAGATTTCCTCTGTTTATGTTGGCTCTGGAGAGGATGATAAATTGATTTGGTCTCCTAGCACCTCATGTAAATTTACTGTTAAGGATACTTATCACACTCTCAGATCTTACTTTGAGGTTCCTTGCTAGAATAGATTAGTCTGGTTTAAGATGCACATACCAAAACACTCTTTCATTACTTGGATGGCATTACATCACATACTGAAAACAAAGAATAGGCTTATTCAGTGGGGTATGGAGGTGAATCCCATTTGTGTTCTTTGTAACCAGAGAAATGAGGATGGTGAACATTTATTCCTTCATTGTCCATTCTCCTCTCGTTGGCAAGGCTTCTCAAAAAAGCTCGGGATATGCCACTCGTCGAGAGCTAGTTGGAGGAAGAGATTCATTGGTGTGTTAGCTCCTTTGTGGGTTCTTCCATTATTACCACTATCAAGAAACTCACTTTTAATAGCTATGTCTACCACATATGGAAGGAAAGGAACTCAAGAGTCTTCAACAAGCAGAATCTATCTACTGACCAGGTTAGTTGGTTGATAATTCAGGATGTCAAACTTAAGCTTCCGGGTAATAAGATTGTGGTTGATGACAGTCCTCATTCCAGGCAATTTTTCACTCTCTGAAATGTTCCTTGTGTTTTTCATCTTAAAGTGGAACTTAGATGTACTTAGTTGAGACCTGAAGGTGATGTTTTGATGATAAATATTGATGGATCCATGAGAGACACTTTAGGAGGTTATGAAGCTATTATCATAGATAGGCCTGGTGAGTGTTTGATGGCTGTTGTAGGGTCTGGGATGGCCATCTCTGTTTTGGGTCATGAACTTCAGGGGGTTGAGATTGGGTTAGTGGCTGCCATTTCTATGGGTTGTGGGATGTGTTGTACATTTGGAGACATATCTGTGCTTTGAGAAAGCACTTTGACTGGTTAAAGATTGATCACAATTATAGAGAGACCAATAGTGCTGCTGATTGGCTTGCTCATACTTACCCACCGTCAGCTTATGAGGTTCTTGATTGGAGGAATCTAGGAGAAGAGTTCAATCAGATCTTGCTTGATGACAACAGTGGGAAGACTTATTATCGATTGTAATTGTATGCAGTCTGGTGTTCTATAACAGACTGTTGTTTTTGTTTTTGTTTTTGGTTTTTTCTTTGTTTAGGTTGAGGGCCCTTTAATCCCTGCTGATCGTGTCAAAACCAAAAAAAAAAAAAAAAACTTTCACATATCTAAATTACATATGGAAAACCCCATGTAGAAATTTGAGTTGGTCTATCTAGTTAGACAAGATAAAATCTATTCTTTGCCTGTATAACTTTGACGGAGAGAAAATCACTTTTAACACCCGTTAAATTTGCGATGTTTACAATAAGGTTTTTGTTGTGAAATATCACTTCCAAAAAGATTGAGTAATCAGTAAGGGTACACAGGAACCGAGCTGAAAAACCGGACCGTGCCAGAACCGGTAACCGTACCTGGTTTTATACCGAACCGAGGAAGGGGTATAGGTACCGGTCCAAAAACTGAGAACCGGCTTCTAAGGGTACAGGTACACGACCCTATTCATATGACGTACCGTCCCGTCCCATTTGTACCGAATAATACTTGACCATCAGCAATCTATAAATTTCCCTCTCAAGGACCTGAGGTTTAAACCCAGGGAAAGACACACATGGTTCATGAGTACAATCAAAGATACAATAGAGGATGATGAAGTAGAGTACCTTTACTTCCCGTCTGAGTCATCTAAAGGAAGGAATACTCTGTTTATCAGCCCGTGATCGTCGTGATGGCGGAAATAACTTCTATGGGTTAGCATGGCCAGAGAGTCTCCCAGCCAATGCTACTTTCATGGAAGGTCTGACCTATGTATCAGATACATACTACGACTACAACAATTTGTTTCACGCAGTGACAGCCGTGCTACCTTTTGTGGGATGGTACAAAAGGAAAGGCCGTGAAAAACCTTCAAGATGGGTTCTTTTTCACTGGGGTGAACTCATGACTGGAATGGTAACATGGCTTCATAAACTCATGGAAACGACATACGAGGATATGGTTGTATTTCCAAATTATGTGAGTACAAGCTTCTAACCCGGTGCATACGCACCGGAAATTTATATTTCTGAGCCGGAAGATGTTAATTCATCCATCACACCAAAATAAATCAAAACAAAGATTCTTCATACATGATCTATATTATATGATTCAAAAAATAAATAAGATGATCTATCGGTGAGTCAATATTACTCAGATGTATTTTTTTATTGATATAGCAATTTTCATTCATATGTATTATCGGTGAGTCAATACTATTCATATTCAATACTAACACGTTCACCCCAATTGGGAGTTCTTCTTAATGTGAAAGACAACTATGGTAATTGTACTAACAATGTTTTAGCATTTTCTTAAAGTCACTTTACCCGTTTCCGGCAGTTGATTCCTAGTTTTCAGATCCGAAGAATCGTATGCTTTCAAATTTCGATGGTACATAATTCGTATTACTTCTCTTTGATGCAAACCACCTAACCGCGCGTATTACTGCAAGTCGCCTACAGATGCATTCTCAAATATGTTAGTAGTTAATAAAAATGACCATTACTTAATCATTCATACGGTGAATTGTGGAAGCGGCAAATACTGCATCATCTGTAGCATTTTCAGCAGAGTGTTCACAAAAAGGTATTTCCTCGTACATAATGAAGTGACGACAGGATCCTCATATTTAAAGCACGTCTGCTCATAATTTGAGTTTAAATATTAGGATACTGGTTATTTTTTGCGCAGCCGGGACTCCAAGAGATCGAAAACTGGACCTGGTTAAGCACCGTACATTTGTGATAAGAGCACCGCACGAAAAAAGACTGATGGGTGCAAGATTAGACAATTTTTTTGTATGGAATCAATCGTATGAGATTATCGAATGATGAGCAGAAAATTTCAAATTAATTTGTAATGTAGTGAACTAAAAATTAATTTGTAATGTAGTGAACTTACACGGTTATTTGGGGATGTTTTCATAGGATAGGATGCATGTCATCAATCGTCACCATAATGTGGGCGTTGCTTCATACGTCATGTTTGCTGCTTAACTGTACAACGTTAGATCATGAACTCTTTTTTTCTATTTGCGTGGCCACCTTAAAGTGGGCGCTGCATCTGAGGTGAAAACCGATGAAAAAAATACCATTACATACCTCTATTTTGAAGTCTTTAGATATTGTTCTTTTCCATCCCACAAAATGTCGATATCCTCCCGGTTAAGCACTACTAAATTTGATCGAGGAAATGACATGTTAAACATAAACCTCAACAGCATTTCCATATATATCGCCATCCAAATAGATACATTCAAGAAATACATCACCTTTAACATGTAAACGAATAAGTGCCTGTAAAAATAAACATACATTTCTTTGTTGGTTTGTTTACTTAAACCAATATAAGTGATATGCAAAGAGATCATGTTTTCTTTGTTCGATTTTGTATTAATTGCGCGGCTATAACAGAACATGTTTTCATCTTTTGGTTGTTAGTGAAACCAAAGCCTAAGAGAAGCCAAGAATAAAATTTAGGCCAGTGTACAGATTGATATGCATTACTAAGATTCAACAATGGTAATATACAAACTCTGATTATGCATATAATTGTGCTACCATGTATGATTTTTTACCCTCCGGTTAAACCTAAAATGTTCATCACCAATAAGGTTCATTACCGTACGGTGATGAAGTTATGTGAACATGATCTCTTTGCATGCAGGATTGCTTTTCTTTGTGACTTTCGTTCGCTTGATTCTCCTTCTGTCAGACATATATTAGGAAATATTCGACGTTGTAGATTTTTTGTTGACCTGTTTTTTTGGAATTAAATCTTCTGATCCCATTCGTGCTCGATCTGTCACCATGGACAATGGGACGTGAATGGATGGATTTCATATATCCTTTTTGTGGATTATTAGATTTTCCGCGTTGCATCTTCTTGGTATCCATATTGCAAGCTTATGAAAACCCAAGTGGATGATGGAGGAGGACTTGTCTATGTCGCTGGTTAAGTTATATGTCTTTTCGTATAGGATTTGGAAAATGTCGAACATTTATAGAGAGAACTACCAATAGACATGTCTTTCGGTATAAGATCCAGAAAAATCTAACTGCACTGGCTTTTCGTAATATCTTCATAGATAGAAAATGTCCACTGGTGCCTTTCCAGAATCAAAAGTAACGCAACTCTCTGGTTAGACGCATCTTATCAAAAACATATTAAACCAAAAGTCGCAGCATGCAATGATCGCATCGGTTTAGTAGTTCAAAGATTAAGTTATCTATTTATGTGAAAGAATCGTATATATTTGTTTTTCCGCGATCAATTTAACACTTTAAAAAATCTCCCCCCTAAGCAGTAAGAAATCATACAACAAATCTGTTTTTTATGGAGTTTCTTTAGCGAGACAGATACGTTGAGATTACCTTGAAAATCAATAGTTAG
Organism: Papaver armeniacum; assembly: GCA_023531295.1. Classification (NCBI taxonomy): domain Eukaryota; kingdom Viridiplantae; phylum Streptophyta; class Magnoliopsida; order Ranunculales; family Papaveraceae; genus Papaver; species Papaver armeniacum. The sequence continues at coordinate 224,668 of JAJJWW010004692.1, read as the reverse complement.
AAATGAATACTATATTGGACGGGATCAATTCTCATTAGAGAATTTGCGAACTAACGGCCCGAAAAATAAAGTTTCAGCTGTGCATACGATCCCTCCAAGTTCTCATTCAACTATGTGTTTTATACATCCCAGACAGGAGGTCGCTTGGGAAGTGCAGTGGCTTTTTTCCCGTAGCAAAATTACGGCGTGAAAAGGTGTGTCTTTACTCCCACAACTATTTTTCTGAACCTTTTGAATTCGAAAAGGGGAAATTACAAAGAGACATGTTATTTGTGAAAGGTGTCTCTTCAATAAGCTATGGTGACTATTGGGTTGCCTACTAGATTGTGTGTAATAGATTCAACCAATCAAATAGTGATGACATGGATTTCTAGTGATGACGTGGCTTCACCAAAATCAAGAATGATCGTGGGGTCGACATGTGGCATCTTGGGGTCGCTTATTATAAAGAAAGATACGACTAAACTGTAGTTATAAATTAACTAGTATCTAAAGAACTTATAATTTTTCATATGAGTAGCTAGTGTTATTTCCTTTTCCTCTATTTGTTGACTGATCTTGGTTAGTTTATCAACTAAATAGTAGCAGCTTTCTAATGTCTGATTCTTTCAGGTTAGTAGCGTTGAGCGAGATGATATAAAGGATCCTTTCACCGAGATAAATGTCTAATTGACATACGCTTCAGTTCTGCACTCATGATGATAATTCGCAAAGTACCGACTGGTATCGGAACCGTCCCTGGTATCGTACTTGTCCCGAATGGTACCAGAACCGAGGAACAAGATACAAGTACCGGTCCAAAAACTAAGAACCGAGACTAGGGAGGTACAAGTACACGGCCTCGGCAAGAACCGAGTCAAACCGTACCGTGTGCACCCTTAGTAATCAGAAACTCCAATTACTAACCATGTTCCCAACTTCAATTTTTTACTCAACAACTTACCTATCTAATGAACATTTTCTTCCAAGTTTCCTCAAAAATCTTAATTTCCCAAGTGCTTTCGATTGTCTTTGACTCTTTATATTGTATTTTCTCCCCAATTAATAAACATTTTGCAAAATATTTTACCAAGATATTTCAAAACTATACATGATGTTAATGAAGAAATAAAAAATGATACTATATTACTGCAGAGGCATCTCTTTTTGAAGAAGACAACTATTTTAAATGGTCGCATTTTATTCCGGTTTATACCATCCTTCCTCTTCCCTACAAAAATTGGATACTATTGCAGTTCATCGCTCTTTTTCTTCGCGATTTATTCGTAATTGATATCTTTATTTGTAAAAGAATCTTTAATGACTTCTTTTTTACCTTCTTTAAATTGTACCTTTCATTTAGTTTTTTCTGTTGTGGAAGTTGCATAATTTGATTTGGCCGATTATAGATGGTAAAGCAGGTTTTTTGTTTATTGTACAAAGCGAAAATACGAAGTGATGCAATTGATTTGGAATCCGATCCTAACTCTATCCCAATTTCTCATACATAATCCATAACGAGATTTTACACTTCATGATAGTATGAACTATGAACATTACCAAAAAAAAACTAGAAGATGGCTATTGCACACAGGTGGTATATTTTCAGTTAAATCTTTATATGCCAAGATGATTTGTGATGATGGAATTGAAAATTTCCCCCATAAATTTGTGTGGGTATCTGGTGTACTACCTAAAGTTAAATGTGAGCCTACAACAAATAGCTCTTGGACATGGCACTGTATTAATCAGGGACTAGCTCTTATTCAAAAATTCAGTGTCGGGAAGTAAGAAATGGACAAAATATAAGTGTTTGAGATGATAAGTGGATACCCGGACTTAATGATACTCTTGCAAACTTGAATATTCACACTGACAACTCAGAAACTGTAGTTGCAGACGTAATCAATTCTGACACATGCTGGAATAGATCTTCATTAATTCTATTTTCCATGCTGAAATTGCTCTTAAAATTTGCAACATTTTTTTGTTCAGAAATAAGGATCAAACACTAAAAAAAAAAAGTGTTTTTTCTCCATATCACGGTGGGATAAACACCCCCTATCAGCTCCTCACTAACCAATTTTGGAGAAGAAAGAAAAAGGTGTGTTGAAATTGAAACGCATTGTCACATTGCCCTTGCTCTTAATGTAGAATCTGAGATAATTTTTCAATAATACTTTCCATGTGCCATAAAAGATGGGAATTTCATTCATTTTTGCTTATTCTTATGTAAACTAGCAAAACCGCACGCGTGATGCCAGTGCCAGTCCATTCCAACACCAGTAATATATACAGTTTATTGCTTATCCTTTTTAAGCTCAAGGAGTCCATGACTACCCTACCTTTTGCAACAGCCAGCCAAATAACTTAGGAATAAGATAACCAACACTACTGGGCTTACTGTAATGTTCAGTAGATGTCCAAAGTGCAGTTTGGTTTTATGACATCGTATCCCCTTAATTAATTTTATTAATACAATGTAGATACATTAATTGCTTCTGTAGTACCTTCCAAGCTTTCAATTGTTCGTTCTTTCTCAAGGAAATTTGTGTTTGAATACCTCATGAGTCATGAAGCATCCTGTCTCAAGTGCCCGTTCCTCTAATCATGATAAACATCCAACCACTAGGGCTGATGCTCTCTCCAAACACGCTTTGCATGAGCAAGCATTTTAAAAAATCGAAGCGTGTTGAAATTGAAACGCATTGTCACATTTCCCTTGCTCTTAATGTAGAATCTGAGATAATTTGCCAATAATACTTTCCCTGTGCCATAAAAAATGGGAATTTCATTCATTTTGGCTTAATTTTATGTAAATAAAAGACTCTTTTTTTACGGACAAAAACCCATTTTTATGATCAAAAAAGGTTTCTGTTAAAAATTGCTACAGAATGGCCTCTCAGCCGTTTATTAAGGAGATCGTGGAGTGCCAATACTGCAGGGAATGAAAGATTTTTATTATAGGGAAAGCTGATTTGTTTAGGGGGAAAGCTGAAAATATTTGACTACAGTATATCTCGTTTGACTTTGGGTCGTTAAGGGGGAGGAGTAAATAATTGTTTTTCCCCTTAACAAAACATTGGAGTTTACTGTTTGGTCCTCAACTAATTAACCTAATTTTATAATAATCAGTCTTAAGACTCTTAACCTAACCTATATTTGAGCTACTGTATAATTAACCATGATTAATCGTAATCCATTTTTATGATTAAATCCTATCTTTCTTCCCTTCTCACAAAATCCAGCAAACGAAACGAAGATGCTGGCTGGAGCTATATATATATACATCAATCACAAAATCCAAAATCCAGCAAATTCTCTTTTTTCCAATGGAATATGGTCATTCGCTTATCCATGAGACATGACTCTTATGTTCCTTAAATAGATGTGAAACTCCACGCCTCTTTATCATGATTTCTAAAGGCTGTTACCACAAATAGGAAAAAACCGTCACAAAAAGTAAATGAACCGTCACAAATAAATGGACGACCAACCGTCGTGACTAGTGGCGTCACAAATGTCTTTTTTGTGACGGTTGGTCAACCCTCACCAATAGGTTCTCTATCTGTGACGGTTATTTGGCCCTCACCAATTATATGCCCGCCACCGGCTAAAATGTTTCCGGGAACGGCTCCCAATTCTGGTTTTCGTATTTGTGACGGTTTACAAACCCTGACTAATATTTTCCTATCGCCGTCCATTAACCGGTCACCGGAGTTGGATTTTAGAGTCAGAATTCTCAGAACATAAATCTTAGATAGAAACTTACATTCATGTATAACAAAGTTTTAGAAAGTTCTCCATTGAACTTATATTCATATATAATGAAGTTTTACAAAGCTTTGAAACTTATATATATGCAAGTAAAAGAATATTTTATTGTTCTAAAAACATCAGAAGTACGCATGTGTAATGTTTGGGACAAGCTGCGAACAACGAACACAACTGATGGCATGAAAAAAAAAAAAAAAAAGATATCATTCCATTCCCTTATATTAAAAAAATCACTCACCCATATGGCATGAAAACAAAAAAAGAATCATCCCATTCCCTTATATTCAAAAAAAACGAGCACCTATATCAGTCACCCATCCATACACCAACATCTTCCATTCATGGACTGTTCTTGATCTCCGCATCAGTCCTGTAACATACAAACCATTTCAAGCATTATCATCGCAGAAAATTTCATGCCAGGTTCAAGGACACATCATGAGAACTGTAAGAGGCAGGCACCACTTGAGGTAACCTATATCTCAGTTCAAGATTACATACAAACAATTTTCCACCTCAATATCTCACTAAAAAAGAAATACAAAGCGAACACAGTACTGTAAACTGTAGACTAGTCTGATTCATTACTAATAATGTAGTAATACAAAGTATCAATGATCAACAGTCTGTGCAATTATATATATAGGTGGACATATTTCTATGACAACCACAATACGATAATGTAATGCCTATATTATTCGTGGTGTATATTCAATTTCCAATCAACTAATCACCTCATTATCAATGTATTCCAATTTACAAGTTATACACGTACACATATTCACTTTCTCAATGATCAATGCATCCCTAGTTTTCCAACTAAACAAAATTTTAAAACCTTAATCCTAAAATTTGAAACTAAATCATTCTATCCATAGTTCAATTTCGTAAATTCAAGTTCTGGAAAAGATTATATAAATTTAAGTTGAGGAAATAACTTAATAAAGCAACTCAGTAACTTAATAGTGCCTCCAGCTCTGCAATCCTATCCTGTATATCATTTATAAAAGATTCAAAACATTAAGTCAAGGTGAATTTTCATTAAGTTAAGCTACTGTAACCATATTAGGCTTTTCTTGTTTGTCATTCAAAACACTAAACCAACCTTCACGATCAACCATGCCATTGTTTTCACGTGAGCTGGTTTTATCTGTCATAACAAGTATAAGGTTTTGAAGTGGAGAAAATGAATTGGAAGAGGACAAGGATGAGAAAAGGCTAAATGGGAGATAATTACCTACATGAGATACAATGTATCCATCATCTTCCATGGAATGGCTCATATGAGAGGACATTTCAGAGTTTATTAAATTATATTCTCGAGTTTTACCCATGTTTTCCCTACAATTCGAATGACAGTAGAAGTTGTAATATGAAAAATTAGTTACGGTATAAGTGTACCTCGTTATCTGGATTTGGAGGATCAGTTGTTGGCACTTAATCAACACCCAAGATGATCGCTTCATCATCTTCCATGTCATTGTTTTCATCTTGATATGGTACCAGGATACTTTTGACCTACACAGTTCCATACTTGATAACTCAAACTGAACTTGATGGATGAAAATAATCTAAACCACAAACTTCACTCATTCATAGTCCAATGCTACCAATTTACCTTGAGATCTAGGACGATATGTTTGTTGTTAACATTTCCTATTTCCATTTTGATAGGGTTTTCAACCATGGATGGTTAGCTTCTTCTTATGAGAAACCTCTGAATAATGGAGGAAGAACTCCTGCCAAAACCAAGTAAAAAGTGTTAAACACAGTCAGCAAAGTAGTCCACCGGATTTAAAACCATATATTGCAAAAAAAAAAAAAACAAACCTAACAAACCCAAAAGCTTACTATTATACCTCATTTTATTTGGTGTAATGTCTGCATTGCCATTAAATCTGAACGTTGCTCCGTGTTTCTTGTTCTTCGTTGTTGGAATTCGAATAACTAAATGAAACTGCACAATACAATCCATTCATGTATTAGTATAAACTTCTTATCAATTTCCTTCCAGAATTCAAAGCTACTGTAAGACTAAGAGTACTCAAAATCAAATCCAACTCCAGCTCATCATCAATGAATAAATCTATCAAATGAAAGAAGAAGTGAGATTTAACATACACACATATTCTACTATTATAGGTCCTTCAATAGCTTCAGATATGCAGAACAGAAGGGTTCTTAGGTATTTCTTCTGTAATGCATCATAAACACCTGAAAAACCAGAAGAAGAAAACAATCAACCTTTAGGTAATCTGTAAAGACCCTCAAGCACGTCAACGCTATTAGACCAGTCAAGAGACGATTTAGACGCTAATGGCGTGATTTGTTAATATAATTTTAATTATTAGAAATCTATATATCAACGATTTAAATATGAAACTAGCATCGTTAGTTAGGTCTCGAAAACTTACGTGGGATGGACTACTCAAACGTGTCATTCGGACACCGGACGAAGAAAATACCATCAGATTTGTACGAGGGGCAAAATAGTCATTTTGCATCTAAACCGCCTGGCTGCCCTTATCCATTTTATGGGCGCCTTAATATCTATTTTTGGTCTTATCCCTTCACATGTCGAGCAGATAAGCCCATTCTCTTCATTTTCTACTTGTGTTCATCGCTTTCGGCGATTTTGTGAGATGATTCTGAGGTCAAAATCAAAGAGAAACTTAGGGGAAACTTTAAGATTTGATTACTGGTGGTGGTGTTGATGTTAATTGAGCCTGGGAGAAGAACGAGCTGAAGTTGTTATTATCGGAATTTCTGTTTGAGAATGAATCCGAGTCCTCAGGTGAATATGTGAGTTTTTGGGATGTTGTTAGTTGAAGATTAGAAGGGGTTGTTGTTGAATCAAGGTTCTAAAGTTGTCTTGATGATGAATCGAAAAAGTTAGAGTTCTCAGGACAACCTCAGAGAAGAATTAAGAGTTCGAGTTGGTGATGATTAAGATGAAATTAAGGATGGGTTTTAGGAACAGATCATGAAGAAGAAGTTGTTATGTTAATTTGGATGTTTGATTGGAGAAATTGAAGGGTTGGGCTTCATGTGTTCTTCTCCAAATTGAAATAGGGTTCGAGTAGATTTGATAATAAATTAGAGTAGCAGTTAGATGAAGTACAAAGGGGTAGTCGGTGGATTGATGCTGTGAGGCTGTTGAAAGAAGAAATTCAAGATTTGAATAATCAGGATTCAATTAGGGTTTCGTATAAATGTTCAGAGATATGTTAGAAGAAGAAACTGAAGTTTATGAAGACTATGAGGCGTGTTTTGAAGAGGAATTTGATTGGTAGAAGATGAACGTGCTAATGATATGAGGTAACTGCTTTTCCCAGTAAACCTAGTAAAGAGATTTATTTCCATTATTGATTTTATGTGAATGTTTGTGGAATTGTGAGTTGAGATGGGATGGATATGGAATGAATGTGGGGATGTAGTTCAGGTGTATGTTGATTTACTAACACTTGTTCATGTTAGGGATGCAGCAGAATTTGGGTTACAGGAAACTGTGTGGGTTGTAGTGAACTGAACAAGGAAACGGTGTTGATGAAATGATTGGTGAGAGTTGATGTGGTTGATTCTTGGTGGTAATTGAGCTGAGGTTGTAAATTAGAGCTTATGTTGAATCACTGGAAATTGGTTTAGGTTGCAGTGTGTGGAATTGAAGTATTAAATGGAGAAGCAGGTGATGTTGGTTTGATTTAGAATGGATGAGTATTGTAGATACTGCCGATGAACAGAGTTGAGAAGTTGAAGTTGGGGAATGACTAGTGGCTCTAGAAGTATGAACTGAAACTAGTATTGGAACTGTGTTGGTAGTGTTGTTGTTCAAGAATAACTGAAGTGAGAATTCAGTTGAATTAGTCTATGATATGTTTGGAACTCTTAGAGTTTGTGTGTGCTGATAAGATATTTAGGCCAAGTTGGTTGTAATGCTGTTATGGAAAGAGTCTTAGTGAAAGCCTGCAAGTGCAGATCAAGGTAAACTAGTTTGCATTTGTAATTTGAATTCAAAGTTTAGTTAAGAATGAATGTCTTGTTGTTGTAATGAAATAGATTGAAGCTAAACTAAGGTTAGAATTGTAGATGTGTTAGAACCTTTGGCTTGTCTGACTAAACTTAGTCAGTCTGACTCGTTTTATTTTAGCTGACTTAGTTATCTGACTGAGCGAGTTACCCTTGTTAACCAGAGTTGAGTCGGTTTGACTCAGTAGACCAGGACTTGACTTGACCGTGACCCTTTGACCGATTTATGTTTGAGTAGTCCATCCCACGTAACTTTTCGAGACCCAACTAACGATGCTAGTTTCATATTTAAATCGTTTTTATATTAATTTCTAATAATTAAAATTATATTAACTAATCGCGCCTTTAGCGTATAAATCGTCTCTTGACTGGTCTAATAGCGTTGACGTTCTTGAGGGTCTTTACATTTTACATTGTAGAGCCCCTTAAGCTAGCAACTGACTAATCTAAGAGATTAACGAATAAAAAGGCACCAAGGATCTAAAATATTTACTTAAAAATTCAATAGAAATCTGCTACCAAACTTAACCCAAAAACTAGCCACGCTCTGAAATATATATATACAAGAACTTCTCTCGAATGATACATATACAATAGTTATTTGGTTTTCAAATAGAATATAAAAACTAATAAACATAGCAGAAGATGACCAACTAACGAAATCAACCCTTGAAGCTTTCGCTGCGCAACTCTGATCTGTATCTGAAACTGAAAGTGGGAATGGGTGAGCACATCATCCCTAAAAGGGTTGCCCAGTAGGAATAACATTTAACTTTCAAGTAGTCACTGAAATGATCTAGAAAACATTACATGTTTTTCCTAAATATTAAAAGGCAATCAATTCACAGATTTATACAATCATGTATATGGAACTAACTCCTTCTTCAAATAATGTATATATTGAGTGTCGACCCATTCCTTAAACACCCTATTAGTTTATATGAGTGTCGACCAATTCCTTACACAGCTATTAGGCATAAAAGCTCGAATTCATGTAAATATAAATGAAGGAGCAGTATCTTATATACCACAGATGGAAAATCTTGTTTTCCAAGCATTCAAATGGAAATTCTTATTTCCCAAAAAATTCATAGATACAAGCAAAACATTACAGTTCCTTTCCAAACAATGGAAAGATTAAAGGAATCAATAGAATTTTCGGAATTTAAATTAAACAATGCATTGAAAGCACAACCAGATAATGCATGAATTTGATAAACATAAACTCTTGTAAAAGAAAACAACAATAATCACAAAAGAGCTAAATATATATTCCCATCTCTTATGATGACAAGCCACGCCTACCTCGAGATCCACGATCCACTGGTTCATTCTTTGAATCGATCTTTGTTAATAAGAGTAACTGTTAATCACAAGAACTCTAAGAATCTAGCCAAAATGGCTCACACAAGAATCATACAAGTTTATCAAATGGTTCTAAGCCCACTTATGGTTCTATATCGTTTATTTATATATCTTTAGCAAATTACTAATTCAATTAGATTGGTTCGATAGTCTATAGCTAAGTCTTATGAATATCTACAACCTTGTTAAAGAATCCAAAGGTTAATCCATATCACAATTGTCCAACACATCAAAATAGAAACTAATTATAAGCCCAAGCTCAACAAACCATCTCCTTACTAGGGCCTGGTCCTTATGGGTCAAATAACGGTCAAAGGTCAACTAACAATCAACGTCTATGGTCTGGTCAAATCAAACAGGAATCGGTCAAAGGGTCATGGCCAAGTCAGGTCCTGGTCATCTAAGTCAAACCAACTCAACCCTGGTTAACAAGGGTAACTCGTTCAGTCAGATAACTAAGTCATCTAAAAGAAAACGAGTCAGACTGACTAAGTTCAGTCAGACAAGCCAAAGGTTCTAACACATCTACAATTCTAACCTTAGTTCAACTTCAATCTATTTAATTACAAAAACAATTCATTCATTTTTAAATAAACTTTGAATTCAAATTACAAATGCAAACTAGTTTACCTTGATCTGCACTTGCAGGCTTTCACTAAGACTCTTTCTATAACAGCATTACAACCAACTTGGCATAAACATCTTATCAGCACACACAAACTGTAAGAGTTCCAAACATATCATAGACTAATTCAACTAAATTCTCACTTCAGTTATTCTTGAACAACAACACTACCAACACAGTTCCAATACTAGTTTCAGTTCATACTTCTCGAGCCACTAGTCATTCCCCAACTGCAACTTCTCAACTCTGTTCATCGGCAGTATCTACAACGCTCATCCATTTTAAATCAAAGCAACATCACTTGCATCTCCATTTAATACTTCAATTCCACACACTGCAACCTAAACAAATTCCCAGTGATTCAACATAAACTCTAATTTACAACCTCAGCTCAATTACCACCAAGAATCAACCACATCAACTCTCACCAATCATTTCATCAACACCATTTCCTTGTTCAGTTCACTACAACCCACACAGTTTCCTGTAACCCAAATTCCGCTGCATCCCTAACATGAACAAGTGTCAGTAAATCAACATACACCTAAACTAAAGCCTCACATCCATTCCATATCCATCCCATCTCAACTCACAATTCCATAAACATTCACATAAACTCAATAATGGAAATAAATCTCTTTACTAGGTTTACCGAGAAAAGAAGTTACCTCAATTCATTAGCACGTTCCTCTTATACCAATCAAATTCCTCTTCAAAACACGCCTCATAGTCTTCATCAACTTCAATGTCTTGTTCTAACACATCTCTGAACATTTACACGAAACCCTAATTCAATCCTGATTATTCAAATCTTCAATTTCTTCTTTAAACAGCTTCACAGCATCAATCCACCGACTACCCCTTTGTACTTCATCTAACTGCTACTCTAATTTATCATCAAATCTACTCGAATCATAATTCAATTTGGAGAAGAACACGTGGAGCCTAACCCTTCAATTTCTCAAATCAAACTTCTAAATTAACACAACAACTCATTCTTCATGATCTGTTCCTAAAACCCATCCTTAATTTCATCTTAATCATCACCAACTCGAACTCTTGATTCTTCTCTGAGGTTGTCCTGAGAACTCTAACTTTGACTTTTTCGATTCATCATCAACACAACTTCAGAACCTTGATTCAACAACAAACCCTTCTAATCTTCAACTAACAACATCCCAAAAACTCACGAATTCACCTGAGGACTCGAATTCATTCTCAAACATAAATTCTGATAATAACAACATCAGCTCGTTCTTCTCCCAGGCTCAATTAACATCAACACCACCACCAGTAATCAACTCTTAAAGTTTCCCCTAAGTTTCTCTTTGATTTCGACCTCAGAATAATCTCACAAAATCGCCGGAAACGATGAACACGAGTAGAAGAATAAGAAGAAGAAAGAAGAAGAATAAAGAAGAATGAATAAGAAAATAAAGATAATGGGATTATGTGCTCGACGGGTGAAGGGATAATACCAAAAATATATATTAAGGCGCCCAGAGAATGGATAAGGGCAGCCAGGCGGTTTAGATGCAAAATGACTAGTTTGCCCCTCGTACAAATCTGATGGTGTCTTCTTCGTCCGGTGTCCGAATGACACATGTTTGAGTAGTCCAGCCCACGTAATAATTAAAATTATATTAACTAATCGCGCCATTAGCGTCTAAATCGTCTCTTGACTGGTTTAATAGCGTTGACGTGCTTGAGGGTCTTTATATAATTGTAATTCCAATTAAATCTCTAAGTGAGATCGTTATACCGCTTTCCATACCGTCAATAATCCTTATGGATTCAGCATCTATATGCATGAGTTTTGGAATCTTCGTCTCTGTTATAATTTACAGTAACTAAATTCATCACATACCTATAAAAAGACTAATAAAGATGTAAATCTGAAAAGAAGGTTTAGTGGTACCGAAAGCAGGAATCCCTAGCTACAATTACATCTTCACTACATACCCACCACATCATCTTCAGCTCCTCATACTCCACCAATAATCCCCTGTAATTCAACCCCTTCACCAAATTAAACCTAAATTCCCACTATCTCAGTTATACTCATCTTTCTTCATCAACTATGAGCTGCTATGACTCAAATCTTCTTCGATCCACCACTATTATCTCACTCTCTTTATCTATCATTCAAACTCAAGAACACTGGTCTAAGTTTATAAGCAAAAACCTAATTTGGGATGAACCCTAATTCCCAATTGATTCATTATAGAAACTGAAATTAAACCCTATACATCATCCAAACTTCAATTAAAAGAAAACCCATCACTAATCAATCAATCTATAAATCAATTTCACACAAAAATAGTGTTAATTAAAGAAACCCTAAATTCAACTTACCTTTCTGTTAAGTTTGAATCAACACATGGACCGACACCATGACCATCAACTATCCTTGATTCCATTCCATTTCTCTAAATCTCAGACTCATGATATTTATCTCCATCATTGATTCTCATTGAAACCTTAATCTTATCATAGAACTCTCTTTCTCAACACAGTTCTGTGTTCAATCAACTATGGCTCCATCAGCAACTCTCTCCCTAAACACATCAGTATTGATTTTCTATGAACGAGATGAATAAAGAATAGACGATTTGAACGAGATTGTAACAGAGCAAACCTCGGTTTTTCAGCGGAGAAAAAATGGGAAAAGATAAGTGAAATAAAACCAGATCTGTTTTAGGCTTTCAGCAGATAAGGCCGAGAAAAGAAGAATAAAAAAAAAAAAATTCTTTTAAAAGTTTTAGTAAAATCATTTACGCTGTCGGAAGCCCGAAACCGACCAAACAAAACTGCTCCTTTGACTAATCCTACTATTTCCTACGATTGGTCAAAACACCGTCACAAATAGTCACTACTTATGACGCCCCTAAAAAAACCTCACTAATAGGACTTGTTTTTGTAATGCCAGCATCCAACGGATGAGATTTCTTTGTCCTATATGGATTGGTACCCGCCTCTAGCAAGAGTGATATCAGCCTTTAGCAATCGTGCTCTTTACAACCTGTTATGAGAAAGTTTACTTAAACTCAATATATAACTTTAGTAACGGATCAAAGTTCCGAGTGGATCATATATTTTGTTAAGATAGTTCGAAAATGAAGTAATAAATATCACCAGGAAAGATATAAGTCATCCATCTATGAACACTATTTCTTACAATCATGCAATAGGAAATATTTCACAGCTGTATGATTGATGCCACTAGATTTCCCGAGTAATTCATTCTTTTTCCAAAAACAAAATTCTCAAGAATATCAGACGATTCGTTGGTAGCATAAAATAAAAGTTAATTAAGCCATGATCAAAGAACACGAGAAGCATTTAAGAAAGAATATCCAGAAGATACTTGTGTTTCTTTTCCTCTTTTGGGTGAAAAATTCTTTTGTCGGCTGTAACGTTTTTCATGGTAATTGGGTAGGTTTGGTTAGCGGATAAATGGGTAATACAAAATAATATATGCTCCTATACATATCTAATAACCGTAACTTTCCCCTTAAAATGCTTTCCCCTTAAACAAATCAGCTTTCCCTATAAAAAAAAAATCGGAATGAATGGCTAATCTACACAAAATCATCTGTAATAATTTACTCGCCAACTAATTAATATAAAGATGATTTTTTTTTCTTAGTTTCCTCGAGCATCTTAGCTACACAGTACGACTGTCTATATTTTTCTCCTAAAAACTCATTATATGATTTTTTTTTACAAATATACATCTGAATATATAGCGCAACTGAAGAAATAAAAATTGATAGAACACATGAATCCTGCTTTGAATAGTACCTCTTTGTCATGGATGTTAGATTTTGTCCGATCATAAAAAATTAAAGCAGGCTTCCTGTGATTTTCACTGCACAATGCATTGTTACAAAGTCATGCAATAATTTCATTCCAATTTGCCACACATTAAGCAAAACTTTTTTTTTTTAAATAAAAATTTTATATTGAAAGAAAAAGGGAAAGTCCCTGAAATTATACAGACAAAACCACATTAATCAAAACTTGAAACTAGATTTTTCACTTCAAAGACCCTTGCCGTATACTACTACATCGGTACATCTTCTCTACTCAGCTAGTCAGCTTCCCTGATCATCTTAATTGTACTATCAGTTTTATAATTGTTTTTCTGGTTTTTCTTCCAAAAATTTATTTGGCATGAATTTTACAAAGACGTACCTATGATTCTATATCTATGCAATAATGCAACCATATTCAATGAATACTAAATGAATCAATTCAATTTCTTTTCGTAGAAGTTAGTTATTCTTTTTTTTTATCGATCATAGAAGGAATATTGGGAGTAGGCTTCTTGTGGTCTTATCACAGTGAAACAAAAAAATCACAAGATTTACTTTATTACTTATGGAGTAGTAACATTGAGAAATATCATGTCTACATTGCTTACGGTTTGAATCAATATTGATTAAAGGAAGATAAGGAATTACAGGCACAGGACATGAGTCTATATACTCATCAATACAGAACTCTCAAGCATCTCTCGACTCAATTCTCTCTTGCACTCGCACGTGCCGCACACCCTCACACCCTCACATCCACACCACACACATACACTCGCACAATCACAATACATGTTATTACCCTCCCTCAAGCTCAAGGGGGCTTGAATAGGCGACTTGTGCTTGCAAATATACGCTAGACAAACCATACTGACAAAGTAGTTACAGCGGTAGCAAAAATAATAAGGCAACAACAAAAGTAGTAGGTAAACTGGTGACAAACCAAGGTCAGAATTGATGATGTTGAAGGCAGTGTAACTTGATAAGTAGGTGGTGATGTAATAGAAGCAGATGTTGCAGGTGTAGATTAAGCTCGCAGTGGGTCCAGTATTAACAGCATACGTACTGCAAAGATAACCAAATTTCCTAACACCAGGAATTCAATGATAAGTGATTGTCTAAAATCTGATGTAAATAATACCCTAGCAGATGGAGAAAATTTAAATATTTCTGAAATACTGCACTGCATAACCAACACATTGAACTGGAACTTCAATTGGATGATACCACCAATTTAAACACATGACAGCAGCTAGTGGTTTATACTCTTGAACTTCAACAGACCAACACAAATAATAAACAGAGTCAAGAACTGAAACTTCTTATTTAAACTGGCAAAAGAAACTGGAGTTGTTGGTGCAGAAAAAAGTGATGTTATAATTCAATATTAAGCCAAAAGAGATATAAAGAAGAATCACTTATATGATTGGAATAGCTGCTATAGTAGCCCCAGTAGTGGTAGAGAAGACATAAATTGTTAGTCAATATAGCACCAGTAACAGGAAATGAAGATGCAGGACAAGAAGATGCTCGTATTTGGGAACTGCAACCTTGCTTTGTATGATCAAATCTTTAGCACCATGATATGAATAAGCTAAAGTAGAGTAGTTGAGCTCACAGGCCTGGACATGAATACTTGGAAAGATTATCTTAGCAAAATTAATTCTCTTCTCCCTGCAGTACTAAATAAGAAATAAACATCAATCTTCTTTCACACACTCCCCAGCAAGCACGAAAATAGTTCAGTGAATTATCCAAGTTATTAAATTAAGTCACAAACAACTTGATAGTCCCTGCAATATAGAATCTGAAGTAATATGCAACACACACCAGCAATAACATCATTCACAGAACATACACTTAACCAATATAAGCCCTTGGCCTAGCACTTGTGTACCAGAAAGATGCAGCAAACTCATATATCACAAGGGAAGTAATTAATAAGAAGTCTTGTCACATTTACCATCTCCATTATCTCATCATTGTTATCAATTATGCAATCTTCCCATTCAGCTGGACCTTGTCTCATCTAAAATACGATACATGAATTATTGAATATTATTATCCTTTGATTATTCTCCATAAGGCCATAGCGCTTTGGATTATTCACTGACATAAGATATAGAAGTAAAAGGTCACCATTGAAGCTGAACTTCAACTGAATTTTTCAAGAAGCATGAAAAGTAGAAGACTAATAGGTTGCATATTGAACACATATGCAAACTGAACACTAGGTTGCATACTGAGTGTATACAAACTCAACAAAAGAACTCCAATTTGTAATTAACGTAACTCAACAACTCTTATTCGATGTTCAATTGCGAAACACCATTAAAAAACGCAAGATTCTCCAACACATATGTGAGGATTGCCTTGAAGTAAGATATGAGACCAACAACTTCTCAATCTTCTGTTGAACCCAATCAGTGGAACGATTTTAAGTTTTCGCCCTAACTAGACCTTGGTGTACCAGACTAGAACACGCTCAAACTCTCATAGCATCAGGGAACAAGAACAACAGATCTTGATAAAGAAATTAGATGCAAGATACAAGGTAATTATGATGTATAAGGCAGTTGAAGATGAAACTGGATGTAGTTGAGCAAGTGATGTAGAAATTGAACATATGAGTTTAAATTTGAAGTAATCTAAACATATAAATGGAGACTACTAGCAGAGACTTGAATTGAACCAGTTGGGGTAAATGAATCCATCTCCAAATGAAAACGGTAACCAAAAGCATCAAGAGCTCAAGTAATTCAACCAAATTTCAAATCTAAAAATCATACTTAATCCTGTTTGTCGACGTAGCAGGGGTATCAAACCAAATCAAAACTCTAATTCCTACCAGAAAATACCATTAATGGAGGTGGATGAAGAATATTACCTACTGATGATGTTGCTGTATATAGAAAAACATAGATCCGTCAATTAATCGCAAATCTGAGATGATTTAATCAAACCAGCCTTCGAATTTCGATTTACAGTAGAAGCAGAAGAAGATGATGGATTAATGGTGGTGATGATTGTTGAAGATGGAAGTAATGGTGGTTTTGATGAAGAAACAGGCTAGGATCGGTACCCTCAGAAATTGATTTCTGAGTCTGATACCATAGTAACATTGAGAAATCTCATGTCTACATTGCTTACGGTTTGAATCAATATTTATTAAAGGAAGATAAGGAATTACAGACACATGACATGAGTCTATATACTCATCAATACAGAACTCTCAAGCATCTCTCGACTCAATTCTCTCTTGCACACGTGCTGCACACCCTCACATCCCACACCACACACATGCACTCGCACACTCACAATACATGTTATTATGGAGTTCTTTACTAATTAATATCGGGACTAGCCTCAACCTATTCACATGTAACATTATGACTCCTACAAATTCTACCATAGTTTGGCTTCTTTAGAGCAACTGCAGTTGTAGTTCCTATAATCTCAAAATCTCAAGCCATATATGGCATTTTTGGTTTAGAAAATGGGTATGTGCCGTAGTGGGTGCGAAATCAACGTTGTTAATATCACCATTTCCATGTAAACGTAAACCAAAAATGCGTCCAACTCAAAAGTAATTAATAATTGAGTGTGGTGTGGAAGGAATTTATAATTACGTCTGTTATTCAACGCATTTTAAAAAACCGTTTACCCAACAAACGTTGTATATAATTACGTTTAATTCAACGACATTTAAAACTACGTTTTTCACTCTAGAAGTTATCTTTAAAAACGTTGAAAGGGAACGTTTTTATAAACTTCTTTGCCCTAGCCGCAATTTATAAAGGCGTTATGTGCATCTCAATAACTGTTTTTACAAAATGAGTTGTACATGGTATTTCTTTATGTTAGTGGTGTTGTCGCTCAACATTCCCTCCTTTGACTATAAATAGACCTCGTTAAGCTTAATCTCCTCGTCAAGCTCAGGAATGGTAAAGGTGTTAGGTTTTGGTTTGACAAATGGCTAACTAATGGTTGTTTGAAAGATTTGTTTCCAGTTATTTTTGCAGCATGTTCAAATAAGCAAGCCTTTGTTGCAGACATGATCAAAGAAGGAAGATGGTATGGTGAGTTTGTGTCTCCTCTTAATGCAAATGAAAAACTGGAATGGGATTTGATGACAAGAGATCTGGGGAAGATTCCTAACTTAACATAAGGAGAAGATGAAGTCAATATTCTGGAGAACTTTTCAACAAAGAACTGTTATAATGCAATGGCAGGAAATGAAGAGGATTGTGCCTTCAGTGAGTTTCTGTGGATAAAAGGCATACCGGACAAAGTTAGTTTCATGATGTGGGTTGCTTTCAACAATTCTCTTCCTACAAGAGATATGTTAAGACATAGAAGAGTCATAACTGACAGTGTTATCTGTCCAATGTGCAATCTTGTAGATGAATCATCCTACCACCTATTCATCCATTGTAAAACTTCTTTTGAGGTTTGGGACTACTTTATAAAAGCTTTTCACATTTCATGGCCTTTACCTAGTACTATAGTGAAGCTTTTCGAAGCTTGGAAGTGGAACGTCCTATCAGGAAGATGCAAAAAGGTATGTAATATCTTGCACAATGCTCTTCTTTGGAAAATTTGGAAGGAGCGGGGTAACATAGTTTTTGGAGGAGGAATAAATTTGTGTACGAACTGATCCTTCTAACCAAACAAACTATTCTTCTGTGGAGATGTGAACTAGAAACTTTTAAATTTGTTGATAGTAGTCAAGTTCTGCAATTCTGGGAAACTGTTTTACATTTGTAATCAAGGCTTTTTTCCTTTGTAATTGGTTCTGGACTTTTTCCTTTCTTAATATAACCTTTTTCTTTCGAAAAAAATTTCAGATTTCTTCTTCATCTTCTTCTTTTTACGGAAATCATGTCTGGCTGTGGTTGTGGATCAGGCAGTTTATGCGGCACTAGCCGTGAAGTGTAATTTTGTATTTGTTCATTTTATTTTCTTTTACTTTATTTCCATTGCGTTTATTCTTTTTATCCATGTCTTGTGGACATCAATCATAGACGTCTGGGTGGATCCATCACTTTATTGTTCTTCTACCAACTATAATCTCCTCTGCTGCTGTGTTTTGTTGCCAAAATTTTAGTATAATTTCAACAAAAAACTGCAATTTCTGCTATTTACGTTTGAAGATAATATATTTAATTTATTTGGGATACTGATGATGGTGCCGATGGTTCGGTTAATTGTTAATTACAGGTGCAAGATGTACCCAAGCTTTGATGAGAGCTCTGATCACACTCAAAGCTTTATGGTTGGTGTTGCTCCATATGCAAAGTAAGCCCCATCACTCTCCATATGTATAGGAACTTAGCTAGTCCACGGGTTTTCTCAAGACCATTTTTTGAGTAAGGCTCGTTATCTCAACAATAATGTGGTTGTGATGCACGCAGGTTTGGATCAGAGATGATAGTAGAAGAAGAAGGGGTTATAAATTACGTCTAGTGTAGAAGGGGTTATAAATTTCGTGCAGTGACAAGGGGTTATCAATTTCTTCTAGTTAAGACGAAATCATAAAATGAGTTTGATGCTTTTTTTTAATAGGAAAGTTAATTTCATTTGATAAAATCTTTTAAATTGACAAATTGTTCTTGTCCTGCTGGATTAGAGACTTTGTCCACTCAGGCTCATTATTAAACCAATCAAAGCAAAGTAAATGATATCTTGCAAACTTTGCAATAGAGTCTGCCAAGTGATTGGCATCTCTATGAGCATAAGTGCAGACCCGGAATTCAAAAGAATTTAAAATGTTGAGCGTATCTTGGACTAAGTTTTGAGTTGTCCATTTTATTGCCGCTGCCTTTCCATTGAATGCCAAAATTAAGTTTAAGCAATCTCCCTCCAGGTGAATCCTTTTCCAGCCCTTTCTTTGTGCCCATAAAACTGCTTCTAGTAACGACTTAGCTTCAGCTTGCTCCGGATCAATTGCTAGAGATGCACCTCCTCGCAATTCATTGCTGATACCTGCAAAATTTCCGCAAATTAGACCCTAACCTGATAAAACATTTTTATTTAAATGGGAAGCATCAAAATTTATTTTGTAAACATCATCTACTGGAGGCTTCCAGATTTTGCTAATCACATTGGTTGCTGTCAAACTATTGGGGTGCAGTACTCTTGTCCTATTCCAGTCACTCAACAGCAAGAGAATATTGTTAAAGACTTGAGAACTGTTGAAAGTCTTATTGTCAAAAACTTTCCCACATCTAGCTTTCCAGATGAGCCATATAATAAAACTAACTTCTTCATACATCTTAAAGTCTTTATGCATAGCAATATTCACACTAAGAAAGTAACTGCACACCCATTGGTGTAAATCCTTAAAGGACGCATTAATAACTACGTTTTCACAAACGTATTTTTAAAGTTAGTTTCACCCACACACATTCTTAAAGGACGTTGTCTAATAAAACGTAAAATTCAACTCCTTCGTTGGCTTCAACGAAATTTAAGATAACGTTTAGGGTTGATGCATTTTATAAGTCCGTGAAGTCAGTATATGAGATTTTCCAAATATAGTTCTCATATATGGACACCCGGTTTGAGAATATGAAAATATAGGATTTATGGCAGCCAGAGTGTGATTGGATTTGTTGCCATATCTTACTCAAACATGAATCAAAGTAAATGGATTCGGATAGGAACTTACCTGCGGAAGATCCGAAATCCCCAGGATGGAATGATTGTTGTTACGAGCCTCTTCTTTGAGAATCTTTCTACGTTCTTTGATTGCAGTAAAGTCTTGAATATAATCTACTAGAGAATATACTACTTGTTCACACCCTAATCTCCTAGAGAAGTGATGGAAGAGATACTGTTTCTATGTAAACCCTAAGTCTTGCGGCAGTTCGCTTAATCAATATAAGAATAAGTTATACTCTTATATATGCCGTTTAGGGAAGTGGAAGTAGTCGTCCGCGTACTTCTCAGTCAAAACTGATTTTCCCACGTCTCCCACGTTCAACTATTAAACCCAATATATGCGGGTATACAGGAGGATTTGGTCATGGGTCAGGGTATATAACTTGACCGACCAAATACTAACATCTCCCACTTGCACGCATATAATATAGTACTCTGTATGTCACATTACCAAACTCTTCATATTGGATATAGGGTGTGCGACCTCACGAGCATTACACAAATGGCAGGAGCACAATGATTAAGTTTTTATCAAACTAACCAAAGTACATCACTTACTAACTTCTCGTTTTCACCTCAGATAATTTGACTACACCCAGTGCAATACTATTAATCCCTCGAAGAAGTAGTATTGTACCCACACATATAAATTGTATTCATGATTTTAGACAGACGAAAAACGCTGGCCAGCAATGAATCACAATTCGTGGTGTATTATCAAATTTTCTTCCAAGAAATTCATATGAATACAATTCAACTTAATAGCTTTCCTAGACATGTATCATATTACGAAAATATGCATCGTATTAGAAGACATTCTAAAGTAGCATCATTAAGTATCCTATTCATGACATAAACCCAAGCCAACGGGGTAAAAGAATTGGATATTAATCATGTGGCTCACACAACAATGAAGCAGGGAATCATTTATTGCTCCGACTTTCGGTCGACTTAGCACATACAGTATGTGTATGCTATGGTGCTCTCCCACTTAGGGGGGCATGTCTTATGTTAAAAAAAATATACACCATACAGATCTTAGTCTAGTCGCTAAAAAGCGCCTAACCTGAATTTATGAACCGAGTCATACACATAGAGACTGTTCAGAAAATCACATCTGGCTTTATAACAGGCTTCATTAAGTGGTAGTCAAACTTAATGATTGATCTCTTTCAGATCTCATATTAGACATACTAAGGATACTTATACAGTTTAGAAAACAATCAAAAGACTGTTACAAAAACAGGTAGTTTTTGAAATACAAATTCCCAAAAACTTCTTTTCTCTTGTCTCATCTTGCTCGCTATACTAAGCGCCAAGGAGAATCACCTGTGTGAGTAGGCTGATTCTTGCCTGCAGACAACTTCAAATATATGTACACATGAATAGTATATTTGAATTCTATAAAACATATTTAATCAAGAAAACAATCAATGCTCATTCATTCATTCAAAAATAATGATAATGTCATCAAACAATAGTCAAATGTTCTACATATCAAATCCTAGTCAATCCCATGTTCTTTACATGAGATTGGAAAACAATTCTGGGTACTGGATTATTCAAAGGGTCAGCCAACATCTTGTTCGTGGAGATATGTCTAAGAACAACCTTTCTTTGTGCAACTATATTACGTATGAAATGGAATCGCCTACCAATATGTTTGGTTTTTCCATGGTATTTGGGATCCTTCACATATGCAAGAGCTGATGTGCTATCACTATGAAGCTCCACCACATCCTTTGCATTTTCTGAGATACCAAGATTCTTAAGAAATCTCCTTAACAATACAGCTTCTTGGACAGCTGCTGAAAGTGCAACATACTCTGCTTCCATAGTGGAAAGAGAAACACACTTCTGTTTATTACTATACCAAGTGATTGCACCACCTCCTAGTTTAAACACATAACCCGAAGTAGACTTGTACTCATCTTTATCGTTGCCCTAATTGGCATCGCTAAATCCCTTAAGTCTAATATCATCACCATGGTAACAGAGGGGAAGATCGGTAGTCCCTTTAAGATAACGAAATTTCGCTTTGACTTCTTTCCAGTGATCCGGTCCAGGGTTACTTTGGTAACGGCTTACCATACCCACTACGAAACTTATGTCAAGTCTAGTACACAACATAGCATATATTAGACTTCCAACCGCAGATGCATAAGGTACTTTGGACATATAATTCATTTCTTCTTCATTCTTTGGGCATTGATCTTTACTTAGGACCAAAGTTTTATCCATATGAGTGTCAATGGGTTTGCAATCATGCATTCGAAAACGTTCAAGAATCTTCTTTATGTAAGTCTCTTGTGACAAACTAAGAATCTTTCTTGAGCGATCTCGTGTGATCTTAACACCTAATAGATAATTAGCTTCACTCATGTCCTTCATTTCAAAATTAGAGGACAACCACTTCTTAGTGGCGACAATACCTTCAAGGTCAATACCACTAATAGAATATCATCGACATACAATGATAGGACAAGAATACTTTCCTTGGATCATTTAATATACACACAATAGTGTTCCTCAATCATCTCATAACAAGCGTGAGGTGATAGACTGGTGGAAACGCATATACCATTATCTAGACGATTGTTTAAGGCCATAAATAGAACGTTTGAGATGGAAAACTTTGCGCTCTTGTCCCTTGACCTCAAAACCCTTGGGTTGAGACATGTAAATCTCTTCGTCCAGTTCTCCATTCAGAAATGCAGTTTTAACATCCATTTGGTACAATTCTAAATCCAAATGTGCGACTATAGCTAGCATGAGACGAATTGAGTCAAACCTCACCACAAGGGAAAAAGTTTCCTCATAGTCAATATCCTCTTGTTGGGTATATCCCTTCGCTACTAGGCGAGCCTTGTATTTGTCAATTGAACCATCTGCCTTGCATTTAATTTTAAAGACCTATTTGTTTCCAATAGTCTTTCGCCCATGCGGAAGGTTAACATAATCCCAAACATCATTGTCTTTCATTGATATTATTTCATTATGCATGCCAACAATCCATTTGCTGCTAGCAGGTGATGAAACCGCTTCTTCATGAGAAGTAGGCTCATCCTCAACACTGGTAACACACATTAATATTCCCCCTTCAATCTCAAAACGACGACGGGGTACTTTTTAACGCTTACTTTTGCGTGTCTCAAGGTCTTGGGGCTCTAGTGTGATACTCCCACTAAGATGAAGATCACTTTCACCATCTTCAGCGGGTATAAGTTGAGAACATAATTCCCTACCTTCGCTAGAAGATGGCAAGATGTCAACATTCTCTTCTATTGTAAAGAGTTCAAAGTCCTTGTTGATGCGAGGAAAATCATCCTCAATGAAAACAATGTCTATGGACTCTACTTCAGTTATTCCTCCACTTGGATGTTCACCATACATCACATAACCTTTTGAGCAATAAGAATACCTTATAAAGACAAGCTTTCTTGCTCTATAGGTCCTAGTTTCCCATACACATGAGAAGTGTTGTGAACAAAACCAGCTGAACCCCATGGGTCCAAATTCGCTAAATTGGGTTTTTCGCCTTTCCATAGTTCATATGGTGTAGTAGGAACTGACTGTGACGGGACACGGTTCAGAATGTAAGCCGCAGTCATAATAGCATCCCCCCAGAAATATATTGGGAGGTTGGCTTGCACCATCATTGATCTAACCATATCCAATAATGTTTTATTCCTTCTCTCTGCAACACCATTGTGTTGCGGAGTATAGGGAATAGTAAGCTGCCTAGTTATACCATTTGTCTCATAAAATTCTTTGAACATATCAGATAAGTATTCGCGTCCATGGTCAGTACGGAGAGTCTTAAAACTCTTCCCAGTTTGATTCTCAACCTCTGCTACAAAGCGCTTGAAACAATCCAAGGATTCGTAGCGGTGAGCGATCAAATATACATAACTAAATCGCGTATAATCATCAATAAATGTAAGAAAATAGTAATAACCATGCCTAGCTTTAACCTTCATAGGTCCACAGATGTCAAAATGTACCAACTCAAGAGGTTGAGTAGCACGTTTAGCCTTACCAAAAGGATTTCTACAAGCTTTGCCTTCTAGACAAGGCTCACATACGGGTAAGGAAACTTTGGCGAGTGAGCCAAGACGTCCTTCTTGATCTAACCTTGTCATCCTATCTTTCCCAATGTGGCCTAGTCTAGCATGCCAACTCATACAATCTTCAACAGCACTACTACTAGCGTTAGTTACTAAAACATCAGAAGAAAAAGAATTAAACAAATCTAATTTAAAGAAGTTATTACTTAAATAACCATGTCCAAACAAAATACCATCATAAATGATCTCCAATCTACCGTCTTCAATTTTAAAAGAATATCCAAAACTAAGAAGTGCAATAACTGAAAGTAAATTATGATGAATTCTAGGTACATAAAGCACATCGCTAAGTGTTAAAATGCGTCAAGAGCGCATATGAAGTTGATAAGTACCAACTCCCACATCTTCCTTACTTGAGCCATTGCCCATGTAGACTCTTTGTGTACCACGTGAAAGACGTCGATAATTTGCGAACCCCGCTCGATCTCGAGCTACATGTCTTGTTGCTCCCGTATCTACAATCCATTCAGGGAGAAAGTGAGAACCCAATACATGTGTACAAACACAAATATTTACAGAGTTGGGTGAAAAAGGTACCTTTTTAGGCTCAGTGCACTCACGGCCAAAATGTCCCTTTTTACTACAGTTGTAGCATTTCATCTTGGACTTATCCTTTTTACCAGCTCGCTTGCCACGACGGCGCTTAGCTGACTTTTCTGCCTTGCTGACATCTTTTCGTCTATCGTTCTTGCACTTACCCTGTGGTTTGCGCTCACCTTGAGCATACAAGGCATCCACACGTGTCGCCTCTTGGCGCTCAGCCTCAAGCTCAACGTGTCGAGAGATATCAGAAAAATTCTTGATGCCTTCATTATGAGTCAAAATTTATTTCATATGCACCCAAGATCAGGCAACGACCTTATCACAGCTAAAACTTGTTGTTCATCAGTAAGAAAATTCCCAGCAGATTTCAAATCACGAATCATAGACGACATCATCCTAAGATGTTCAGTCATTGAATGCTTGGGATCTTTTCGGTAGACCTAAAATTTCCGTACTAAGTTGCGAAGTCTAGTAGTAGACATACCACCAAAGTCAAATTTTAGCTGATCCCACATCTGCTTGGAAGTTCGAAAATTCTCATATTCTCCAATAAGATCATCATGCATGCTATTCAACATAGCATAGCGTGCATGGCGATCTTTGTTAACCTAAGCTTCGTAGGCTTCAAGGTCAAGATGGGCTTGTACAGAATTACCTTCCTGGGTCGGACCATTTCATTTGTTAAGAGTTTCGTTTGATCTTTGGAGTCGAACAGGTACTGAATTTTCCTATTCCACATGTCATAGTTCTTCCCATCTAGTTTGTATCCCTTGGTGGGATCAGCAATCAAATTCTCCGTAGTCATTTGTACACGTATTTTGCACAAAGATTGACATTATTATTATGTGTACATTCGAAATACTGTCTCAAAATCTAATTAATAAAAATAACATTTACATACAAATTTAGGATCGAAAATTTTGCTAGGATCATAATCATCACCCAAATGTTTACTTCAACACGAAATTTATTAATTAATCCAGATAAGTAATTATTGGTAAAACACATAGCTTAAACCAACTGAACCACAAAATGTCATTTAACTAGCATGTCAAAGCACACCCAAAACAACATGTGATCATGGTTGAAAAAACAATCATACATCTTAAGCATACAAGTCATCACAAATTAATTTTCAAGTAATGAATATAACATGAGCATCCCTACTATTTCCGAAGACATTTGTATACACAAAGTACACACTGATCGGCGACAACAAGATATACACTGTCAGCTCCATTAGCTATAAGCCAACTTGGGTCACTAAGACCAACTTTGCTGGCCATAAGCCCGCTTGGGTCACTAAGCCCAGCTAATTTATATCTTCATGCTAGGGTATAAACACACACAAGAGTTCCAGTAAAATAAATAGAATGATTCACACATCTTTCCATCACACAGCAAGCAAAACATGGTGACTCCTTTTACAAACAACATGAAACAAATCATTCAAGGATCATGGTATAGAGAAAACATGAAGATACAAAATCATTTTGCTTCACTGTACAACTAAGAACCCATCTCAAAAATCATTTTCAACTAATGAAAATGACGCGAGCATCAAAATAGTCAAGAACGCAGTTGTTGATGGTGGATTTTAAACAAAGGGTAAAATCGTAAAACCCCAAATAACCTGATGACACATTTATTAGAACATTTAATGCATGTAGTCAGTAATTAATAGGGGTATTTTTTCAAATTAGGGTTACAGCGAACAAAACCCTAATTCCCCTCCGTGCGAATGGCAAATCATGCCAGCCACACCTAGCCCAAGCTAGCCGCTCCATGCCAAACGCCCTCTGCGTTGGCCCTAGCTATGCTAGCCACACCAAACGCGCCAAAGCATGCCAACCATGCTATCCGCACCTCCGTGCCAATGGTAAATCATGCCAGCCACACCTAGCCCAAAGCTAGCCGTGCCATGCCAAACACACTCTACCTTGGCCCTAGCTATGCTAGTCACACCAAACGCGCCAAAGCATGCCAACCATGCTGGCCGCACCTCCGTGCCAATGGCAAATCATGCCAGCCACACCTAGCCCAAGCTAGCCGCACCTCTATGCCAATGGCAAATTATGCCAGTCATACCAAACGCGCCGAAGCATGCCAACCATGCTAGCCGCACCTCCGTGCCAATGGAAAATCATGCCAGCCACACCTAGCCCAAGCTAGCCGCACCTCTATGCCAATGGAAAATCATGCCATCCATACCAAACGCGCCAAAGCATGCCAATGATAGACACATTTTTGTGTCTGATATAATCTCAATTGTATATATTATTAGTGCTCGATTTTGTATTTATTATGGCTTTTTATGTTTTTGTAGGAGTTTTTGGAGAAATAAGCTTTTGCGGAAAAATTGGCCCGAAAAGTGGTATTTGCGCTCGTGGGAGAAAATTACTATTCGGACCCCTCATTTGGATAAGGGGCACCTCATTTGCTAAGGGGTAACCCCATGGCAACTACTATTGGCAGACTCGCACAGGATGGGGGGAGGTCATCTTCCACGGTTTAAACAAAAGAAATTTGGCGGGAAAACTGAACCAGTCACCTACGTATCTTTTGTGCGAATTTTGGAAGAGACTTAATGAGATTGAGTCTCTGTTTTCGATTGGGATTAACTGGATTGGGCCAAACAACATTGGTATGGATGATTAAATAGACTAGATTGGGCTGGATCATTGATTCGAGACCAAACAGGGAGGTGGATATATTTCTGGTTGTCTGTTCTATATTTGGAAGATTTGTGAAGATATTTGGTCGAACTTTTTCACAGAATGGATTGATATTATCTTGTTTCGAATCAGAGTTGGTAAGGGAAGTTTTCACGTAAATAAGGGAAGTATCCTCGAGTTTTACCGAAGCAGGGAAGGTGAAGATATTCACGGGAATTTGTGGCTATAATTCTGGCAGTTACGTGTTGATTGGGAAGAAGAAATATCCTCTATTAGGATAGTATTCTATCGTCAGAAGAAGCGTAAGAGAAAAGAAAGGGAAGAAAAACTGTAACTTGGAGAGAAGAAAAAGGAGAGAATTTTGCGGGATTGCTCGGCCCTGTTGTGTATATATATGTGGAGAGGATCTAAACAGGGGTCTGTCGAGACCTTAGGGGGTAGTTGTAGAGAAGTTTAGGAGTTGCAGAGACGATTTCACAATTCACATGCACGAGGAAGAAGAAGAACACACAACATCACTTAAGGAAAGTCGCAGAATCCGTGGCCTTTAGTTTCAAATTTAATCAATTTGTAACGATTCTCAGAACAATTTTTCCAACAATTAATCGAATTCGCAATGATTCGAGTTAGGGTTCCTCTGTAGAACGGTGACTTCGTAACAATTATATCCTTTACAAAGTCGCTGCTTTAGTAGTTTTCTCTTGTTTTCACCCTTTTGAGTTATGAACACCTACTTTGAGCACGTGAATAACATGAGGAGCTAAACCCCAACACTGGGATGACGGAGGAAGCCATATTTCATGCGTGTGGTAATTATATTTAATTCTTTCATGACTTTTTGCATGGATTGTTAATTGTTTTATGGTTTTTATTGAATGGTTGTGACTTCAATTGATGGGTTATACTTAGGTTAAGTATTTTGATATCCCATGCTTTAGATGTACAGTCGTTGCTTTTCAAAAATCAATCTTGGCAAAACATAGAGTCAATATTTTAATATTATTTGAGCTATAATTGTCTAGAATAAATATATGAATCGCATGAATGAATTTTATGGTGGAATCCTGAGTCCTAGTACCTCTCGATATTTGTGACAAAACTTGTGTACATATTTTCTTTGTTTTTAGTATTTTCTTAAATCAAACCTTTACAAGTCTGAGTTGAACGAACTTTTACTACCACTTTCTACAACAACTTCAAAACAACATCAGCCAACCATGCTAGCCGCACCTCCGTGCCAATGGAAAATCATGCCAGCCACACCTAGCCCAAGCTAGCCGCGCCATGCCAAACACAGTCTGCCTTGGCCCTAGCTACGCTGGTCACGCCACGCCAAGCCAAACACCCTTACATTGGCCCTAGCTGCGCCATGCCAAAGAAATGCCCGCACCTAGGCTTGCAAACCATACAACCTAGGCCAAATTGGCCACGCATGCCATTGGCACATGCCAACACGCTCATTTGGTAGCTTTTCTCACCGGTGTGGCCTAATGGCCGAGCATGCCATTGGCATATGCCAACACGCTCGTTGGGTAGCTTTTCTCACCGGGCGTGGCCTAATGGCCGAGCATGCCATTGGCACATGCCAACACGCTCATTGGTAGCTTTTCTCACCAGGGCGTGGCCCAAATGGCGGAGCATGCCATTGGCACATGCCAACACGCTCGATGGTAGCTTTTCTCACCAGGGCGTGGCCCTAATGGCCGAGCATGCCATTGGCACATGCCAACACGCTCGCTGGTAGCTTTTCTCACGGGGTGTGGCCCTAATGTCCGAGCATGCCATTGGCACATGCCAACACGCTCGCTGGTAGCTTTTCTTACCAGAGCGCGGCCCTAATGGCCGAGCATGCCATTGACACATGCCAACATGCTCGCTGGTAGCTTTTCCTACCAGGCCGTGACCCAAATTGGCCACGCATGCCCTTGGCACATGCCAACACGCTTGCTGGTAGCTTTTCCTACCAGGTCGTGACCCAAATTGGCCACGCATGCCATTGGCACATGCCAACACGTATCGCTGGTAGCTTTTCCTACCAGGCCGTGACCCAAATTGGCCACGCATGCCATTGGCACATGCCAACACGCATCGCGGGTAGCTTTTCTTACCAGTCCATGGCCCTAATGGCCAAGCATGCCATTGGCACATGCCAACATGCATCGCTGGTAGATTTTCTTACCAGGGCGTAGCCCTAATGGCCATGCGTGCCATTGACCCATGCCAAAACCCACGCTGGTAGCCTAACTTGCAAACCGTGCAACCTACCACCAAGGCATTCCGCACACGCCATTGGCACATGCCAAACACGCCCGGCGGCTCTGGCATTGCCACTAACACTCAACGTACAACCTACCACCAAGGCATTCCGCACATGCCATTGGCACATGCCACACACCCACTAGCGGCTCTGGCATTGCCACTTGCACTCAAGGTGCAACCCGCAACAAAGGCATTCCGTACATGCCATTGGCACATGCCACACGCGCCACTAGCGGCGCCACTTGCCCTCAAGATGCAACCAACACTCGAGACATCAACACAAACTGGGGATGCTTTCCGGGGTCTTGGTTTGGCGGTCACAAACATGCGGCGTACACTACGCTCACATTAAGAAAGCGTGAATAGGAATAAAGCGGTCAAATAAATGAGGAAATAATGGTGAAAACGTTTTCACCCATAAACACCATCTGCGGTTACCACCTCCTCCCATTATTTCACCCTTTACTCTCTTCCTTCATGAGGTCGGTACGTTTCAATCTCGACTTGTATAAATAGGTCTTACCTATTTCCACCCCGATTTAAGTCTCGGTCAGGGGAAAAATACAACACTCTCAGAAAAGGCAACTTTGCAAGCTCTCCAAAAAGCTTTCATCTCTTGCAAGCTTCCTAAGCTTTCACTTTCTAATACAAGTCAAGACACTACTCTCCCAGAACTATTCTGGTCTCAACACCTTTCTTTGCTTCCCTCCCAAATCAACCCTT
This sequence comes from Papaver armeniacum, assembly GCA_023531295.1. Taxonomy (NCBI): domain Eukaryota; kingdom Viridiplantae; phylum Streptophyta; class Magnoliopsida; order Ranunculales; family Papaveraceae; genus Papaver; species Papaver armeniacum. The sequence continues at coordinate 194,088 of JAJJWW010004692.1, read as the reverse complement.
CTCCTCCACTTTGTGACCGTAGCAAGTCCTGGAACGGCCATTTCTTGGTTTAGGCCGGACTTGTACATATTGATCTCTCGAATCTATAAAGTGCTCACGTGCAGCATTTGTTTAGGGTTTAAACCCAGTTTCTCACTCACCTACAAGAATTTACCAAAATCGGCGGAAACGATTTTTACCCATAAACAGCAGTACACAGCCATTTTCTTGTTTCTGACATTGTACCGAGTAGACATATGCATAGTGACAGAGCTATGGATTTATTATAACAAATATATAATCCCTCCTGATACAATTCCTAAGTAGTGGGCACTAAGTCCATTACTAATTGTATCCTTTTGCTCGGGTTTTAAGTTCATGGGAGTTTCATAAAACATACAAATTCAAACAGATGTTTAACTTGACTGACTCTTTTAATCATGGAAACAACTCTCATAATAGATGGATTACGTTATAGCAAAACAAAAACACTCATCATGATCACACTATACACAACACATATACAAACAAGATACATAGATCATTATGTGTTACTGATTTGTTGTACCCACTTATGAAAATTTTTTAACTAATGAAAATGATTCTACAGCACTTCTCATACGCTGGACTTATGAGTAGTCACCAAAAAAAAAAATACACACATCATTTTCTTTTCCTCTCAAACATACACCGAGTATAATCGAGAACCAAATACTACACATAAAAATCCAAAAAGCATACTGCATATCATAAGTCTGTGTACGGACCTTAAACACAAACACTACGAGTGCTTCAAAACAGCACCTGGAGTTCACGTTACAAACTGCATATGATCAAGGAATCAAAACAACAAAACAACATGGATTTAACATATAAACATGTTCGCAACCATCATTAATCATACTACCACAACACAACCTCATGTAGGTATAAAAAAGATTATTACCATCATGATAATCAACATATTCAAATCAATCAACGTATGACAAATAAAAAAAGATTATCAATCACATAACAAATTAAAGAACACTCAAATAGGCGAATCAAGCAATACTAAACAGCTCATGGTGCCACTTTTACTCAAACATGAATCAAAGTAAATGAATTCGGATAGGAACTTACCTGCGGAAGATCCGAAATCCCCAGGATCGAATGATTGTTGTTACGAGCCTCTTCTTTGAGAATCCTTCTACATTCTTTGATTGCAGTAAAGTCTTGAATATAATCTACTAGAGAATATACTACTTGTTCACACCTTAGTCTCCTAGAGAAGTAATGGAAGAATCTTTCTTCTATGTAAACCCTAAGTTTTGCGGCAGTTCGCTTAATCAATGTAAGAATAAGTTATACTCTTATATATGCCGTTTAAGGAAGTGGAAGTAGTCGTCCGAGTACTTCTCGATAAAAACTGATTTTCCCACGTCTCCCACGCCAACTATTAAACCCAATATATGCGGGTATACAAGAGGATTTGGTCATGGGTCAGGGTACATAACTTGACCGACCAAATACTAACACCATATATGGCTAATGGCGACAACACTAAAGTTGATCTTAGTTACCATATATGGTATAAAAATCCTACTTTGAAAAAGAAGATTTTTCAATAAAACATGACAATCATTTAAAATAAATTGAGGTAATAAATGCCATTCCTAACATCACACCTAATGTAAATATTTGAAAAGAATTTAGTTTTGGACCGCTTGACAGCTTCTGAAACAGCCATACATTCAGCCTTTATTGTGTTCCTTGTTAAGGATGAGATTGCTAACATGTTTCACACCTAATGCAAATATTTGAAAAAAATTTAGTTTTGGACCGTTTGACAGCATCAAGAATAGCTAAACATTCAGCCTTTTTTGTATTCTTTGTTAAGCATGAGAGTGTTTCACATCCTTTATAGTTTCCCACAACATCAGTTAATATAATGCCAATCTTAGACTTATTAATGTTTGCATCAAAGGATGCATCACCATAATGCAGTCATGTGGAAGCTCATCAGTAGAGACAACAACTTATGTAGAAGGTTCATCTTATTGAATATTGTTGCCATTTCAATAAAAAAATGCTAGAAGTCTCGTTGGCAAGCTAAATAGCAAATCTAGTTGTATTCAAAGGACTAAGTTGTTTGTGTTGGAATTTTTGAATATAAATTTTATCTAGGTAGTTATAAGTTCAAATTGAAATTAGTTGTGAATGGCTGTGTCCATTCATTTGAATTGAGTCTCTTCATTTTATTTGTTAAGTGTCACCTTTGAACCTATAAAAACCCCACACATTCTCATTTGCATGAAGGAGTTCTTAGAGTTAAAAACTAGTACTATAAACCAAAGGTATTGTTGAATTCTAGAGTGATACAGGTGTATCCGTACTCCTTTAGGGAACTTAGTTAACCTCAAGCTAAGTTGAGGGAAGAAAACCTATTCTAGGAATGAATCCTTGTTTAGGCAGAATTCCTAGTTAGGGAAGAGTTTTGTTTTAGGCAATACTCTTAGTTTAGGAAATAGATTCCTAATAGAAGTCCTTGATCGGTTGAAATACGATGAAGACTATAAATAGAGAGCTTTGGCTAATAGCTAAATACACATAGATACTAGGTACGAGAAAACCTAGAGAAAACTTACGACAATACTTGTGCAAGCTTAGCAAACAGTTTAAGGTTAATCCACTTGTTTAGAGAAGATTGTGAGCGTAACAAAAAGAGAATTGTAATCGTTTTCTTGTTCATAATCTAAGAGAAGATATTTTCTTCGAATTATTACTTGTGTTCCGTTTTCTAAGTTTCTCTTCTATTATTATTCTGAATCCCGCCTTTATAGTAATAGCAACCAAGGTATAGAGATCAGTACGTATCAAGTTGGCATCACGAGCAAGGTTAGTTTTTAGGGTAAATCCCTGTGGTTTATGGTTTTCACTAGATCTCTCTACATAAAGCTTGGTGAGGTACTCGAGAAGTTGGAAGACGTTAAGAAAACAAGGGGATCAGGGATGACAAAGTCAGATGGTGACCCTAAGGAAGGCGAACCACAAACTATGGAAGAAAAGGTGGCTACGCTGCAGACAGACATGAAGTCTATTCAAGTTACCCTTCGGGAATTGAGTGAACGTATTCGTTCTCATACACCTAAGAAGAAGACAAAGAAAAAGGTTACACCTTCACCCGAAGCTTCGGAAAAGATGATTACTGAAGACGATTCAGAAGAAGAAGAAGAAGAGGAAGAAGATGAGGATGAAGAAAAGGAGAAAGAGTTTCTTAAAAGTCCTACATCAACTAAACCTCATGGTAAGAATCTGAAAATTGATTTTCGTGTTGATATTCCACTTTATTATGGGAGTGTCGATGTAGAAAAATTAGATGATTGGATTGAACGTCTAGAGACGTATTTCTCTTTCTTTGAATATGGTTCAAAGGAAAAGATAGCTTTCGCGGCATTGAAGCTACAAAAGCATGCTCTAACCTGGTGGAAAGCTTATCAAAGACAAAACATAGGTAAAAGAGTATTATCGTGGAAAAGATTCAAGGCAGTTGTAAGGAAACAGTTTTATCCGTTTGTCTACCTTGAGGAGAGATGGTTCAAGTGGTACAACTTGAAGCAGACTTACAACCAAACCGTACAAGAATATACTTCGGAATTTCAGAATCAAGCTATGATCTTGGACTTAGACTTGGGGGATTATGTTATCTACATGAAATATATTTCCGGGTTCCATGAGTATATACAGAAGGTGTTGAAGATGTTTTCGGTGGATACTATCTCCGAAGCAAGTATAAAAGCTAATGCCATTGAGGGCAGGCTTAAGAAATCTGATTCAAAGGGAAATACTAAGGTGAAATCTGGAGGTACCACTGTGAAAGGAGGTGAGAGGAGCAAAGAAGAAGGGAAGTCTAGTGACAAGGAAGGTTTGTATTGCACCCATTGCAAGCAAACAGGTCACATTGTCGACAAGTATTGGGTTAAGAACCCTCATCTAAAGCCTAAAGGGTTGCGTGAGGAAAGAAGCCAAGAAGGCGGCACTAGTCGCTCAAACTCCAAAAGAAGTCCACGGACTAACGGAACCCAATTCAAAGCTTTCTCTTATGACAGGGGGGCAAAAGAAAGACCTTCAAAAGATGATCTTAGGGAGCAACTTATCACGGTGAAGATGCAAGTCAAAACTTCACTAGTTGATGTCATTATTGACCCTGGAAGTCGGAAGAATTTGCTTTCAAATTTTTTGTACAGAAGTTAGGTTTGAAGACTTTCAAACATCCAAAACCATACCCTTTAGGATGGCTTCAAAAGGAAGGGGGCTTACAAGTTTCACAGCAGTGCACGTTTAAATTTGCTCTAGATGAGTCATATATTAACGAAGTTACATGCGACGTAGTTCCGTTGGATGTTTGTCAGGTGGTACTAGGTAGTCCTTACCTATGGGATAGTGATGCAACTCTACACAGGAGGGAACAAAAGTACACCTTTACCAAAGATGGAGAAAGTTTTGTGATTCGGGCTATTGATTCTCCTCTTGAGGGAGAAAGTTTGATCACAGCCACTCAGGCTAAGCGGTTGGTGAATGCTAGCACGAAGTTCATTCTCCTTGTGATCCATTCTCTTGAGGAGAAGCCGAGTATAGTTTGTTTGGCAGCCTTGACTGCACAACAAGAAGATGACCTAGAAAGGTTGAAGTTGAAGTACAAGGATTTATTTTCAGATGTCACGGGATTACCGCCAAAGAGGAGTGTGGAGCATGAGATCATGTTGACCGGGGAGAGTTCTCTTCCTAATGTAGGTCTTTATCGCACGACCATAGAGGAATCTAATGAGATCAAGAAACAAGTTCAGAACTTTTAGAATTAGTAATGATAGTGCCAAGTGCTTCACCTTGTGGATCAGCGGTGTTGTTGGTTCCAAAGAAAGATGGAAGCTGGCGCATGTGTATTGATGATAGAGCGTTGAACAAGATCACAATCAAGAATCGTTACCATTTACCTAGGATAGACGACATGATGGATTAGTTGGAAAAAGCTCGAGTCTTTACAAAGTTGGATTTCAAATTCGGATATCACCATATGAGAGTTCGATAAGATGACACATGGAAAACTGCTTTCAAAACCAAACAAGGCTTGTTCGAATGGTTGGTGATGCCTTTTGGTTTGTGTAATGCTCCAGCGACGTTTATGTGTTTGATGAATGATTTGTTACGACCTTTTATAGAAGATTTTGTGATTGTTTACTTGGATGATATCCTAATATACAGCAAAACTTGGGAAGAGCATCTCATTCACGTTGAGAAGGTGTTTAAAGTATTACATGAAGGCCAACTGAAGTTGAACGTAAAGAAGTGTGAGTTTGGGAAGGAGGAGTTAGTGTATGTCGGATTTATTGTTGGTGGTGGACAACGGAAGATTGATCCAAGAAAGGTTGAAGTGATCACTAAGTGGCCTAGACCTAGTCTTGAATCGAAATCATGAGTTTCTTAGGGGCTTGCACCTACTTGCGTAAGTTTATCCGGCATTTTCAAATATTGCGGGACCATTACATGGTTTGACGAGAGCTAAGGCAAAGTTTGAATGGCAGCAAACTCATGAAGACGCTTTTCGATTACTAAAAAGAAAGATTTCGAAGCACCCGTGTTGGCATTGCCTAACCTACAACGTACTTTTGAAGTTGAGACCGACGCTTCTAACTATGCATTGGGAGGAGTGTTGTTACAGGATGGTAAACCAAAGGAGTACCATTCAGAATTGTTCTCAGTGCTATTAAGAACTACGCACCTTATGACAAAGAATTTTATGCTTTATATCAATGTATCAAACATTGGCGAGTGTATCTCTTAGGTAAAGAAATAGTGGTACATTCAGATCACAAACCGTTGGAGTATCTACATACACAGACGAAACTACAACAAGCCCGGCACATGAAGTGGATGTCTTACTTGATGACTTTCAATATTCTCATTAGGTACAAGAAGGGAGTAACAAACAAGGTAGCAGATATGTTATCTCGACCTCCAGTTCGAGCATTAATGGTGGCCATGAGAATTCAGCCAATTGTCCCTCAAGAGTATACGGAATCATACGCATCCAAAGAAAGACTTCAAGAAGGTGTTAGAAGGTGTAAATAGTGGTTTGAAAAGCGAGTATGAACTCGAGAGATGGATTGTTATACAAAGGTCGATTACTTTTCATACCGGAAGATGGAGATCGTTTACGGTGGTTGAGAGAGCATACACTTCCCGGAGTTGTTGGACACTTTCGGATGAATAAAAGTCTACTTAACCTCCGGCGTTATGTCTTTTGGCCGAAGATGCAAGATGATGTGACTAAGTTAGTTAGAGGGTGTAAGTTGTGCAGCACATCTAAACCTTCCAACAGAAAACGTGGGTTATATCTACCATTACCAGTACCATCAAGGCCTTGGGAGAGTATCTCTATGGATTTTCTTGGTGGGTTACCAAAGACCAAGTCTGGTCATGATTACTTGTTCGTTGTGGTCGACCGATTTAGCAAAATGATTGCATTAATTCCATGTACAAAGACAGTAACGGAGCCAAAAGAAAAGCTCTTCTTTGAGCACGTGTGGAAGTATTTTGGTTTACCTACTTCGATTATTTCGATAGGGATAGTCGATTCCTTAGTCACTTTTGGGATTCTTTATGGAAGATGATGGACACTAGGTTGAAGAAGAGTACAAACTTTTCATCCACAAACAGACGGACAAACATAAGTGGTCAATAGGACTATGGTTCACATGTTAAGGGGATATAATTTTAAGCATCCTAAAACTTGGGATGAGAGTTTACCGTATCTATAGTTTGCTTTCAAAAGAAAGTTCACGAGTTCTTCTGGGAAATCTCCTTTCGAGACGTGCTATGGTTACTTACCACCTAGTCCTTTCGATCTAGTATTTTCTAGTGACACTTCAATGGGGGAAGGAAGGAAGTGAATGGCAAAAGGCATAAAAGTTCTTGGAAGATATCTCGATTCATGCATTTGTTGAAGCACAACTAAAGAAGTCACAAGCCAAATACAAAGCAAAGCATAACAAGCATCTTGTGCCTTGTAATTTTGGTATTGGTAACTTGGTATGGTTAAAATTAGGTAAGGAACGACTGAAGGGAGAAGGTAAGAAGTTGAAACCATTAAGGTATGGACCATTTCGTATTCTCGATCAGATTGGTGACAATGCCTTTCGTCTAGATCTGCCGCCTTATCTAGGAATGTACTCGGTTTTAAATGCCGAGTACTTGAAGTTGTTTGAACCACCATTACTTGATGATGACGGCGACGACACTATGATCTTACCACGAGTAGAAGACTTATGGTTTGATAGAGAGGAACCACTCAAGGAAGACTGCATATTGAAGCGACGAGTGACTAAAACACGACAAGGAGAGAAAGAAGCTTTTCTAATTGGATGTGAAGGTCAAGTTCCTAGCAAGGTTAAGTGGTTTAACAAGGAAAAGGGACTCTCGAGTTCCCTAACCTTCAATTTTAACTCTCACAGAGTTCAAGTTCTTAAAAGGACCCATGATACGGTGTATCCGTACTCCTTTAGGGAACTTAGTTAACCTCAAGCTAAGTTGAGGGAAGAAAACCTATTCTAGGCATGAATCTTTGTTTAAGCAGAATTCCTAGTTAGGGAAGGGTTTTGTTTTAGGCAATACTCTTAGTTTAGGAAATAGATTCCTAATAGAAGTCCTTGATCGGCTGAGTACGATGAAGACTATAAATAGAGAGCTTTGGCTAATAGCTAAATACACATAGATACTAGGTACAGAAAACCTAGAGAAAACTTACGACAATACTTGTGCAAGCTTAGCAAACAGTTTAAGGTTAATCCACTGTTTAGAGAAGATTGTGAGCGTAACAAAGAGAGAATTGTAATCGTTTTCTTGTTCATAATCTAAGAGAAGATATTTTCTTCGAATTATTACTTGTGTTCCGTTTTCTAAGTTTCTCGTCTATTATTATTCTGAATTCCGCCTTTATAGTAATAGCTACCAAGGTATAGAGATCAATACGTATCATAGAGACATATGTCATACACTGTAACAACGTTAAGTACATGATATTAAATTTCTTAAGTAAAGAGATTAGTCGTATCAATACGCTCAAGTAATTTTATTTAAGTTTTTTTTAGATTGATTATCTCTTTCTATCTATTCTCTAGTTTTTTATTTTTGTTTTTATAACCAAGTATTACGGGAGTTGTAATATTAGATGGAGACCATTGTTACAATACTGTAATGAAATGATGGAGATAATACTAAAGTTGCGTTATTTTCGAAATCGATAACGAAGATTATCCAATAGTTTGTCCAGAAAAACTTGGGAGCACCTATATGTCTCCCTATACACTATGGAGTTGGAATATGGAGATTATCCGATCACTATTTTGATTAGAGGAGAGCTAAAATAGTTTACTTGGCCATTTTTTATCATATTGGGGCAAGTAATTTGAGCATTTTTTTTATAGGAAGAGAAGATTTTATTAAGATTAGAATAATGTACAAGACACTACCAAAGTGGTAGTAAGAAAACAAAATTAACTAAAAACAATATTCTGTTTTGAACTGTGTATGCAAAATTTAAATGAACCCTATCGCCAAAAGAAGCATCCTAAGAGAGAACTAAAGCTTTGGCATTGTTGCACATTTCTTCATCTAGCTTGTAAGTGTAGTTTTCTTTAAAAAAACGACATATTCTTTCCCTCCATAAGACCCATATGATAGTGTACTGTGATGGTATTTGTTGAAGTTAGAACTTGAACGGAACATAACGGAAATTAGATGATAAAATAGTAACTCTGCTTGAAGAAGCCAACTTAACACTTCATTAAATTCTTCTTACCCAGATTAGGGTTCTCTTACAACTTTTAAATGTAACAACAAAAGAAAATGAAACCCTAAGTGACCATCAATCCCAGCCGAACATCTGGACATCAACTATTAGGCGATTAAGAACGATAATTAATTGGTTGACTTAATTTTTTAAGAAAACACACAAATAAAAGGGGCACCGGAGAGTAATACTAATCTTAAGGGCAGCTGAAGGGAAAGGCACATGGCAACACCATCCCCATCAGCAGATCCTTGTCCTCAAGGATGGAATTTAGGAAAATGGTGTGCTATATGCTTAGCATCTTCCCATGTAGCATCCTCTGATGAAGCGTTCGTCCACTTAATGATTAGCTGAGCCACATAAATTCCATTGCGCAAAATGGTTCTTGAATATAGAGCAGCTGCAGGAATGACAAGAATCTGGCCATTTGTATCCAAAACAAGGAGTGTAGGAGATGGAATATGAGTGATACCAATATGCTTCTTTAGATGAGACACATGGAAGACAGGATGAATTCTTGCTTCAGCTGGTAACTGTAGTTTGTAGGCAGCTGCACCAATCTTCTGCTCAATAGGAAATCGCGCATAGTATTTGGCTGTAAGTTTGAAGTTTCTTCTGAGAGCTACAGAGGCTTGCATATATGGCTGCAGTTTCAAGTAAACTTTTTCACCTACAGAGAAAAATATCTCCGTTCTTTTCTGATCAGCAAAAAACTTCATCCTCTCTTGAGATTTATGAAGAGCATCCTTCAATAAGTCAAGAATAACATAATTTTTCTTTAAATAGTCCTCAACTTCAGCAGCAGGGTGGTCTCAGTAGAAGGAAATGCTAAGTGTGGAGGAAGGTACCCATATACAAAACTTATAAGGGGATCATCTTCAAGCTAGTACGATAGCTGGTGTTATACCACCATTCTGCAAGTGGAAGCCACGGATGTCATTTCTTTGGTTGGTGACTACACATGTATCTCAAGTAACTCTCAAGACAAGAGTTCACTCTCTCAGTTTAACCATCAATATGTGGATGGTAAGCTGTACCTAAGTGCAATTGAGTTCCCAATGCCCTGAATAAGTATTTCCAAAAATTGCTGGTGAAAATCTTATCGTTGTCTGAAACAATGGAAGTAGGAAAACCATGAAGCTTGAAAATATGAGAAATAAACTCTCTGGCAACAAAAGAAGTAGTTTTAGGATGATGTAGTCCAATGAAGTGATTATACTTGGTTAATCTGTCAACTACCACCAAAATGACAGATTTCCCCTCACCCATTGGTGAACACTCAATGAAATCCATTCAGATGTCTTGCCAAGCATGATCTAGAATTGTAAATGGCTGAAGCAGTCCGACAGGAAATGTGTGTTTTCCTTTATTCCTATGATACACATCACAAGTGGAGACATGTAAAAGAATGTCCTTCTTCATTGCAGGCCATAAGAAGTAAGATTTTGCTCTAGTGTATGTTGCATGCATACCAGAATGGCCACCTACAACTGAAGAGTGTATGGAATCCAATATTTTGGACTTTGTTGTAGAAGAAGTGCCAGCATAAATTATATTTTTGTACCTCAGAACTCCATTGATGTAAGAATAATGAGGAGTTGTTTCAGGATTAATAGTAATTTGAGCAATAAGATGTTGAGCTTTAGTATCTTCAGTATAGATAGCAATAATTTCATGTCCCCAAGCGGGTTGAGATAAAGAAACGGAATTGTATGCAACAGGTAAATGAGATCTTCTAGAGTTAGCATCAACTACTTTGTTCTCTGAACCTTTTTTGTACTTAATTTCATAGTCAACACACTGAAGCTTAATAAGCCATTTTTTTGTTGTAAGAATGTAGAGATCTTCTGCTCCAAGAAGTAGTTGATGCTTTGATGATCAGTTTTTATAATGGAATGTTGACCCTGTAAGTAGTGCTTCCATCTAGTTACTGCTTGGAAAATTGCCAGAAGCTCCTTCTCATAAGTGGACAAATCAGCAGCTCTTGGTCCAAGAGGTTTGCTTTAAAAGGAAATAGCTCTACTATCTTATTGCATAAGGACAACTCCAATGCCAAAGTCACAAGCATCAGTTTCAAGGATGAATTGCTTACTAAAATCAGGCAGAGCCAACATAAGAGTAGTGGATATTGCATTTTTGAGCTGAAGAAAAGTTGTAGTTGTTGCAGGAGACCAAATGAAGGCATCTTTGTTCGACAAGGCAGAGCCTACTAATAATTCCATAGTCTTTCACAAATTTTCTATAATACCCTGTGAGGCCTAAAAATCCCCTCAATGCTTCGATATTAGTAGGTGTAGGCCATTCCACCATTGCAGAGATCTTCTCAGGATCAGCCATAACTCCATTGCCTGTAATGATGTGTTCCAAATATTCAATCTCAGACTGTCCAAAAGAGCATTTGGAAAAATTTGCTGCCAACTGATGTTTCCTGATGAGGTGCTCCAAAGTTGTTGCAAGTGAATTAAGTGAATAGCCATACTTCTTTTTGTTTCATCTTTTAGCGCGACCTTGTTATCTAGGGCATCTTTTTTTCCAATTTCCATAAACATCTTAATCATACATCATGTTCTCTCAATTGTCTCCATTTTTTCTTCTTCGAGAAGCTGGATATAAATTCTACAAGAAGCCTATTCTAGGAGCTCCAACCGAATGGTTTTTGAGGGATCACAAATAGTAATCTCCAAAACCCCTTATAGTACCAGTTTTGTTAATGGCTAGAATGCCCTCGGTTAACTAGTGTTAAAATTGAATTAATTAAACTAAAGTAGATCAATAATTTCATTAGACTAATGATTGATATTTTCGCGTTTGAAAATCAAAAATCAAATTAAAATCAAAAAAAGAAAAAGATAATCATGATCGTAAAAAAATGATAATCATAATACAATTACGATTTGAAAACCAAACAGTACTATGGTATTAAAACCAAACGTACTATGGTATTTAAACCAAACGTAAGTATAGTATACGGTAAGAAATCAAACCGTGCTGGGGAACTCCAAACTTTAAGTCACTGCGGGAAAGTACCATCTGTCTACAATCGAAAGCAACTCTTTTTGCTTCAAAAGAGAAAAGAAGAAGAAAAAAAAAAAAAAAAAAAAACTCTTTAAATTCGAAGTACGTGGAAAGCTTGGGGCCTTGAATGGATTTGGGCTTGGAAAAATAAGTTTCCCATGATGTTCTAATTGGACAATGTGGTATCATTTACTAATGGTTGCTGAAGCTTGGGAGGCTTTACGCCGTTCGTTGGTCTTCTTTAACGGACAATCGGTTGGAACCATCGCAGCTTATGACCACCAGCCTGAGGAAGTTCTTAACTATGATCAGGTAATATATGTTAGGCCATTTTTTTTTTTCAGAAAATGGGTTATATAGCCAAAAGGGAATGTTTTCTGGGCCATATGGACTGGTAGGAATTAGGTATGGGTCAAATGTCCAAAGGAATCTTTTAATGGAGAGAGACTAAATTACCCTGCCACGTCCACCAAAATCTTATCACGTCTCCTTCACTCTTCAACAAAACCACCAGCGCCTTCATCTTCGTCTTCTCACAAATTCCTCAACCATCTACCATCCCACCGGAACCACCATCAACAACATAATCTTCTTCCACCTCCGTTATCAACGCCATTAATCCCATCTCCACTACCAGAAACACCAATAAATTTATCGTATTGCCTCCGTCTCTTCAAATCAAATTTGGGTTTTCAGTTTTTTGTTTCTCTCTCTGAATTGTTAATATTCGGATTCATAAATCTGTGATTGCTTACTGAATATTCTTAATCTTGTCTGCTATCACTTGAATTGAAATGGGTTATGTTCTGATTTTCATTTATTTGACCTAATTTCTTACTGACTTCAAAACCCTTTAATTTTGCTTGTTTAATTGCAATTTCATTGTAAACCCATTACTAATCTTTGATTAATGTATTCAATTACAGAACAAGAAGAGCTTGTAAGGTCATTTGAACAGAAACAAACTCAACAGAGTCGTCTATGGAGGGTAAGGGATTGATTTCCATTTTGTTGAATTTGTTTCAATTTCTATTTTTGTAGTTGTTAAAGTTTTACTAATCTCTCGGTTACTTGATAAAATTTAAGAAGAAAGGAAGACAAAATATTCCCAAAACCCACGCAAAGGCTTATTGCCATAAGGGGACATGAGTTCTCAACACGCAGGTGGAATTCACAATCGACCCTCAGATTTGGTCGCCACCCACTCCAAAAACTTGACATGGGAAGCCATAGCATCAGCCCGATAGAGTTGATAATAATGGGATGCATCTTCTTTTCCAACTGTGTAACCAACCACAGCTCCAAGACCCACAGCTAAGACGACACCTGTTAATAAAAGGTGAAAACAAATATCATATAGTACAGGTAAATCCAATCTCTTACTATCTGCACTCAAATTCTTTCTTTTTACTATTCTGGCAATGCACACAAGTTGAATGGTTTTGAATGCAATATCCATCCCAACAGTGATAACAAACTCAACATAATCGCTTTCAGTGTTAAGAATATCCGCTACATTTAGAGTCCTCCAAGGGACTCAACTGAACATACTGGATACTGGTCATTCAAAGTTTCAAAACAGACATGCGTAGTGAGATGAAACCAGTATTATCATCCTGTTTTGGATTGATCTGGGATTATTTTCATCCATGTTATACTAGGATGAAACCAGTATCATCCTGTTTTGGATTGAGCTGGAATTATTCCAACAGTATCATACTAGGATGAAACCAGTATCATTTGATGAAATCAATTTCAAGTAGAAGTTGGTGTTGTTGTTATTCATGAAGTTGGTTTCATATAGCTCTAATATATAGGATGTAATTGGGTTTCATCTGATACCCGCGGAAACAGGTTTTCATCTAGCTTTAAAGATAGGATGTAACTAATTTTCATCCAGATTTAAAATAGGATTTAACTGGTTTTGATTTAAATTGTCGCAGGAAGCAATAGCAAGAAGAGTGTTGGTGCTGAAAGAAGAACCAATAATAGGCATGATGTGAACGTGGGTGGTGAATCAAGCATAAGGAATATGGATAATGTGAATGTGGATGGCGAAATGGATGAAGAAAAGTTGGAGAAAAAGGAAGGGAAGAAAATGTTCCGTTCGAATGAAACTGGTTAGCTGTATCGGATGAAACTGGTTCGCATCTGGTTGTTGTAATGATGTAACTGGTTATATGTCTTACATATGCAGAAACTGGTTTTCATCTAGCTTTTAAATAGGATGTGATTGGTTTTCATCTAGCTTTAATTTAGGATGTAACTGGTTTTCATCTAGCTTTAATATAGGATGTAACTGGTTTTCATCTTCGTTTACGAGTGTATATGTGTTTTAATACCATCAATTGGTTCTTCAAAGATGGGCTTCATTAGAATTCCACCAATTACGAATCCGAACGGACCTAGTGATCCTTGATTCAAATCAACCCATCACACAGAACCATATCCCAACTCCGATCACAAACATTGACCCTTTCCTTGCACCTATATTTCCATTCAACCACAGTAAACTCCACGTCCTCAACAACAACACAAACAACCACCGACCAACTCTATCCCCTGACCACCTAATCACCATTGAACAGTTCAACCTATGATCCTCACAATCACTTCAAATCAGGTAACAAACGGACCACCTCAAGACCCATTTTCAGTTCACGTTCAATCATCACCTGCACCTCAACTTTTTTTCTCCATCAACCACCAACATTAACTGTTCCAACCAACTCATTAATACAGCAAACCTCAGTTTCATCTTCACCATTCAACCACTTCTTTTCTTCACATTTTCGCATAATCACCAACTGCAATTTCTACTTTGACCACAAGACCAATTACATTTCCCACTCTCGGTCCAAGATTTTGCTGCAACAATATAGAAATTGAACTTGTAATGCCGTTCCATGGCTATAATGAATTAACATCAAGCATCAATCCACAGAGTACCCACATCCATCTTCAATTCATAATCAATTTCAGGCTCAACAACACCTTTTTTCATGCACATCCAGAATTATTCTTCAACCCGGAGCTTATACCAGAAGAACCCAATTTCAGGCTCACATCGAGAACCCAGTATTCTCATCACCGTCGACATCTATTTCGATCAAATATGAATCCAAACTTGAATCAAAATCTGCATCACAGCTCCGTGATTATCTCTCAAAGCTTAGAGATAAGTTTAATAGTAAGTCGAACGATGATTGGAACAAAAAATTTGAGCTCATACTCTTCAGATATATATATCAAAACTGGATCTCCTTTCCTGTTCACAGAGAAACAAAAATTCCTTGTTTTGAAAAAAATTAGTTTACGTATAAACTTACTCTGGACATTTTAGTCAGTTACAATTAAATATTTTAAGTGATTCTGGTTGAAATATCCAAATTGGCTATTTAAACAGTATTTTTTTTTATTATTGTCCATATAAACAGTATCTAAACCTAGAAATCTATTTCACCCAGGAATTCTTGCTTTTGGTCTTTTTGACCAATTTTGTGATTTTTTTTTTATATTTTGTGCCATGATTGGAGTTTTGAATAAGATTCAGCGACGTCGGTGACTAGTCCTCAACTGTTGATGTTTTAATGTGTGCAACAGGTTTTCGTTCGTGATTTGGTGCCGAGTGCTTTGGCATTTTTAATGAACGGTGAACCTGAAATAGTTAAGAATTTCAGTTGGCCTATGGGTCCAATACAAAACAACAACAACAAAAATTTCTTCCACAAAATATTTGCATTCGGAGAACTACATTTGTCAGATGACCCATGCAGATCAAATTCGTATCCATATCAGTGAAAATTTATCAGTCAGGAAATGTTTTTGATAACGTAAATCTATCACTAACTATCTTGCAATGGCAAGTATTCCGGGGATGCATAACATTTTCTTTACATGACATTCCTTGGATATATCTTAGTTCACCACTTCTTTATCTAATTTATATTTTCTAGCCAGTTTCCTCGACCATCTTGATTACATGGGAACTTCAAATGGTCTCTATCTTTTTCTTTTGTTCATCATCCAAAAACTCAATTTGCAAAAAAATCACAAAGACACATCCGAATTTATATAGTGCTATTGAAGATACAAATAAATGACACAATGAGGTTTTGTCATGGAAGTTACACTTATTTTTCTGATTAATTCACAGAAAGCAGGTTTTTGTGATTTTTACAGCACAATGCAACAATACAGAGTCACGCAATTGTTTTTGTGATTTTGTCATGTACCAACCATTACCAACTAACTAGTTACATGAAGCATATACAACCCGTACAATCAATCATTCATCATAGAAATACATATCTGAATCCATATTACAACGTCTTCATATGGATTTCGACAAGCAAGCAGCAAGCTCACAGAGAGTGAGCAACAAAGTAAAACCCAAACTCAATTTCGACAAGATAGCAGAGATGACACAAAATAATTCACTAATTTCTTTTTCATGGTGAATCCTTATTAAGGTCTTTGTCATAGAAATTACATTTAATTTTTAAAGAAGAGTTTATATGATTCTAGTCCACAATGCAATAATAATCTCTTTTCAATTATATTTTTTTCCTCGGCAAAAGTAAAAATATATTGAAAAGCTCACAGACAGTGAGCAACAAAGTACAACCCAAACTCAGAGAAAAGAGAGCAAAGCTCCAGTCTCACAATCCATGAAACGGAAAAACCAAATTGAACTTTACATTCAATTTCAAACCAGAGAAAGATTAAGAAACAAAGAATTGACCTCAGTTTGTCATAACTATGTCAAGGTTAATTCCTTTCAGAGTGCCATTGTTTCTGCACCAGTAATAGGCTTGAGCTTTCGCTTCACTAATCACTTACTTTACGTCGAAAGTGGAGCCTTCAAAAATCAACTTGTTCCTGTGCGTCCAAATTGTCCATGTGATAGCGGCTGGAAGCAACTGCCAAAGGAGCTTTTGAATAAGTTGTAATCACCTTCCAACCATTAATGATCAAATCAAAACAATTTGGCATAACCCATTCCCTTTTAGTATAGGAAAGAAAGTAGAGCCAAACCTTAGCAGAAGTAGAGTAATCTGTAGATCACTAATTTAAGATAGATAATATCTCACCAATATCCTTGATATTCTCCAACAATACCCAACGAATATTCAAAGCTAGATTTTAAAAGTCTCATAAATGCCCAGATGTTCGTGCAGCAATCCCCCAACCTCCGACCAGTCCACATTTAAGGATTTAACCATAATCTTCAAAGCTAGATTCCAGTTGCCGAGATAGTTAATGTGAGGATCAATTAATGCTGTGGAGGTGATCAATTGTGGCTGTTTCTTCCAACAGTTGTGGGCTGGATTATTAAAGTTAGTAGGAACGGAATCATTACTGATGGTTTCCTTCTGAAAGTTATACTATGATCAAGGCTAGCAGAAGAGTCATTGAAGTTGCAGCAAGCTTCAAGTGATTTACATAACTCTCTTCACCCTTGTTTGATCATCTTTCGGGGCGCAACCTTGATTGGGTTTGGGCTTTGGCTTGGTAAAAACAGTGTCCCGCATGATGTTGTGCAAAATGATCTTTCAACGATCGACAGAGCACAGAGGAATGATTTTACTTGCTGGGATCGTTTAAGTATTTCGCTTAGAAAATGCGATCTAATACAAATAAGGACGGATGTACTTTCAAAAATAAAACACAAACGAGAAAAGAAATATTTTTGGTTAGGATGCTTCACTGATTGTCTTAATGGCTATTATTTGTATACAGTCACAATCATAAGTGAAGCTCAAGCAGCTGAACCTCCAGCACTTGGACCTAGTTATAATGCTGGTACGATGTCTCAGTCATTCGCTGCCAGTTTATTTGTTGTCACATTTTTTTGTTGTCCTGTTTGGCATTATTTTCCACTTATGTTGCACTTTTGAGATAATTAACAGCTGTTTGGAATATAACCATGGCATAATCGTCATAAGTGGATTATTATGATCATGGGTTCAGGGCCGGCCTTGAACATTCGTTGCCCCGAAGTCAAATTCCAAAAATGATGCCCCGTAGTCAGTTAATAATGCTTCAAGATGAATATGTAATCACTTGATTAAAGATTAATTTCAATAACCTATAAATGTCAATATAGTCGTATAAAGGAACTTGATTAATCTTGGATGATATTAAAGAATAGTTACGTCCTTATGTTTACGCCAAATAAATTCAGCCCAAGCAGTTGCTAACACGTCTCCTGTTTCAAAGTTATGGACTGTTTAATGTCTCCCGTTTGTTGACCTTTGTTTTGAAAACGGACAAAATATTTGATGCCCCAAATCGTTTGCTGCCCAAAGCGGTGCTTTGGGTGCTTTGCCTCAGGTCCGGCCCTGCATGGGTTCATTGATTTTTTTTGTATTACCAATGAAAGGTTTGTATTTCAATCTAGAGGAATTTAAGAGATCATTAGACATGTTCAAGACAGTTGATTGTATCAAATCAAATATGAATTTATTGTAAATTATAAATTTTTACAATTGGGTGGTCGTCTCACTTTAATGACTCTCAAGAAGATTAGGCAGTATGACATTGCAGATATCGGTGTTGGTTTGTCTTCCATGGTATTCTAAAACTTTTATCCATTTGTATGATCCCGCAATAGCAACGATTTCTGGGATATCCAACTATTTTTCCACCTACTCTAAATCAACAATTACCCCGCTAGTTTATCCAATAAATATTCAGTTTCCTCGAAAATCTTAATATTAAGTTTTATCATCCAAAAGCTCATCTTGCAAAATGTGTACAAAGACAGACCCGAATTTATATACTGCTCTTGAAGAGATAAATAAACGGTCCAAAATGGATCATTGATGATTTTTTTTTTACATGCTGCTTTAGATGTACCTTCCATTCAAGTTTTTGTCATGGAAGTTGCACGTATCTTTTTGATCAAGGGTAGAAAAGTATAGTCTAAGAAGTAGTTAAATTCTAATTCTTAAAACTGTTTTACGCATCTGGGATTTGTTGAAGTAACGATGTGTCAATTGGAGAGACGAGGGCATATACTCTAAATATTCGACCCATTCCCATCGTAGCCCAATCCGATTCACAAAAGACGAAACAGGTTTCTTGTGATTTGTACTGCACAATGCAACAATGCATGTCGTAGTAGTCTAGTTAAATTTTCAAAATATCCAAGTATAATTCGATGTGATCAAAGTCTAATTCCAGCTAAATCCTTCAAAGAATCCATCCAAGTGTTCACCACCAATCCTTGTTATTGTTGTTAAGTTCTCTTTAGTGGTTGTAACTTTTACTCGACTCTCGACTCTCGCTGTCAGTAATTTTTTTTACTCGTACGTGAATGAGAAAGCGAGAAGTGAGAATTGGGCTCTAGTACTATTGGGCTTCTAATCCCGCATTTCTAGGGATGTAAAATTCAAATTATTTTCTTTTCCTTAGTATGGTCTTTTATTTATTTTCTTTTCGAAGAAAAGGTTATATTAAAAAAAGAAAAAACCTTACATAGTACAGGGGTTATTACATGTCCATAAGAGTTTCCCAATTACTCCAAATGAGACTAGAAGAAACAAACTTAAACGTATCAGTATCACACGACCAAACAACTACAAGTTGTTTGAGAAGGTAAATAATCTCAGCCGCTTCCTTTTTTCTTTCCCCAAAAACTCTACAATTCCTTTCTCTCTAAAGTCTCCGCCCTAAGTATGATCTTGCAATGGCAACGATTTCTGTGATATGCAACCTACTTCTCACCAATGACTTATCCAACTACTTATACATCCAATGAATATTCAGTTTCCTCGAACATCTTAATTTTAAGTTTTATCATCCAAAAATTCATTTTGCAAAATGTGTACAAAGAAAGACCCGGATTTATATAGTGCTCTTGAAGAAATAACAGATGGTCCAAAATGGATTATTGATGATTTCTTTTTTACCTGCTTTAAATGTACCTTCCATTCAAGTTTTTGTCATGGAAGTTGCACGTATTTTTTTAAACAAGGGTAGAAAAGTATAGGCTAAGAAGTAACAAGTAGTTAAATTTTAATTCTTAAAATTGTTTTACTCATCTGGGATTTGTTGAAGTAACTATGTGTCACTTGGAGAGATGAGGGCGCATAGTCTATTAGGGGGTTAGTCAGTTGAAATTAGTAGAGACATTCGGAGACTTTTTATGCAAGAGATTTTGGGTGATTTTCCGTGAGTTTAGAGATTTTGAGAGACTCTCTGAATGATTTTCAAAGAATTATGGTGATTTATTGAGACAATAAATCATATATGAATTTCAGCTTGCACACATCAGACAAACAATATATTTATTTATTTTACAAAATGCATATATGAATATTTTAATGAAAATGTATTAGTCCATCCATTGCTAACAGAAATTATAACCATTTTCCAATAAAATCAAAACGAGATGAACAAAAGGGATTTGAATCTCTAGTAAACTTATTTGGTTTTGGAAGACAACAATTTTTTTTCTTCATTTTTTATGAATTTAAATGTAGCTTATTTTGTTATTGTTTTTAATATTTTGATATTTAATCCTTAAAGAAAAGAGAAAGAACAAACAAAGTCTCTCAAAATATCACCTACTTAGGATAGACTTTTTTTTAGCCATTTATGTTATGTTTCGTAATAAACTAGCCCTTCACCCGTGCCGTAACGGCACGGGCCATGATGTCGGTTCATTTTTAATATATCGTATAATTTGTGTCCCGAATACTTATCAACTCCTTATGATTTAATATGTGTTTGTCATAAAAATAGTTGGGATTTTCCTTTCTTATTTACTTTGTTTTTTCCTTTAATATTTTACCGCCGGAGATTTGCTCAAACAAAACAAATATAATCTTAACTTCAAGACACTTTTTTATTTAGGTTCATTGCTTATAATGAGATAATGCTCTACATGAACATGGAAGTTTAAATATTTTTTGGAAATATGTCGTCAATCTCGGTGAAATCAACTAATCAATATCGTCCATAAAAGTCTCCACATGCTCCTATTTTGATCCATCTGACTCATCTATCATGGTCATGTTTTCGATCCTCCAAATAGGCAGAGAATATTATGTTTTTGCATCGAACGAATGATACAAACTATCCAATGTGACATGATTTTCCTGTAATTTCTCAACACCCATTAGATGACAATGTTTAAAATGTGTACCCATTACCTTTTCGAAGGGATTGTATATATGCGAACCTCTGCCATTAAATCGCCCAACAATTCGTCTTAACGAAGGCTTTGGTAACTTCAAAAGTCTTGGACATTTTGTCACTTCCGTATGTTCCTACCTTTACTTGGAATACAATCTGGCGACACATTACCTCATAAACAACCTTGAACACATATTGTACTCCATGATCCTATTTCAAATTAATAGATTTTCAATAGATCCTTTACCAAAAGTTGACATATTCTACGTTGAATATTTATAAAAAAAATTTATGGTATTGTGGATCGTTGCTTTCTAAGACTGTAGTTTTCAAAATTGGCCTCTTCAAGTCCCACGGCTTTCTAAGTTTATATATCTTATTGTTTTTAACATTTTAGTTATCCATATTATGTTTGTTACTAACTTTAAACTTGACGTCATCTTCTACTGTGAACTTTATGTGATTTCAGAATCGAAATAGTTATACCTCTTTCATTCGTATCAAGTAATCCGTTGTATATCCCAACAATTCTTCTACAACAATTCCTTTCTTTTGATGTTATGTATTTGCAATCTTTCTACTTTTTGTTGATGTTATGTATTTGCAATGTTCATTTTTCTTAAATAAATAGATTGTGGAAAAACTAAAAAAATAAAACATAAGTATTACATCGGGTCTAAGTTAATATATCCAAAATACTCCGGACACTGCTTCTGGTGCCTTGTTTCCTCAAATTCCTCGTTGCATTCTAGACAGTATAGGCAACACCAATCATTTGAGAAGTGAGCTATTTGCGCAAGTGTGGCCAATGTATCCCTTGCCTGTAATAATAATAACAACACGTCAATTTTTTCAAGGCATCCAATTGTAAATGGTATGAATATAATAGATTTGAATCATACCTCAATCTTAGATATCACCTTATTCTCACATAACATAGCAATTGAGGAAGGACAAATCTTGACCACTCTTTACATAGGCATAGTTAGCCAAACTATGTTTTGCAATTGTCTTACGTGAAAATTATTATTAATCCATATTTTAGTCAGCTCCTATCGAAGCCGATCTAATTAGTCCTATAGAAAGTTAATCTTAAATTTTTGACCTTATCTCTTAACCAAATTATTGAAGTATTCTCGGTCATGTTCTCAAGGTGGTGATCTACCCATCTGTGTCTACTCTACCTTCTAACCCAGTGAATGAAACCTATACATATTGATCCTTAATTTGATATTGTTGATTTGTCATCAAGAGGTCGCATGATTTGAAAATGTAAAATATAAAAAATATTCTATAAACATCGGAGGCGAATTTAGATTTATGATTTAGAGTTTTTTATGATGATTTTGATGAACAAACATAATTTTCAAACAAATATTTTAGAATGCAAATACATCTTCCCTAATAATAAGGTTTTATATCGGAATTGAGTGAAAGTTTTTGTCTTTGTAGGTAGTTTTCGCGAAACAACTCGACATTGATGGTCTTTCAGAAAAGAATGTAATAGTACTTGAGAGAGCGATAATGTTCTCTTACGCGGGTACACCAATTGCCTTTATATAATACTTGGTGATCGAACAAGTCATGATCATATTGTCTTATACATTCCGGTATCATCCTTGAAATATTTGGTTTTTGTCCTTATCAATCGTGCTAAAAACAACCAATTACATCTTTCACAATACAATAAAACTCACTAAAAAGCAAAAACTATTAGTATACACTACTATTACCAATACCCGCACCACCATAAAAACCATCCACCGCCACTATTTCTTCCACCAATATTAATGTTACCGCCTCCACCATTCACAAACACCCGCCACCGCTTATACTAACCCTACTTCCGCTACCACCATTAGAATTAATATAGTTTTCAGTAAAATTATGTATTTATGTAAGATTATTAAAGGGACATTTATAAAAGAAATTTAATTAATCATTTATCTTTGCCAAGGACAAATCCTGACCACTCTTTACATAAACAAATCGATACTAAATAATTTCATATGTTCTGATCTTGATTCGTGTCGTTCGTTTAGTTATTACATAACATGGCAATTGATTGCACCAATTTTTTTAAAATGGACATGTGTTTTATCGAGTTTATTTTAACATTAGAATGATCAACCACGTTTTATACTGTGGCGTTACGAAATTAGCATAATATGTTTTTTTTCACCAATACCCGCCACCACCATAAAACCAAATGAATCCACTTTTTTTACCCACCACCACCTAGTGGCGAAGCCAAGGGTTGACTAACCTGGCTCTAACCCCTTAAATTTTTAATAACTACATAAATTTCTTAGTTTATTTTATAAATAGTACTTTGTCCATATATATTTACGGTTTAGTCCACCAAAGTTTACATGTTTTTTTTTATTTTTTTTAAAATAGGCCTCCTCAATGTCAATTTTTGACTCCACCACTACCACCATCACTGCCGCCCATCCCATGTAGGTTGTTGGACGCAATTCTAATTTTCAATCACAAATGCCATGTATGAGGTTTAGATTGAACAAAATTTCGTCAATTGATTAGTTTCATTATTATTTTTTTCCGTGTATATATGCTTTTTTTGTATTGCAATCAATTTTATTTTAACATTAAAAAATCATGATTTATACGATATAGTACCAAAGATAACAGGGTACCATTTGGGTGATCCAACTACGATCATGAAAATATTGTCTTGTATGATATCATCCCTGAAATATATGGTACCTTCCTTTATCAAAAGTGTTAAAAACAACCAACCACATCTTCCACAATACGATTGTTTCTACCATAAGTAAAAATACCACTTAATGGGCCAAATTGATACTTGAATCATCTTTTGGGTCCTCATCCAAGCCCGCCACCCCCCGGTTATAAATAACCAACCGTCTCACATGACCGGTCAATGGTCAGAATCAGTCAATAGTCAAAGTCGATCAACATCCGGTCAATGGTCAGAATCAGTCAATAGTCAAAGTCGGTCAACATCCGGTCAATGGTCAAAGTCAGTCACACCCCTAGCTAATTTTCGCCTCCACTCATATCGCCAAAGAAGCCACTTATGCCGCCACACCCATCCAGTTATCCACCAACTATGCGGTCAACCAACCCATTACGTCACAACAAGATCCACCTATCTCAACCAAATTTCAAGATCCACTGTCCGGCCAACCCGTCTCTCCACTAATCCTGTCGCCATTAATCGTGCGCTTCATACATAAATTATGGTGAAGACATAAAGGAGCGCTTTTATGCGAGAATTCGATATAGGACCATAAATGGACAGTTTCATACAGAAATTATGGTGAAGACATAAAGGAGCAGTTTTCATGCAGAATCCAATATAGGAGCATAAATGGGCAGTTACATTGAGAATTCATTGAGGAACATAAATGGGCAGTTAATGGAATTTATGTTGAGATTGGAATTATATTTTTCATTGTATAAATAGGGAGAGGAGAAATCAGCCAGGGGATAGCCAAGAGGAGAGAAAAACATACTTTGTAATACAACAGTCAATAAAACATTTCTCCCCAAGGGGATTCCTCCGTGGACGTAGGCACATCGGCGAACCACGTAAAACTCCGCGTCAATCTTTGTCTCCTTATTTGTCCTTCAATTCATCTCCTAACCCAAAATACATACCAAACTATCCATTCATCGTGTTTCGTGCCCAAAAGTAATTTTGGGTACAAACAACGATGTTATCGATGTTGTAACGATAAATAAAATTAATATTGTCCATCACTACTCACCAGCATTCAGCGTCACTACTTCTTCCACCACAAACCAGGGGCGGAGCCAGGATTTTGAGGAGAGAGGGAGAAAAAATTCTTGGCAAGTTGGATACAGGTGAAAAATGGACTTTGTATCCCATTTTACGATAAAAGAACAAAAATAAATATAATTGTGCTTGACTCCGCCCTTAACAACCACTAATCTTTCGGCCTCCACCTCTTCTACTACTCATTGTCGCAGAAAATGTCTATTGATTCTATTTATCAAAATAACTTATTAATAGAAATAAATATTATAATTAACCAAGAAAACATTTATAATTAAAAAATGATTAGTCATTTATTATGAGCAATTAGTGAAACACTAATTAATAAAACACTTTATAATGAATAGATTATTTATTATGTGGATTAGTGAAACACTAATTAATACAGCAATTATGGTATTTAAGTTGAACAAACCACCACTGTTGATTTATCTTTTCTATCAATTCCAACCAAGGTGGAACACTGGTTAGAGGCCACTCTTATGACACAATAGGTCATGAGTTCGAAACTCTCCATTATAATTTTTGAAATTCCATTCTTGACTTGAGTATTCATTTTTCATTAATAATATTTGAATTAATGCCACATGTGCGAGTTGTAGGGGGTGGTCAGGAGAACCACAACCCTTGATTTATCTTTCCCACGGACAAATCCTGACCACCACTCAGCTAGGCAAACTTAGCCTAGCTTTGTTTTGTATTCTTGACTAGCCCTTAACCCGTGCCGTAACGGCACGGGCCATGATGTTGGTTCATTTTTAATATATCGTATAATTTGTGTCCCGAATACTTATCAACTCCTTATGATTTAATATGTGTTTGTCATAAAAAATAGTTGGGATTTTCCTCTCTTTTTACTTTGTTTTTTCCTTTAATATTTTACCACGAGATTTGCTCAAACGAAAGAAATATAATCTTAACTTCCGTGACACTTTTTTATTTAGGTTCATTGCTTATAATGAGATAATGCTCTACATGAACATGGAAGTTTAAATATTTTTTGAAATATGTCGTCATAGCCGCTCATCTCAAGGAAATCAACTAATCAATATCGTCCATAAAAGTCTCCACATGCTCCTATTTCGCTCCCGCTGACTCATGTATCATGGTCATGTTGTCGATCCTCCAAATAGGCAGAGAATAGTATTTTTTTGCATCGAACGAATGATACAAACTATCCAATGTGACATGATTTTCCTATAATTTTTCAACACCCATTAGATGACAATGTTTAAAATGTGTACCCATTACCTTTTCGAAGGGACTGTATATATGAGAACCTCTGCCATTAAATCTTCAACAAAGTATTGTGCCCAACAATTCGTCTTAACGAAGGCTTTAATAACTTCAAAAGTCTTGGACATTTTGTCACTTCCGTATGTTCCTACCTTCACTTGGAATACAATCTGGCGACACATTACCTCATAAAGAACCTTGAACACATATTGTACTCCATGATCCTATTTCAAATTAATAGATTGTCAATAGATCCTTTACCAAAAATTGACATATTCTACGTTGAATATTTATAAAAAAAAATTATGGTATTGTGGATCGTCCGCTTTCTAAGACTGTAGTTTTCAAAATTGGCCTCTTCAAGTCCCACGGCTTTCAAAGTTTATATATCTTGTTTGTTTTTAACATTTTAGTTATCCATATTATGTTTGTTACTAACTTTAAACTTGATGTCATCTTCTACTGTGAAATTTATGTGATTTCAGAATCGAAATAGTTATACCTCTTTCATTCGTATCAAGTAATCCGTTGTATATCCCAACAATTCCTTTCTTTTGCCGTTTCCGAACCATCAGTAGCCATTATTGTCAAACGCAATCTGTCTAATTTATGTTGATGTTATGTATTTACAATGTTCATTTTTCTTAAATAAATAGATTGTGGAAAAACTAAAAAAAAAAAAAAAAAAAAAAAAAAAAAAAGTATTGCATCGGGTCTAAGTTACTATATCCAAAATACTCCTGATATCGTTTCGTGTGCCTTGTTTCCTCAAATTCCTCGTTGCATTCTAGACATAAAGATAGACAACAACAATCATTTACGAAGTGAGCTATTTGCGCAAGTGTGGTCAATGTATCCCTTGCCTGTAATAATAATAACAACACGTCAATTTTTTCAAGGCATCCAATTGTAAATGGTATCAATCTAATAGATTTGAATTATAGATCAATCTTAGATATCACCTTCTTTTCACATAACATAGCAATTGAGGAAGGACAAATCTTGACCACTCTTTACATAGGTAGAGTTAGCCAAACTATGTTTTGCAATTGTCTTACGTGAAAATTATTATTAATCCGTATTTTAGTCAGCTCGTATCGAAGCCGATCTAATTAGTCCTATAGAAAGTTAATCTTAAATTTTTGACCTTATCTCTTGACCAAATTATTGAAGTATTCTCAGTCATATTCTGCGTGTGATCTACCCATCTGTGTCTACTCTACCTTCTAACCCAGTGAATGAAACCTATACGTATTGATCCGTAATTTGATATTGTTGATTTGTCATCAAGAGGTCGCATGATTTGAGAATGTAAAATATAAAAAATATTTTATAAACATCGGAGGCGAAATTTAGAGTTTTTTTATGATGATTTTGAAGAACAAACATAATTTTCAAACAAATATTTTAGAATGCAAATACATTTTCCTTGGCCAATAAGGTTTTATATCCTGGAATTGAGTGAAAGTTGTTGTCTTTGTAGGTAGTTGTCGCGAAACAACTCTTAGGAAAAAGAATGTAATAGTACTTGAGAGAGCGATAATGTTCTCTTACACGGTACACCAATTGCCTTTATATAATACTATGATGATCGAACAAATCATGTTCATATTGTATTATACGTTCCGTATCATCCTCGAAATATTTGGTTTTTGTCCTTATCAATCGTGCTAAAAACAACCAATTACATCTTTCACAATACAATAAAACTCACTAAAAAGCAAAAACTATTGTTATACACTACTATTACCAACACCAGCACCACCATAAAACCATCCACCGCCACTATTTCTTCCACCAATAGTAATGTTACCGCCTCCACCATTCACAAACACCCGCCACCGCTTATACTAACCCTACTTCCACTACCACCATTAGAATTAATATAGTTTCTAGTAAATTTATGTATTTATGTTAGATTATTAAAGGGACATTTATAATAGAAATTTAATTAGTCATTTATCTTTGCCAAGGACAAATCCTGACAACTATTTACATAAATGAATCGATAATAAATAATTTCATATGTTCTGATCTTGATTCGTGTTGTTCGTTTAGTTATTACATAACATGGCAATTGATTGCACTAATTTTTTAAAATGGACATGTGTTTTATCGAGTTTATTTTAACATTAGAATGATCAACCACGTTTTATACTTTATAATATAACGTTACACATTTTGTGGCATTACGAAATTAGCATAATATGTTTTTATTCACCAATACCCGCCACCACCATAAAACCATATGAATCCAATTTTTTTATCCACCACCACTTAGTGGCGGAGCCAAGGGTTGACTAACCTGGCTCTAACCCCTTAAATTTTTAATAACTTCATAAATTTTTTAGTTTATTTTATAAATAGTACTTTGTCCATATATATTTATGGTTTAGTCCACCAAAGTTTACATGTTTCTTTTTTAAAAAAAAAAGTGGCCTCCTCAATGTCAATTTTTGACTCCACCACTGCCACCATCACTGTCGCCCATCCCATTAGGTTGTTGGACGCAATTCTAATTTTCAATCACAAATGCCATGTATGAGGTTTAGATTTAACAAAGTTTCGTCAATTGATTGGTTTCATTTTTTTTTTTCCCGTGTATATATGCTTTTTTTGTATTTCAATCAATTTTATTGCAATCACGAGGTTGGATACAGGTGAAAAATGGACTTTGTATCCCATTTTACGATAAAAGAACAAAAATAAATATAATTGTGCTTGGCTCCGCCCTTAACCACCACTAATATTTCGGCCTCCACCTCTTCTACCACTCATTGTCGCAGAAAATGTCTATTGATTCTATTTATCAAAATAACTTATTAATAGAAATAAGTATTATAATTAATTAAGAAAACATTTATAATTAAAAAATGATTAGTCATTTATATAAGCAATTAGTGAAACACTAATTAATAAAACACTTTATAATGAATAGATTATTTATTATGTGCAATTAGTGAAACACTAATTAATAAAGCAATTATGGTATTTAAGTTGAACAAATCACCACTGTTGATTTATCTTTTCTATCAATTCCAACCAAGGTGGAACACCAAGTTAGAGGCCACTCTTATGACACAATAGGTCACGAGTTCGAACCTCCCCATTATAATTTTTGAAATTCCATATCTTGACATGAGTATTCATTTTTCATTCATAATATTAGAATTAATGCCACGTGTGTTGTTGTAGGGGGTGGTAAGGAGAACCACAGCCCTTGATTTATCTTTCCCACGGACAAATCCTGACCACCACTCAGACAGGCAAACTTAGCCTAGCTTTGTTTTGTATTCTTGAAGTCTCTGCAAGTTTCTCAAAACCATAAATCATTGATTTCAAATTCCAAATCCAATAAAAGTGAATTACAAAGACTTTTCGAAAGTCACGATCCAATAACAGAGATTGTTTGAGATTTTGAAGAACTCTCTATTGACTAACAAGATATTTTAGAAGTCTCTAAAATTCTTTCAACATCTTTACAAATCTCAATTGACTAACCCCTGTAAATATTCGACCCATTCACATCGTAATCAAATCCGAATTCACAAAAGACAAAACAGGTTTCTTGTGATTTGTCAAGCACATTGCAAAAAATTGGTTTGCTATCAATCCAATATTTAGTTACTCATATCCCCATTTCCCACCCCCAGAAACAGAGCCAGGACTTTCCATAAAGAGGGTGTAAGAAAAAAAATAACAACAAAATAAGAACGCGCAATTGGGGATACTTATATTAATTGGGGGATATGAAAAACTATTCCCATCCTTTGTATCTTGCTAAGGGGTGTCCTAAAAGTATAAAAAGTCAAAGTTACCCCTTTCAAATATTAAATAACTATTTCTTTATTTATTTTATTTATTAAATAACTTTTTTTTTATAAAAAAAGTCATTATTTCTTTTTTATTTTTCGGTTTCTTTTTTCATTTTTTATTTTAATTTTTTTAAAATTAAATTTTCTTCAAATAAAAGATTAAAAATTGATTTAAAAAAAACAATTAAATTTATATTTTTTTATCATAAAATAAAAAAAATATATATATTAATATTTTATCATAAAATAGAAAATAAGTTTTTTTAAGCAAAAAGTAGTAATTTTTTATTAAAATTAGTTTTTATGAAAATAATTTTTTGTTAAAAAAATATTAATTTTTTATTAAATTTTCGTTAAAAAAATATAATTGTTTTATTAAATTATTTTTTATGAAAAATAATTTTTTTATTAAAAAAATAAAATAAAATAAATAAAATAAAATAAAATATTAAATAAATTAAATAAATATTAAATTTTAAGGGCATTTTTGGAATAATAGAAATATATGGATAAGGGGTTTTGAAAATTACTTCAAAATAACCCTATTTTGTTTTATTATCATATCCCCAATTAATAAAATAACAAGACACACGGAATAAATAATTTTGCACATCAAAGATTGTCTACCTTTTATGCATATTATTTGCCGATCATCTCTCCACCGTCGTAGTCTAGTTAAATTCTTCAAAGTAACACAAGTATAATTAATTGTAATCAGAGTCTAATTCTAGCTAAATCCTTTAGAGAATCCATCCAAGTGTCCATCACCAATCCCTTGTTATTGTTGTTAAGTTCTCTTTAATGGTTGCAACTTTATCTCTCATCTCTTGACTCTCGCTGTCAATAATTTTTTTTGCTCGTACGTGAGAGAGAAAGTGAGAAGTGAGAATTGGGTTCTAGTACTATTGGGCTTTCATTTTATGATAGGTTTTGGGTTGGAAATCCAATAATACACAGTATAGAAATTCAACATTTTCACACCCTTCTTTCACATTGCCTCCGCCCGGCCACATGTAAACCAAAACAAGAATTTTCATTTTACCGACCATTATGGCATTACCCACTAACTAGTTGCATAAAATTTATACGATATGTCATCCCGACTAACTTACTATTATTTTTGCAATTAATAACCCATACACATTTTCTATTACAAGAATCCGCTAGGAAAATAAGTGATGAATAATGGTGGAAGATGAAAAAGAGGATGACACATCACTAACCCAAACTGGCTACGTTATTACATGATCCACGTAGAACGAGTTATTCCAACACGTCACATATGTAACATCATCATCATTTATGGTTCTCACTTCGTAAAGTATTATAAAGGGAAAAATATCGTTTGGTACTTTTTTAGGTGGGCCCATGTCTGTTTGGTCCTTTAGTCAAACGCCTTTACTGTTTGGTCCATAATTATCTAAAAATATTAAAACTGACAAAAATACCCTTCCGTGTTAATATTTAGTTATTTTCTTGTAGCACTTCATTCCAGAAATGAAGTCCATATAAATACCTAAAAAAACAGACTTCATTCCAGAAATGAAGTCCATATAAAAACCTAAAAAAACAGACTTCATTCCGAAATGAAGTCCATATAAAAACCTAAAAAACAGACTTCATTCCATAAATGAAGTCCATATAAAAACCTAAAAAAACAGACTTCATTCCAGAAATGAAGTCCATATAAAAACCTAAAAAAAAACAGACTTCATTCCAGAAATGAAGTCCATATAAAAACCCTAAAAAAATATCTAAATCGATTAACACCATCGTCAACAAAGAAGAACAACAACATATCTTCATCTTCATCACAACAAATGTGCCAAAAAAGAAAAAACCCTTAAAAATCGTATTCAACATTATCAACATCATCCACAACTACCGATCTAAACATCTAAATCGATTTTCACCTTCATCACCATTGTTTACAGCAGCAGGAAGAAAAAGATGAAGAAAACCCTAGAAAAATCGTTTACATCTTCAATAGTAGCACCAGCAGAACGATGAAGAAACCTTAAAAATCATTTACATCTTCAATCTTTCGTTTACATCTTCATCTTCATCTTCATCTTCACATGAAATATTTTTCTTGTTTCACAAAGAAAAAAAGAGAGAAAAAAATAGATCTGGAAAAGAAAAGAAAAGAAAAGAAGATGAGAGAGAAAGAAATCAAAATGATTCAATCTCTTACCTTTGACTATATATATGATCCTTATCCAAAAGGGTATTTCACCACTATAGGTGACATTTACATCATCCATGACATCAGTATAGGACCAAACAATAATTTTTAGGACCAAACTATAATTTATATTACCAAGTAGGACCAAACAGACATTTGACTGGGTCAAATGAACTAGACTCATCCTAATATATTATTCCTAAGACCTAATGGTAATTCCTACTATTACAAAACTGTTTCCCATTATCCGAAACGCGGTTCTTCATAGAAATAGAGTTCTTTCTAGCTTTGATCAAAGCGTACTCAAGTTTCACTGCTCCCCCGAAACGCAATTCTTCATAAGTAAAAAAAAAAGAGAAAATGGGTCATTTTTCCAAAAAAATTTAAAACACGGTTCAAATGGACGAGTAAAAAAAGTACGGGTGAAATAGCCAAAAAAAAGTAGCAAGTATAAAACTGGATTCATCCTGGCTTATACTTAAAAAATAGCAAGGATGAAACTGGATGCATCCTGTGTAAAATAAAATTAAGAAAAAATATTTGAAAATGGACAGGATGAAACTGGTTACATCCTGCCTATTTTTAAATTTTTGTCCATTTAAACAGTATCTTTTTAATTTTTGGATATTTAAACAGTATCAAAACCTAAGTGTCTTTTTCACCCAGGAATTGTTGATTTTGGTCTTTTTGACCAATTGTTGATATTCCAAAATCATCAGCATCCACCTTCCAAAAAATAATACCCCAGATAAAATTATCTGGCCATACTCAAAACTGAAGCTACACCACATCTTCGTGATACAAATGTCTAACCCATGGTCAACCAACCCACACACCTCTACAAACCTACCAAATTCTTATGGACTTTACCATGTCCACCAAAATTCGGCTTTTCTTGTGGAAAGCCATCAATGAAGGTTTACCCACCTTCTCTCTCTTACATCGAATCCATTTGACCAACTCTTGACATATGCCCAAGATGCAATATCGACACTTTAATTAGCAAGCCATCTTTTAATTCACCGTCCAACAAGAACTACTTCCCAACAACTTATTCAATCAACTTACAAATTCACCAAACACCAACCATACCCGACCTTCAACTTAACTCCACAAACAACTATATCCCAAATCCCAAACATCCAACATCAATTTCGACAATATCATCCTTATGTTTTCTATTCCGACCCTATGGCTATCCGTAAAATGATCTAATTTATCAACAAAAACAAACAACGTCAGAAGAAATCCTAGCATGGGCTCAAAAACTTCAAAAAGAATATTCATGGGCACAGCTAGGGCTGCACAATGGGTAGGGTGGGTAGGATATGGCCAATTTCGCTACCCTACCCGCTGACTGGCGGATATAAAAATTTTTACCCACCACCCTACCCGCCATTAAATGGGTAAGATCCTACCCGACCCATTAATTGGCGGGTCGGGTAGGATAGAGTGGCGGGTATAACCGTTGTTTTTTTTTTTTTTTTTTTTTTTTTTATTCTGCTTTTAATGCGTACAACGATATAGTTTACATTTATCTTGCAAAATCAACATAGTTTACATTTATCTTGACAAAGAGTTAATAACAAGGACATCTCATTATAATCTGCAGATGGAGAAGGAGTTGATTCCCCATTATTGCTGACTGAATTTTGGACCACATCATCTTGAATTGAAGAAGATGGAGAAGAAGTTGAAGTAGTTAACAACAGATCAGGTGAAGATGAAGAATTAATCAAATTAGGGATAGATGACGATGACGAGGAAGAAGAAGAAGGTTCTGATAATAGAAAATTAGAATGATAGGAAAGTAGAGGATAATAGAGAAGTGGGATTAGTGTTAGTATAGTTACGACAGTTACAGCTCCACGGAGAATAGCAAATTTAGGATTGCTTTTCTGATGATCATAATACTGATTCTTATTATTGATAGGAAGTACTACTTGATCATCTAATGCGTAAAGCTGCTTCTTCATGGGTACAGAAAGAAAGAAAAAAAAACAGAGATTCCAAATTAAAGAGATTAAGGCAATCCTAAATGGAAAGAAAGAATAAGGAACTTAATATTATTATATTAGTGGTTCTGATATAAAACCAACGGCATAGATGATCATTAAGAGAAAGATCAACGGCTACTATAAGCTATTATATAAATAAGCGGGTAGGCGGGTAGGGTAGGATAATTTCGAGCTTTACCCGTCATCCTACCCATTTAACGGCGAAGAAATCTCTAACCGTCACCCTACCCGCCAAATAATGGGTAGGATAGGATACGGTTAAAACACTGGCGGATAGGGTAGGATTGGCGGGTATGGGTAGGGTACGTGCACCCCTAGGCACAGCACGCTTCACCGCCGATCATACCAGGAGCTACACCAACAGTCAACCACCCAATAACAGATAAACGGATAGCAACAATATCGGTAGGCTGGTCCGTCCCGAATATCAGCTGGATTAAAATCAACACAGATGGAGCAGCCAGGGGCCACCCGGGATTTGCAGGGGCGGGATTCGTCTGTAGAGACTCTGCTGCACGATCTATAATAGCTATGGATCAACCACTAGGAATTACGACTGCACTAACTGCAGAAACTTGGGCCTTACTATTGGCGTCAAGAACAGCAACAGAGAGACAATGGCCGAGAATTATTTTTGAAACAGATTCGGAGAACCTCCTGCGTTTCATTACATCAACTACCACACCACCTTGGCACATAGTAGAAATGATTGAAGAAATAAAAAATAGACTTAGGCAAATACCGCAAGTTGCTATACAACACAATTACAGTGGAAGGAAATCAAGCGGCGGATCGGATTGGCAAATCATGCAATGAGATGGAAGCGAAACAGGAAACTATTCAACCAAAATCTGGGACCAGGCAATCCCATCTTTTATCAGCCACATTTTATTTCAGGACTCTGTGGGTACCACATACCCTAGACAAGTTGTAATCTAAGCTTTCTTTAATAAATACTAGTAAATACGCGCGTGCGATGCACCTGCCGACTTGTCCTTCCGTTACAAAATTTTCTGGATAACGAACTATAATACAGAGGCAGAAAATCCGCCTTCAAAATAAAAATTATTGTTTTCCTATTTTACCTCTTGTAATCAATTAGAATAGATAAACTTACATTTCAGCGAGTGAACAATTCACACACAATAGACACTGAAATGTAAGATGAAACCAAAATTAAAATAATAGAGGAAATGAAAAAAAACATTAAGTAAAAAAAAATACAACGACTAAGAACTTCACAGAAATTAATTGGTAAGATGTTTACCTAAGCTAAGAGGACGTAAGAACTTCCTTGTTCTTGGTGAAAGTTCCGACTTTATCAGCAACGCGTCCTTTCTTGATTAACACTTGTTGCAGGAAACACCCCTTGAAAGCCCAACATACAGTTGCCTTACCATTATTCATTACTGCAACCTGGTCACTATTTCCTTCACTTGCATTTGCACTTCCTCGTTTCAAATAAGAAATACGTTTGTATTCACGATTTTTTTCCTTTTCGACTTCAGTTAGTGAATTTATTCTTGCGATGTACCTGATATGACGCTCCTGTAATTGATTTTCTCTTTGCTTCGTGACCATTTCAAGTTTCTTGTTTGCTTCATTGTCAGCACCAACCGCTCCCTGTTGCCTTATTTTCCGTTTGGAGATTATCTCCCTTTACTTTGGTTGTAATGACAAAAGATATTATGAAGGTTTTATATATATTGGTCCTGGGGAGAACATTTCTCTTCAAGGAAGTTATCATCAAATCCGAGAGTTTTATTAGGGTGTTGTGGGTGATTGTTGATATTTCTGTTTATCGAAGTCACTCTCTCAAAAGCCCCTTTGTTAATTGTTCTCAGTGGTTTCAAAAAATGAGTTTGGGGGAAGTGTTCTATGGGTTTTGTTCCTGGTGATTTGATGTTGCTTAGAAACTTAGCAAAATCACGATGGCAAAAAATTTATAATCTAAAAATTTTGGTATATGTTTTCTTCTAATTTGGGGGTGTACTGTTGGTCTGGAAAAATTAACATCAAATCAAAATTTCAAAATTAGAAAGTCGATCGGGGTTCGAAGAAAGATCAAGTATGAAACGATTGATAATGGTTAGATTGCGTCTGAAACGATTCAATGACGACGAAGAAAATGGTTAGAATTTATATGTTTAACCCTGCGTTATTTGAAATCAACGAAAAGAACTGCTCAAAGCTTAAAAAGACGGAAGGGTACTATAGGTATTCTCTGTGCCGCGGTTGAAACTCACCCTTTTCTTTATTATAGTAAGATATGCTTCAAAAAAAAAAAACAAGAAATCTTTAATTAAGTGCGAGGAAAAAAGCGCACTTGTCTGAGATTGGAAGAAAGAAACTTTTTAATTTCAGCGTACTTCAGAATCAGAATCTGAGACTGAGATACACATTTTGGCATTTTGCTTACTGGGGGCTGGGCCTTGTTTGGGCTTGGTCTTGAGCGAAATAGGTTTCCGGTATGCTACGGTCCTACGGAGTGTGGCTGTGGATAGGATCATGTTTTCAGGTTCAGACTGTGGATGTACTAGCTACAAGTCACCACCAAAAAAAAAAAGAAAAATTATGATGCACGCCTAGAAAGTTCAAACAATCATTTCAAAACAAGAGAAAGTCTTTTTCTTTTTGTTCTCTCTTTTTGAAGATTTATGAACAAGAGAATGTCAACAAAGAGGATTATGAACCTGCAACTACAAGAAAACATGGCTTCCAAAATAGCTTATTGTAGTCGTCTTTACATTGTGGATGCAGACTGGGGCAAGTATTTTGCGCATATATACCTACGAAACCGGATAAGAAAAAAGAAATTGCAATTTTCCCAAATAAAAATGTTAATCCGATTTGAATTGCATAGTTTCCCATACAGGATAATTGATGAAGGGATTAGTCCAACATAGATAATCATAGTAAGGTAAAAATATTTTTCTCAATCCAACTACTTCGTGGTTGTCACTGTATAATTTGGAGTCGTCATGCATTCATCTGTCCTTCCTCTGTAGAATCTTCGGACATCTCTTATTGTTTAAGGATTTGATATCACCTTGCATGGTGTACACGAAACATTGTTCGTTTTAAACAACATTGTTCTGTACCACCATTTTGACATTATTTTTGTTGTTTTGCTCCAACGACTTCCAGTAGATATAATGAATCCAACCTCTTGTTCTTAACTTATTCACTCCAGTATAGTAATCTCAAACTTCTCTCACCATTTAGAGTAGCCATGGGTATTTTCCATTAACTCTTTTCTCAATTTCTATGACACACATATTTATCTAGTGCATCTTCTCTATTCAATTTCCTGAAACATCTTAGTAACTCATATACTTAATTTCCGCCGTTTGGAATTTTTGTTTTGCTTTTTGTTCCAAATTTGCATATCTTTCGAAAATATAGTATAATATTTTCAAGGCCTGTTGATAAAAACAAAGATGATACAAAATGAATAATTAGTGATTTTCTTTTTATTGAGAATTATTTAGGCCCTTGGATTGTGGAGATGCATGTTAAACGAAAATCGGGACCAAGCCAAGGCTTTCTTCATGACAGTGTTTTGCGTTATTTTTGCTGGTCTTTCTGAACGGTGTTTTTCCTGTCAGCACTTTGCATTCATAAATTAAAGGTCTGCCAAGATCCTCCATTGATCCCAATTAAATTTGAGCGGTAAACCTTGCTGAGTATGATGGGTATGGGTATGGGTTTTCATCATCGAAGAAAAATCGTCAAGATCTTAGCACAGTGGAAGTCTAATGTGATTGCAAGTTGTTTTCGTAGTTGTTGAAGGATCTCTCTTAATTACTTATCCAATCTAACATCTAAGACGTTCAGAATATCAGAAGTGTTGCCTCTCTTATCCAAATACCTTCTTTGAGTTGATCTTGCAATGACAAGCACGCATATATACATGAAATCATTATCATCTTCTCTTCTCAATTTCCAGGAACATCTTTTTATTTTCCTTCCAAAAACTGATTTCGCATAAATTTTACAAAGATCTTATAGCGCTATTGAGCAAAACAAAAATGATACAAAATGAATATTTAATGACCACTTTTGTACAAAATGAATTATTTTTTTGTTTGTCAGAGAAGTTGCATTTTTTTATTATCGATCGAGTAGAAGCTGCTACATTTTAAAGTAGGTTTCTTGTGATTTTCATTGATATACGATGCAACATTATTAAGTCATGTGGTTGGTTTGCAATCCAAACTCGAGCCTTAATTCCCACATATAAGCATCCAAACTCATACGATCCTTCATGGGAACTTGGCGAGTTCTTTAGTCTAGGAAACAACAACATGGTCCTTACTGAACATAATTTCATTCCACCCTGTTGGGGATAGTGGAGATGCAAAGAGAGAAGAATATTCCTTCGGTATGAACGGAGATATTGGACAAGGTAAAAACCTCCCCCTCATATGGGGTGGGCTCCGCCCACTTGGAGTTAGCAGGGGGTCACTTATGGTGGGGCCCACTGAAAGTTTTGGGAGGAGCGGTTTTGCAATAGTTTTTTTTTTTGACGGTTCAAATAGACTTTTTGATATAGAAAATGAAAAATAATTCACCTCCAGAACATAAGTTCCTCTTGATTGAAACATAACTTCATTCATTCTACAACAGAAGGCCAATAGATTCCATGATCATAATAATCCACTGATCACGCCACAATTATGTTTCAAATTGATGTAAATTATTTTAAAAATGTAGCGAAACAATTGAAAATAGAATACGGAAAATGGGATAAGTAAACTGTAACGAAGGACGATGAGGTGGCTCTTTAAATGACATTTATAGTCCAACCTCGATAAACGAATGTTCGATAAATGAATAACCTCGCCAAATGAATAATTTTTTTCCGGTCCCGATATTGGCCAAGGTGATAAATGAATAACCTCGCTTAATGCATTAATGAATAAGAAAAATTGAATCCTTAAAGGCCCTATAGAAATATAAACGAATAATCACTAAATTATATATAAAATATGCATATAAGAATAAACCAAAATACATAACCTGTAAAAGTTACATAAAAATATATGTAGATATAAACTTAAAAAAATTCATTGCATCCTTAATTTTATGCAATACTTACACAATTTCTGGAATATTTTTCTCGTGTTGTAACAAGTAATTTTTTAAAGTAACCATTCACTTGAAAGGCATCTTTAGATGACACATTTGGTACGACGCTATTTTAATCTGGTTCGGGATCATTCTCATAATTCATTATTGGCTCCATAATTTCTTCGTCTGTTGGAGATTCCATAACTACATCATTCTTGTTATGATCGTTTAAAAAATGTTCGCCGTCTATCACATTTCTATAACATAAATTAGAAATAACACCAGTTAATCCTTGGATATCTTCTTCTAATTGACCATTGTATGGTTCGGCAACATCAATATCTTCAGACCGAATCTTATAATGAAGAAAAAGATTCGCAATTGTATTTGTCGTGATATCAAATCTGCAAGCCATATTAGCAAAATTAATACCATCCAAAATGTTAATCTTTTCAATATTTGGTGGGTCAACTTCAAGGCTTTGCAAGATGTTAGAATAAAAACGACTCCGATAATGAACTTTGAATGCTCGAATAATCCCACCATCACATGGTTGAATTTTAGATGTTGTGTTAGGGGTCAAGAATTTTGACCAATACCCACTAGGTACATTTTTACATCTTCTTATACAATTTAACTTCTTAATTAAGAAAATATTGTCTAAATAAATATTTATTTATTTATCGATAAATAAATAACCCCGCTAAACGAATCTTTTTTGTTGGTGCTGAGAGCATTCATTTATTGAGGTTAGACTGTATCAGTTTTGAGTATGCGGTTACTTGCGTCGTATTAATGACTATCAAAAAAAATTAAGTAATGCAACATTGTTGAATACCATATCAGTAACTAGAGTATGATCATGCAAGGTCAATGATGTTGGGATGAATAACTACTCTCCGCTATTTCTTTGCAATTTCTTAATCGACAACTTATTGAATAATTTGTTCCAATTTATGACAAAAGTTAATATATCTAATTGTTGGAAACATATTTCTCGACTTAAATTTCTTAATTTACTCGTGGAATTTGTATTGGCAACACTATTTGATGGAGATGAAAGAAAACACTATCGATGTGTCAATTTAATCTAGGTATTATGGGCAACACTATATGATTGTCGTTGTTGTGAATTTATCACTCCAAGGATATTGAGTAATCGGGCACTCCTAGTACTAACTAGATTTTCAACTTCAGTTTCTTACTCAACTACCAATTTGTCTAATAATGACTCTTTTTTTCCTCAGTTTCCTCGAACATCTTAATTCCATGTGTATTCTAATTGCTCTTTCTTTTGTTTTTCGCACAAATACATATATTTTGCAAAATTTTACAAACTTAGTTAGGTATACATAATGCTAATGAACATTAGTGACTACTTTTTAACCCTCTTTGAATTGTACCTTTCATTTAATTAATTTTCACGGAATTTGCATCATTTTCTTGGGTCGATCGTAAAAGGTAAAGCAGGTTTCTTGTTTAATATAGTAACTATACAATGCAAAAATACAAAGTGATGCAATTGATTTAGAATACATTCCTCCTGTGTCAACCCAAATTTCCGATACATAATCCATAATAATATTTTACGTGTGCATCATGATACGATCTCTTGGTAGCCAGGCAAACAAAGAAAGAAATTCCTCACCCCAGTGTAAATAAATTTTGAAATCGAGTCACCGGTATCATTACCAAACGGCTTTACAACTATATATACTACAATGACATCTGCAATTTTTCAAAGTTTGATACGATATATAAAAAACTATTTTATACCTCTATCCTTGGAATTAAAAAATACTTCCATT
The DNA here is from genome assembly GCA_023531295.1 of Papaver armeniacum. Classification (NCBI taxonomy): domain Eukaryota; kingdom Viridiplantae; phylum Streptophyta; class Magnoliopsida; order Ranunculales; family Papaveraceae; genus Papaver; species Papaver armeniacum. Next base: position 153,204 of record JAJJWW010004692.1, on the reverse strand, counting down.
TGTTGTCTGAGATGCTAAGCCACAAGCCTAAAACCATTTCGCTTAAAATGGTCCCCAGTACACTTTATATCATTTTATTTCTTCGATGTTTACTTCCATCTCAATTTTAGGGCTTATTGTAAAGATTTGTTTTCTGGAGGTTTTGTCGGTGGCACTTGTTGCATATATGTTGTTGTTATGCATGTTTTATAGGGATTCAAGTCATTTTTATTAGTCTTGTTTCTCTATTTACAATATTAATTATAAATGTTTATTCATCGGAACGTCTTCATTTTATCCGTCCATTCGTGCATCCAAATGGATGCAAATAAGTTGGATGCTGGATTGGATGCAGATGTCAAATTTAAAATCCCTTGAGATGCTAAAACTGATCCGATCTGTTACATGCTCAACCCTAACTCTAGTCTAGGAAACAATAATCCATGCATTTAGGAAATTGTCAATAATACTCATAGTCATGCATTTCTCAACAAAACCCAAAACTACAATAACAGGTTTTAAATCATTGATTTTCTCTTGGGAGAATAAATAAAGTTATGTTTCTACCAAAATGAATTTATGTTAGAGGGAGGATCCCTTGACACTTTTATTATCACACTATCTCACACGTTAGACATCATTTTTGCGAATTAAAAACAAACCGTAACGGATTTGAAGCTAATATTTTGAGGATATGTTCCTCTTACCAAGTTCTATATTCCTACCAAAAATGAGCGCATTCCGAAATATAAAACCTCACAATCTACCGGTCTTAATTTCGACAGCCAGAAATCCACACATTTTCAACGGCTCATTTTCAAAGTAGTAGATGATGATGTTATACGTCTCGGAATACGCTCATTTTTGGTAGGCATGTAGAAATTGGTAAGAGTAACATATCCTCAAAATATTAGCTTCAAATCCGTTACGGTTTGGTTTCAATTTGCAAAAATGACGCCCAACATGTGAGATAGTGTGATAATAAAAGTGTGAGGGGATCCCTCCTTTTTATGTTAGAGAGGTGAATGGTTTTTATTTTCGTTTTAGGGTTACAACAAAGAATTTAATTATCTTTTGTTACTTAACATCAATATTTACAAATATGAAAAAAGATAGGCAACATCAAAAAAATTCCAAACATTAGATGTCTCATGGAAGTTTCATTTTATTTTACTATTCTACTGTTGATCATATTCATAAAATGGTAAATTGAAACAGGTTTCGTGTGATATTTATTGCACAACTGTTAGAATACGGGCATCCAACTCAAAACCAATTGGCAATGAGTGGAGAGGCCCTAATAGATTATAAACCGCAGGATCTTAAATCACCCAACCATGTGGGACTAATAATTTCACCACGCCCCCTCACGTGTAGCCTCAGCGGGTCTTACAAACACGTGGACAATTAAATCGGGTGACGCGAGTAAATGTGCGGTCAACTGACTCGACACAAATAGCCTGCTCGAATACCATGTTAGAATACGGGCATCCAACTCAAAACCAATTGGCAATGAGTGGAGAGGCCCTAATAGATTATAAACCGCAGGATCTTAAATCACCCAACCATGTGGGACTAATAATCTCAACAAATACAAACTCATGCAATTTATTTGCAATCCAATGGTAACTCAACAAACTCGACTCGGCATCGTTCACAAAATTTCGAGTCTTCTTTTTCATCTCTGATTACTCGAGATTTTAGTTTCTCACACATAAACCAAAATGAGACATTTCACTCCATGAACCTTACCAACTTACCTGAAAAATGTTAAGTAAAAGTGTAAACACATGATGAATATTGAGTTGGGCCAAGTTTGGGCTAGGGATAAAGATGACAGATAAGATAACACTAACCCTCCTCCTGTCCTTAAAATTCAAAAAAAAACTTTTCCGCTTGCTGTATGAGATGCTAAAGAGTAAAGACACAATCGTATAAAACCTCCCAACATTTAAAAAAAAAATAATCACCACAACTAGGCGAAAGTATGCATTAAAGAAGAAAACAAACAAAAGAAAAAGGAAAAACATTGGGATAATCTTGGATAAGGCGTACGAGGTTTAGTTGATTTACTTATATTGCTAAGTGTCTCAAAAGTTCATTCTCTATCTCCTCTATATCTATCTGTCTACCATAATCCAAGATTATTCGGTAAGGAATCAATTTCGGTTCTCAATAATCCTCCTAAAATTTGCTTAATAAGCAGTTTAGGATGTTTTCTTTTCCTCTTTGTTTTCTTTTAATTTGCTTACTATCATCTAATCGTAGAGTTTTCTTTTCCTCTTTGTTTCCGAGAATGTTCTTCAAATTTCACAAAGCCTTCTTTTTACTTCAATATAAAAAGGTTTTTCCTATTTTCCATCCTCATTTTTCCTATTTCCAATTCTCGTAATTCATATCGACAATTATCCTAAATATCACAAATACTAAATTTTAGATTTCCTAAATATCATCTGTTGACTTTTTATTTGCACCTAGCAATAAAACCACCCTACAAAAAAACTAAACAAAAAAAAAATTAGAAAAAATCAATGATTATTCACCACCGACTGCTATCTCTTCTAGTACTTTATTTGGGGTGTGCACCGCCTCAAGGATGATATCATCCACGCACTAATTCAGTCCTGATTTTCAGTCCCAAGTCAACACCCATTCTCTGTTTTCAGCCTAGAAATTGTTGGAATTTTAGAATAAACTTCGGAGATAGGAATTTTAGAACAAACTTCCGAGATATACGAGCATAGTTGTGTTGCTCGTACAGAGCTCCTATGGAGCAAGACTTAACTCTAAAACTCTCTTCTTGTTGTTAATTTCTTGCTCCGTTACAACCTACAAATGATACCAAGAATGCCTATTTATAGGCTTACAAGATGGACACTATACACTCTAGTTCTCTCTAGATTCTTTTTGTGGAAATTTCTAAGGAACCCAAGTCTGGTTCCTCTCTCTTTTAGAAACCCATCATTAAGATGGTATATATGTGTAGCCCAAAATTCAAGATGTACGGCTAAGATTATTAGTTTTAGATTTGATTTAAGATGGACTTAATTAACCTTCATTAGTTAATACTCCCTCTGTTTCTGAAAGACCGTCCTCTATTCCTTTTTCGTCAGTTTCAAAATTGAGTCCAAGATTCGTTTATAGTCATGATTTTTCAATGAACTCTCTAATATACCCTTGAATTCTTTATATTCATAAATCCATTTTTAACGTGACCCAATCTAAAATACTACTCCCTCTGTTTCTGAAAGACCGTCCTCTATTCCTTTTTCGTCAGTTTCAAAATTGTGTCCAGCTTCTGTTTATAGTCATACTTTTTCAATGAACTCTCTAATATACCCTTGAATTCTTTATAATCATAAATCCATTTTTAACGTGACCCAATCTAAATTATTAAAGAAATTAGTATAATTGAGGAAACAAATATATCATTCATTCCTTTTAAGAAAATATACATTTAACTCTAAAAATTAAATTCCTTATAAAGTTTATACTTCATAAATTCGATATCTTTTAAATTTTCCTTTTATATTTCGTATTTATAATTCTCACAACAATTTTGGACAATCTTTATTGCTAACATTTTTATTAAAATAAAACAGGTAAGTAACTAAGGGTAGTCAAGTAAAATAATATGGTCTCCTTAATATTTTGAGAAAGTCAAAGCGGGCTGTCTTTGTGAAACAGAGGGAGTAAGAAATTAGTATAATTGAGGAAACAAATATATCCTTCATTCCCTTTAAAGAAATATACATTTAACTCTAAAAATTAGATTCTTTATAAATTTTATACTTCTTAAATTCAATATCTTTTAAATTTCCCTTTTCTATTTCGTATTTATAATTCTCACACCAATTTTAGATAGTCTTTATTGCTAGCATTTTTATTAAAATAAAATAGGTAAGTAACTAAGGGTAGTCAAGTAAAATAGTATGATCTCCTTAATATTTTGAGAAAGTCAAAGCGGACTATCTTTGTGAAATGGAGGGAGTAATTAATTTAGCAAAATTAAAAGAAATGGTTGATTGGATAGTGGTCAATCAACGAGATTAGTGGGCGTCTTATTGGGGGCGTTTTTGGCGGGTAGTTTCCTTTTTGACCATGTCTGTCAATCCCCGTTTTTCTTTCCTAAAATACTTCACCAATTTTCTTCCATTTTCTAGTTCGCGGCTAGGTTCGATTCTCTTCTATTTCTACTTGTTTTCTTTTTCGCAAGTAACAACGGCATCACTAGAAAAAAAAGAAGGAAAACCCTAATTTCGTTTATGAACGGCATCACCATATCTGTTCGCTAGTAATGGCTTCTGCCTTCTGGAGCTTGTGTAGAAATACTCTAACATTGAAAATCCAACACAATGTATGGTTGGATTACGGACCAGCTTGACATGATCATTGGCCTCTTTGAAAATTTTATGAACGTCTCTTACTTTTTTCAATTGATACATATAGCACTGAGTGTGCCAAACTACTGCATCCACAGCGGACAGTAATTGATGTTTTTTTCGCGTCATGACCTGTTAATCAGCTTAGCTTTCCTAGGGTGAGAATTGGATTTCTTACAAGCTTTTATGTTTTTGTTACCAAGGAAAATTGAATTTTTCACAATGTAACGCAGTGAGATACTTGTTTTTCACTTGTTGATACACAAGAAGTTGGACTTTTCACTGGCCGACTAGGTGAAAGATTGACTTTTCATTCCATAAAATTACAATTTTCACGAATATAGCTGGTTTAAATGGGTGAAAATTGCAATTATCGAATTGCCTTTTATCATTGGTGCAAACAGAAATTTTCACAAAATATTTTTATTATAAAAACTTTTCTAATAAATAAATAAAGAGATACATGTTAATTTCTGGTCGGCAACCTAGCAACAAGCTGGCTCCAACGCCTTTTTGAATAGCAATACTCAATTGATGAAAAATAAACCTACCAGCACCACTACTAGCGTCCTTACTAACTAAACAATTCTTCAGACGCTTGAAAAAACAATTCTTCAGACGCAATATTTTATAAAAACTTATTAAAATAAAAATACGATCTTAACAAAAAAATTGGTGCTTCAAACAGAAAAAAACAAAAAAATCGGTTTTCTAAAGAAAACTTATTAGGCTAAAACTTTGACTTTTGAGAAAAGTGATTTTAGGATGCGTAATAAACTACGAAGAGTGATTTTAGGGAATGGATCTATCACCGTTTCTCCAACGGTTTTGATTTTTTTTTAATTAATTTAGTTATTTGGGTTCAAAGGTTATTATAGTAATCAATTACAAGTATAACTGATTATGGGTTTCTAATATATCTAATATTAATGATGAGTTACTAATATAAAAAATATGAAAAATGGGCTAGGAAAAAAAATTCCCCGATTCTTTTTACTCTTGAAGACTCATTTGACCGACCAAACTGACTACTCTAGATATTTATATAGAACATTATCTTTTTGACTGGCAAGACACTTTCTAGAGAGTTGCTTTCTCTGGATTTTCTTTAACTTGAACACTAACTAATCCTACGGACTAACTAAGAAGTGTGCTAGAAGCTTCTTTTACTTACTACAATCCGAACTAATCTAGACTATTCTAGATTACAAATTACAATTTCCAACATCTCCTCCTAATTTGTAGTCTCCATTTCGTAGTTCGACGTTCACCTAATTTGTAATCTCCATTTCGTAATTCGACCTTCACCCAATTTCACGTCCATCCTTCACTTTTCTTGCCGTCTTGTTCATCCTCAACTTCTCATGCTCGTGTTGTAATTTTTTCTTTTCATGCCCACGACATTTCTTTCTCTGCGTCAACACGCCTCATTTTATCCTAATGTCTCCATAGCTCTTGTCTGCCATCCTCTTTTCTTCCGGCTAGCCCACCTTTTCCGCTAGTATCTTAGTGGGTGCGGTCCTACCGTCTTGGCCTTCACTCTGCCCGGCCTTTACGCGGCCTTCCCTTAGACTTCACTCGGCTACTTCTGCCACGAGTAGAGGAGTAGAATCTCATGACCACATGGCTTTTCCCATGCCATGTCCGAAAGTGCACTCTTTTCCACGTGCACTCCCTACAATTTCTCTTTTCTCTTTCTCACTTTTATTTCATGGAGACTCTTTTACATCTTCAACGGTACCGAAAACTACCGTATCTCACGAGCTAACATCCTTTTTTTTTTTTTTTTTTTCAACTTCTTGTTAATTCTCTTTTTATACATATGGGGATCTTCGCTTTCTTCATTTCACTTTCACATTTGCTTTAAACTCCACAAGTATTTTGATTCACGCAGCTTACACGATGCCATGTATGGATCGAACCTCCGCTCTGATACCATGTTGGAATTTTAAAACAAACTTCATAGATATACGAGCATAATTGTATTGCTCGTACAAAACTCCTATGAAGCAAGACTTAACTCTAAAACTCTCTTCTTATTATTAATTTCTTGCTCCGTTACAACCCTACAAATGATACCAAGAATGCCTATTTATAGGCTTACAAGATGGACACTATACACTCTAGTTCTCTCTAGATTCTTCTTACTCTAGAAGACTCATTTGACCGACCAGACTGACTACTCTAGATATTTCTATAGAACATTATCATTTTGACTGACCGTACACTTTCTAGAGAGTTGCTTTCTCTGGATTTTTCTTTAACTTGAACACTAACTAATCCTACGGACTAACTAAGCAGTGTGCTAGAAGCTTCTTTTACTTACTACAATCCGAACTATCCGAGCTAATCTAGACTATTCTAGATTACAAATTACAGTTTCCAACAGAAATAATCAAAAACTTAAGATTGATGACATACTCGCATTGAATTCAGAAACTATATCCATCAACCATGATCAAATTAATGAATGAACCTGAATTTCAACCTCTAATTCCCAACACCCTAATTGCAAAATCAAATAAAGATGAGCTACATAGAAGCAATGGAGGAGAAAATGGAATTAGTGGAGCAAACTCAGAATCAAGAAACCCCCATACAAGAGAATTCAAGTCCAAAGGGTGGTCTAAAAACCCTTCCTTTCATTATAGGTAAATGTTCCACATCTTTATCATTATTTTTTTAATTTCTGTTGAGCAAAAAAATAAAATAAAATAATAATAATTGATTTTTAAGTGATTTGAGTGAAATTTGAAGGAATAATTAGTGAAAATTTGTGGGGTTTTTCAGTGAATGAAGCATTTGAGAAAGTAGCAGGTTATGGAATTCAACCAAATTTGATTTTGTATTTAATCAATGAGTACCATTATAGTAGTGCTGCGTTACAGGGAAACTGCCACGGGTGTCTGATACGGACACGTATTCGTGTGTCCAATACGGCAATTCTAAAAATTCATGATATGAGGACACGACAGTATGTATAAAAATATTATTAGCTAATTTGATAAGATGTGCAGAAATACAAATGACGACACAATCTTAATCAATATTAATTGTCCATTCATAGGTTAGTACGCTCATGAACAAAAGTTTAGATTTGATTTTTATGAGATATTAATCTTGTGGTGGGTGGTGGCTTGCTAGCTAGCTTGAGCTTTAGTTGGGATCACATATGTGGCAGCTACCTTGGGTTTTTGTTTTTCTAACTTCAGCCTTCTATTTACACCCACAGAAGAGTTTTATGTGAACAAAGTAATAAATTTTTAATTGCTTAGTACTCAAGCTGTGTCCAAGGAGTGTCAGTGTCAGTATCTGTGTCCATACGTATGGACACGGGACACGAGCATATATATGAAGTTTCCGTGTAACGCAGCAGTAGTGCTACTGGGGTAACTATTTTGTCTATGCGGTCAACTTCATCAAATTTCGTGGCTATTTTTGGGGCTTTTCTTTCTGATTCATACCGGAAGATTTAGAGTTATTGCTTTGGGCTCCATTGCTAGCTTTCTTGTAAGTTCTAAAACTTTATGAATTTTTTACTAAATTTTAATCTTGTTAGCATCTTATTGGACTAGTATTAATACAAAATGAGTATTAATGACTTTTTGTTTACCTCCTATTTGGGACTCTTTCTCATGGAAGTTTATTTTTATTTTATATTTTCATATTTATTTTTTTTTTTTTTTTCGCAAAAGAGGAATTAATCCTCATACCATATATTGATTTGTATGATCTTCAGAAATCTGTTGGTCATTTGCTGTTACAAGATTGATACAATTTCTAATATATAAGTTGTTTAAAATGGCTAAAAGAGTTTCTCCTTTCCAGGTACTTTTAATAGCATTCCTGTTACAAAAAGTGGAGATATCTGCAGCCTTCCTAATGTTAAATCTAGAAGTTAAAACGAAAGCATTTACTTTAAAATTTATAACTGGATTGGTTTGATCTCCAAAGTCATTACTAATTTTATATATGTGCTCCCTTGCATTGGCATATCTTCCTATCAGCAACTTTAGAGTCGGTTCGGAGTCACTTTGGAAAATGAATCTGTATCCACTCCATTCATTTGCCCATTGGAAAGCGGCTTCTGCTCCTTTCTCTTCTAGTTGTTCTCTTGTAGTGCAGCCTGCATAGGATCCTCTAGCTTCAATTGTTGTACCTGTGTAGTCAATCAATGTAAGACCAACTCCTGAAGAAGCAATTGAATTTTGCATTGATAAAGCTATATTTATTCTCAGACTCATAAAAGTGATTTCCTTATCTGGCTCTCTGTTCGTTATTTGAAGTGCCTCATCATGCATAGGGTTATAATACAAGGTCTGCATAATAGCGTAAGTTGGGTTATTCACATGCATGAAACTGTTTATAAACCTCACTATTTGTTTTGCTGTGATCTCACTATTTTGCTCTTTTCTTTTGAAAGCTGCCTCACACCTAGCTTTCCATATATGCCAACAGATTAAGCTGCAAAATTCTGGCCAACCTAAGATGCATTTTTCTTTGTTTCCATCATTGAACCATGTGTTTAACCAGTCATGGAAAGTATTACTATTATCACTAACATCGTCTAAGTCATAATTTAAGTGCATCCAAACCTGTTTTGCGAAGTTACACTTAAGAAAGAGATGAGTTAGAGTTTCTTCACCAGTTTTGCAAATGTTGCATTTTGTATCGATGTTCGGCAGAATGGCTGCAATTCTCATTCCTGTAGGAAGAATAGAATGGGCCACTTTCCAAGTAAAAGTTTTGATAGTTGGTGTTGTGTTGATGTTCCATATCTTTTTCCAATCAGAGGTATTATTGACGGCACTACTGTTAATTGAATCATAAAGAGAGTGTACTGTGAAGTTACCTTTGTTGTTTAAGTTCCATCTTGCTGTATCTTCCTCTTCATGAGTAGGTATATTTATTTGCAATATCTTATCTATTGTTACTTGATCAAAACAGACATTCAGTTTGTCTGTATCCCAAGTTTTATTCACCTTTATGAGTTGACTTACCTTCTTTAAGTTTTCAGTTCCAATACTTGGTTTAGTGATTGGTGCAGTGGTATTTGGGATCCACTGATCCTCCCAAATGTCGATTAATTCACCATTTCCAATGATCCAGTTACAGTTCGTTTTTATTTGTTGTACTCCGTTGTGTATGCCCTTCCAAACCCAACTATCTCGCGAATTTGGTTTTGGTTTTGTGTGAAGAATGTCATTTTTTGGAAAATACTTTGCTTTCAATAAAGTGGCACATAAAGAATGAGGATTATCTTTAATTCTCCATCCCACCTTGGCTATCATAGCCACGTTAAAGTTTTCAATATTCTGCAAACCTAATCCCCCTCTTCTAAAGATTTACAAAACGATTTCCAAGCTTTTAGATAGACCCCTTTTTTCCCTTTCTCATTTTTCCCATGTTCATCTTTTCCCCACCAATAGTCACACTGAAGTTTGGTTAAGGTTTTGCAAATCTTTTTTGGTATTTTGAAACAATTCATTTGGTACACAGCTAGGGAGGAAGTCACATTTTTTATCATTATTGTTCTACCTGCAGTGTTCAAGTTGATTCCTTTCCAGTTTTGCAATCTGTTACTCATTTTTTGTACTAACGGCTCAAAACTTTGTATTTTGGATTTATTAGTAAATAGAGGGGATCCTAAATATCTATCGTTTAGGGGTATAGAGTTAACTCCTAGAATTTGTTGTACATTATTTATTCTTGTTGGGTCTGTCTTAGGACTAAAGAACACCCCAGATTTACTAAGATTGATTAACTGTCCTGAAGCATTCCCAAAATTTTCAAACATGTCCACTAAGTTTCGACTGGTTGTATCGTCAGCCTTACAGAAAATGAGGCAGTCATCTGCAAAAAGCAGATGACTAACAGGTGGTGCATTCCTCGAAATTTTGATTCCTTTGATCAGACCTTGGTTTTCAGCATTTGTGATAGTTCTAGATAACGATTCCATACAGAAAAGAAAAAGGTAGGGAGATAATGGATCTCCCTGCCGTAATCCTCTAGAAGGTTTAAAAAATTCAGTTGGTGCACCATTGAGCAGCACAGAAAGAGTGGTGGTTGAGATACATTGAAACACTAAGTGGCACCAATTTTCAGAGAAACCTATCTTACGCATGATTTTAATTAGGAAACTCCATTCGACTCTGTCAAAAGCCTTAGACATGTCGATCTTTAGACCCATTAGACCCTTTTTACTTTTAGTATTTCGCATTTTATGAATGATTTCATGGGCAATAACAATATTGTCTGAAATCTGTCTACCGGGAACAAAAGCAGATTGGTAGGGACTAATGATTCTTTCAAGCATCCCCTTCATCCTGTTTGCCATTAATTTCGAGATAATTTTGTAAGATGTGTTGTTAAGGGCTATAGGTCTAAATTCAGCAGCCGTAGTGGGATTAAGGGTTTTAGGGATAAGAGAAATAAAGGAAGTATTAAGTTCTTTAGAAAGATAACCACTTTTGAAGAAAGTTTGAACCATCAGAACAAGATCATTTTCTATGATATCCCAATTCTGTTGGTAGAAATTGGGTGGGAAGCCATCAGGGCCTGGACTCTTGTCAGGTTCCATATTTATAAAATGGTAAATTGAAACAAGTTTCCCATGATGTCACTGCACAATAATACGTAGTCATGCTCTGATTTACAATCCAATAGTTACTCGATTCGTGTTTCTGATACATAAACCAAAACGAGATTTTTCGTTCTCTATGAACACCGGCTGAACATTGAATTGGGCCTCTATTGGGCTAGATCCGAATGGCCTCCTAACCATTGAGAAAATATGACAGATAACACTAACCCTGCTCTTTAACCTTAAAATTGAAGTGAACTCTTCCATTTGTTGTCTGAGATGCTAAAGAGTAAAGCCACACTCGTAAAACAACCTCCCCATCATAGAAATACAAAATCACCAAAACTAAGCGAAAGTATGTATTAAAGATGTTCACAAATAAAAAGAGAAAAGGAAAATAAGCTGGAATTCTGCGACGGAAGCAGGATTGAACATCTAGGTGGGATAAAAATCAAATTTTAAGGGGGCTATTTTTTTTTCCCCACAAATATTGTCTTTGGAAAAAAAAAATGAAAATTAGGCTGTATTTAGAATTTTGGGGGTGGCTGCAGCACCCCTAAGCCACCCTCAATTCTGGCACTGCTGGAATTATTCATGAAGCTCTTATATTAATATAATGTGAAGGATAATGTAACCAATGAGGATATGATAAACTTGTTTATACAAACTAAGGATCGAGATTATATATTCCTCCGTAATCAATGCTCTCTTCTCCACTACAAACAACACGTTGTTGTTCAGGACATTAGACCATTTCTCTCATTTTTTCTTTACCGCAACTTAACCTCCATTTTCTTTTTCCTTTTTTGATCGGTAAAGAAGAAAATTTATTGATCAAAAAGGCGAGGGTACAAAAAGACTTGATCAACTTAACTTCCATTTACTTAACCTCCATTTTCTTTGCAATTTTTTAATCAATAATTTATTTATCTAATTAATATTTTCTTCTCAGTTTCCTCAAATATCTTAAATACACGAGTACCTTTGATTGTTTCTGATTATTTCTTTTGTTTTTCTTTCAAAGGCTCATTTCACAAATTCTTGACAAAAATATATCTTGAATAAAATTCCTAAATTATGTAATGCTTGTGCTATGGATAATTATATATGATATATAACATGAATTGTTAGTGACTCTTTCTTTTATCTCCTTTGAATAGTGTCTTTCATTTATGTCTTTCTCATTGAAATTACATTATAATTTTTTGAATCTATTATAAAAGGTAAAGCAGTGGCCTACGAAATGTAGTCGGGATTGAAGCGGCACTATGGCAGGGGCTTAGCACTCAGTGCTTAAGCCACCCGAAACCCGGACTAACATTTTCTTCGCCTTGGAAGCGGAGCGAGGAAGGATCTTCACTTATGAAAGGAGTGGTAAAGCCTCTTCTCCATTGAGTGGTTGGAGCGCTGACTAATTAGCTTATCCGACTTCAAGCGAGCTTCACTTATTCGGAAGTCGAACCTCATTTTGAACGTCTTTTGGGGCTTTGGCTTGTCTTGTGCTGAAGTTCATGTACTTTATAACATGACCTAATAATCGACAGTACTCATGGGGCTTGGGTACTCGGACTAGGTTGTGCGTTTGGGAAAAATGACCACTTCCCCCACCCCTGATAGTAAAATGACCATTTTACCCTTGGTCAAAGTTACATGTACAACACCTTACCAAAAGCACCTTTTTTAAAAAAGAAAAAAAAAATATAGATGACACTAATGCATTGTTCTATCATGCTGCACCAATTATAAAAAAATCCATGATTTTTAGTTGTTGCAATAAGAAAAGACCAATCTATAATCATCGTATCAAATGCTTTAGACATATCTAATTTTATAGCAACATAACCATCTTCAGCTTTAGTTTTTTCATTAAATGAATGAATTCATGAGCAATGACTATATTATCTTGAATTAGTCTATCAGACATGAACACAATTTATGATGCAGATTAGATGACTTTATGCAACATAGATTTTAATGTTAAAGGCAATAGTTTAGAGGTTATTTTATAAGAGACATTGCAAAAATTTATTAGTCTACAATCAACTGCACTTTTAGGACAATTATGCTTTGGAATTAATGAGATCAGCAGTGGAATTATGATTCAATTGCTTCAACTAGGGGTGAGCATTTGGCCCGTAATCCGCGGATTTAACCAGGACCAACCTTATTTTCCTGGATGGATGTCCGGACCGTCTACTAATGGGTTTGATGCAGATTGGATTTCTGAAATCCAACGGATGATGGATTGGGCCCGGATGCAACCTTGAAAATCCGTTGGGCATCCATACACGTTAGATTAAGGGTATTCATATAGTTTTTAGAAAATACGTAGATAGTTTAGGAATTCTTAAGGTGTTTCCTTGGAGTATTGTCCATGTCACTTTTATATTTGTGTACATATGTAAAATGTGTAGGTTTTCTGAGAAGCCATCTATGTTTGTTTTATTTCTTCATTTTAAATTTTAACTAAAACAAATCCATTGGATTATCTGTATCCAATCTGTTTATCTGTGCATCCATTGGATGCAAATCCGTTGGATGTTGGATTGGATGCGGATGCCAAATTTTAAATCCGTAGAGAATTGGATTGGATGCGGATGAGGTGAAGACTGGTCCATATCGGCCCATGCTCACCCCTAGCTTCAACATGTGGCGAGAGTTGAAAAAGGATTGAATCATCTTGCCAACATAAGGCCTAAAAAATTAAATCCCACATTAGCTAGTAAAAGTCAGGTAGAAAACCATCAAGTCTTGGTGTTGTCCAAGGTTTCATTTCAAAGACAATTTTCATAATTTCATCATTAGCAGGAACAAGCGATTAATTAACATCATATTATCATCATCGGAAGTTGAAGGATTTACATTATTCGGGAAAGCATAGGGGTAGGAGGTTTAGTTGATTTACACATATTGCTAAAGTGTCTCAAAAGTTCGTTCTCTATATCCACGCATCTGTCAACCATGATTCAAGGTTGTTCTCTAAAGGAATCAATTTGAGTTCTCAATCACCTCCTAAAATTGCTTCGTAATGAAAGTAAACAGTTATTTTATGAAGGGTATCAAGGGCTATTTTGTGTTTCCTCCCCTCCGAAAATCGCTAATTAGCGTTTCCTCCCCCAAATAGATTGAAATTAGTGTTTCCTCCTGTCATTAATTTTCCATCCATTTCTCAGTTAGCTGAGTCGGCAGAAATGTATACGTGACAAAACCAAACACGTTTTACTTAAAATACCCAAAATATCCTCTCTTTTTCTTTAATAAATTTGTCATATCTTTTCTCGCTTCGTTCAAAGTACACGGAAATTCCTAGCAAGAAATTCTCTTGAATCCTGATTAAATTCATCGTGATAGATAACACAATATTTTACACGTTACACCATATAGTAGTTTCAATCTCATCACCATTTTCACTTTTGATTTCCCAATGTGAATAACACCATATTAGTAGTTATAATCTCATCACCAGATCTTCTATGTAAACTCTAATAGTCTAATTCAACAAAATCATGGTTTCCTAACCCATTCTAAATTCCCCCATCGTAGCCATAAGCAGCAAGATTTGCTACATTCATGTCTAAAACCGCTCCATTTATTTATACGGTATGAAGTTTCAGTAATAACTCAATTGAAACTAATAACAGATCCTAACCCATGTATAATCAAGGATTGATTTTTTATTTAAACTTTCAGAATCAATTAATACTTGAGCCACATATCCATCTTCAATTCTGCCGTGTTTTTCAGCTTCTCAATCATGTCCTGATACTTTTGAAAACAGTCACACCACATCATCTCATCAAATTAATTCCTTATCTGTTGTTTCTAGGTGCAGCGTAATGGAGACTAAGTAGAGACTAAGGAAAGTCTTAGTCATACTTAGTCCCACATTGCTTACCACCTTCTTATGATCCTAATATATAAGGTGTGGAGCCACTCCACTCATTGTCAATTGGTTTTGAGTTGGAAGTCCACACACTTCTATCATGGTATCATAGCTAGGCCCTGTATGCGACATAAGACTCGTGTAAGACCCGGAAGACCTAAAAGGCAGGGCAGCCAAACGGGAAACCATGCTGGGATCCACGTTGTAGAGGCCTCAAGAGCCCTACACGTGGAGGGGGCATAGTGGAGACTAAGGAAAATCTTAGTCACATCTTAGTCCCACATTGCTTACCACCTCCTTATGATCCTAATATATAAGGTGTGGAGCCACTCCACTCATTGCCAAACATATTGATTGTAGAGATTTCCAAACAATCTTCCTTTAAACCGTAAGCAATGTAGACATGATATTTCTCAATGTTACTTTGGTATCAGACTCAGAAATCAATTTCTGAGGGTACCGATCCTATCCTGTTTCTTCATCAAAACCACCATTACTTCCATCTTTAACAATCATCACCACCATTAATCCATCATCTTCTCAAGCCATCAGAATCGAAATTTGAAGGCTGATTTGATTGAATCATCTCAGATTTGCGACTAATTTGACGGATCTATTTGTTTATATCTACATCATAAGCATCAGTAGGTAATTTTCTTCATCCACCTCTATTAATAATGTTTTCTGGTAGGAATTAGGGTTTTGATTTGGTTTGATACCCCTGCTACGTCGACAAACATGATTAAGTATGATTTTTAGATTTGAAATTTGGTTGAATTACTTGAGCTCTTGATGCTTTTGGTTACCGTTTTCATTTGGAGCTGGATTCATTTACCTCAACTGGTTCAATTCAAGTCTCTGCTGGTAGTCTCCATTTATATGTTCAGATTACTTCAAATTTAAAATCATATGTTCAATTTCTACATTACTGGCTCAACTACATCCAATTTCATCTTCAACCGCCTTATACATCATAATTAGCTTGTTTTTTGCATCTAATTTCTTAATCAAGAACTGTTGTTCTCTGATGTCGAGAGGGTCTGAGCATGTTCAAGTCCGCTACACCAAGGTCTAATTAGGGCGAAAAATTAAAGTCGTTCCACTCGATTGGATTCAGCAGAAGGTTGAGAGTTTGTGGGTGAAAATCCGATCTTGCACATAGTGCTTAATTAATGACTCATTCTTCATACTTCCAATCTCAATTCTTATTTCAAGGCAGTCCTCACTGCGGTGTTGACGTATCTTGCGTTTTTAATGGTTTTTCTGCGACCGGACTTTGAGTTGGAGTTGGTGAGCTACATTACGTACAGATTGAAGTTCTCTTTGTTGAGTTTGTGTACACCTAGTATGCAACCTGGTTTTCATCTTGCATATGTGTTCAATGTGCAACCTGTTGTTCTTCTACTTTTCATTCTCTTCGAATAATTCAGTTGAAGTTCATCCTCAATGGTGCTTTTTACTTCTATTTCTTATGTTAGTGATGAATAATCCAAAGTGCTCTGGCCTTATGGAGAATAGTCTAAGGTTAATAATCCTTTGAAGACTTTTCTTCACGGTGCACTGCTGCCATAACTGAATAAGAAGATTAAACAATTCCTAGTGGAGGACACTTGTCTAATTTTGTTGTTGAAATTGATATCTGTTTTCAGTTGTATGTTTTGTTGCTTACAGTGCATAATGATTTTACATTCTTATCTTAAGTATCAGCTGGTTAGAACCAATACCTTGTGGAGAATAATCAATGGTTAAATACTACAGCTGCTACTGGTTGTTGGAGTGTGCGTGTAAGATATTCATTGTTGGTGTGTATGGATGTTTTTTGGTGTTGGTGCTAAGGAGAGTGCATGTTGCTATACTTGATGCAAGTTGCTTCAAGTAGACATGAGATTTGTCAATATTGATCCAAACCGTAAGCAATGTAGACCTAAAAGGCAGGGCAACCATGCAGGGATCCACGTTGTAGAGGCCTCAAGAGCCCTACACGTGGAGGGGGCATGATGGAGACTAAGTAGAGACTAAGGAAAGTCTTAGTCACATCTTAGTCCCACATTGCTTACCACCTCCTTATGATCCTAATATATAAGGTTTGGAGCCACTCCACTCATTGCCAATTGGTTTTGAGTTGGAATCCCACACACTTCTATCATAGCAAACAACCCATGTCTACTATTCTCACCCATTAATCACATTCGTTGCCAACTTCAAATCCATCCGGACCCAAATTTCCTTTATAAAAAAAACTTGCAAAACCCATTCTTGCACCGTCTGATTTTTAGTATTTGAAGATTTGTTCAATTAGATTTATTTGTGAATAGATTGGTTTGGATTCATTGGGAGTGATAATCGATCGATTACAGTAGGTTTACATAATTTTTTCTAAATTTTAAAAAGGAAGAAGATGAGATTAGGCGTTTAACCTGTGTGAGCACAAGAGGGCAATTTAGGCAGTTCATGAAACACGTGTACAATCTACGCCACGCGTGCACATTTGCTAACTCAGCTAATCAAGTAATGGATGGAAAAACTAACGACTGGAGAAACACTAATTTCAATCTATTTAGGGAGGAAACGCTAATTAGCGATCTTGGGAGGGGAGGAAACACAAAATAGCCCTTTTATCAGCTAATATCATCAATCTTTTGCTAAAAAGGCTAGAATTGATAGGATTGATCAATCCTGGTTATCTGATTATCCGTTTTGGTTAAAATCCCTGGTCAGAAAAGAACTTAATGTAACCATTCATTGATTCATTTTAATAGAATTACTTCTTTCTTATTACTCCCTCCGTTCCACTTTAGATGATGTTTTTGGAGTTTTCACGCAGATTAAGAAATGGAGAGAAATATGAAAATTTTACATTTATACCCTTGAGAAAAGTCTTCAAATATTAATTTCTATTAGTTACATTCAAAAATAACTTATAGTTCCAAGACAAATTATAAGGGTGTTATTGGTAATTTTATGGAAAAATAAGAAAACTTTGAAGTATTGTGGAAAAATAAAATCATCAATCTTTTACTTTTTCTTTTCGCTCTCAAATGTATGCATCGCTGGTCAAAAGTCAAGATCATCCTGGTCAACACTATACCAGATTGAGTATTTTCAGATTTACTTGAAGTGAGCACCACCTCATGGGTGATGTCCCTCTCGCACTGAATTCGGTCCCGATTTTCAGTCCTAATGCAACACCTATTCTCTCTTTTTTTTTCGTCCCAGAAATTATCAGAAAATTAAGATTGATGACATACTCGCATTGAATTCAGAAACCAAATCCATCAGCCATGATCGAAACGAGGAATGAATGTGAATTTCAACTTCAAATTCCCAACACCCTAATTGCAAAATCAAATAAAGATGAGCTACAGAGAAGCAGAGGAGGAGAAAATGGAATTAGTGGAGCAAACTCAGAATCAAGAAACCCCCATACAAGAGAATTCAAGTACAAAGGGTGGTCTAAAAACCCTTCCTTTCATTATAGGTAAATGTTCCATCTTTATCATTATTTTTTTAATTTCTGTTGAGCAAAAAAATAAAATAAAATAATAATAATTGACTTTTAAGTGATTTGAGTGAAATTTAAAGGAATAATTTGTGATAAATATTTGTGGGATTTTTTCAGTGAATGAAGCATTTGAGAAAGTAGCAAGTTATGGGATTCAACCAAATTTGATTTTGTATTTCATGAATGAGTACCATTACAGTATTGCTACTGGGGTAACTATTTTGTCTATCAGATTTCGTGGCTATTTTTGGGGCTTTTCTTTCTGATTCATACTTGGGAAGATTCAGAGTTATTGCTTTGGGTTCCATTGCTAGCTTTCTTGTAAGTTCTAAAACTTTATGAATTTTTACTAAATTTTAATCTTATTGGACTAGTTTTAACAGTGTGAAATTGAAGTATATGTACCCTATGTGAATGCAATTTAGGCAATTGACCGCCTCTTTAATTTGTTCTCGTCTTCGAATGTAGAGGATAGGAAATTTAATTGTGCAGATGAAATTGAACTTCAATGTTCCATTGTTTAGTTGCTTATGTTGTTATTATGTGAAAATTTCAATTTTGCAGGGGATAGTCCAGCTATGGTTGACAGCAATGTTTCCACAGATGAAACCGAAACCTTGTGATTTGTCTTTAAATGTATGTGATTCGGGCGACACCAGCTCAGTTCCTTTTTCTATTATCATCTCTTGGACTAATGTCTATTGGAGCTGGTTGCATTAGACCGTGTTCGATAGCATTTGGTGCTGATCAGTTGCCTAAAAAAGACGACCCCGCAAAAAATGAAGAGATCTTACAGACCTACTTCAACTTTTATTATGCTACAATTGGAATTTCAACTTTGATTGCATTGACAGTTATCGTATATATTCAAGATCACATGGGATGGAAAGTGGGTTTTGCAGTTCCTGCCATGCTCATGTTCTTGTCTGCTCTTTTCTTCTTCCTTGGGAATTCTTTCTACATCAAAGTGAAAGCCAGCACAAGCCTATTTACTGGATTTGCTAAAGTCTTCGTAGCGGCATGGAGAAATAGACGTCTTTATCTTGCTCTTGCTCCCCAAACAATCAACTCGGATGAGTTTTATTATTACTGCAAGGATTTAAAGCTTGTCGCACCATCAAACAATCTAAGGTACCACTCTCACCAAAATCACATTTTTAGTAGTTATCTGTCTACTATTACCACAAGAATGCAAAGCTTATTGATCTTGAACAGATGAACCCTAAAATGGACTATTCTACGAGTGTGGGAACAATTTTTCCTAACAATGTGCCCATCAATTTGAGTGTTCAACAAACAAACAAAATTAGCACGTTCCAGTTCTGGCAGAGTTAAAAGAAAAACTGCCAGTAACCAACTCTGCTGGCAGTGCCTCATTATGTTCATCTATTGTTTACTTGCAATATGTGTAGGTTTCTAAATAAAGCTTGCATCATTAGAGATCCCGTAGCAGATTTAAAACCTGACGGATCACCTGCCAAACCGTGGGAGCTCTGCACTGTCAGTCAAGTAGAAACCCTCAAATCACTAATCAGAGTTATCCCTATCTGGTCTACCGGTTTCATGATCTATATGACACTCTCACAGAACCCCATTCCAGTTCTCCAAGCAAAAACCATGAATCGACACATAACCACTAACTTTGAAATTCCAGCAGGGTCCTTTGCCCTGTTCACAATTACTACGTTAACAATATGGGTAGCATTTTATGATCGAGTAATTGTTCCCATACTTGCAAAGTACACCGGAAAGCCAAATGGGATCAGTGCAACAATAAGAATGGGTACCGGATTATTGCTCTCATGCATAGCCATGGCTGTTGCAGGAATAGTAGAACGCATTCACAGAAGAAATTCAGTCGAAGAAAACTTTTCCATATCGGCACTATGGTTAGTGCCACAATTTTGTTTGATTGGTTTAGCGGAGGCTTTTAATGCAATTGGACAAATAGAATTTTATTACAGGCAGCTTCCAAAGAGCATGTCTAGCATTGCAGTGGCATTTTTCACATTGGGTACAGCTTTTTCGGGTTTGCTAGGGGGTTTAATCATAAGTGTTGTTGATAAAGTTACCAAGAGTAGTGATAGCAAAGAGAGTTGGGTGTCCAGAAATCCTAATTTGGGTCACTGTGATTACTATTATTGGTTTCTTACTTTCTTGAGTGTCGTCAACTTTTTCTACTTTGTAATTTGTTGTTGGTGCTATGGGCCATGTGGAGAAGAGGAAAATGCTAGGGCTTCAGATGATGGAGGGGAAGTTAATGAAGGGATGTTGGAAAACTCGTAGGGATTTTCCTAGTTGCTCTTAAGCTTGATCCATATTTGTAATAATCTGCAAAGTCATCATAGTTTCAGATTTCTTACCAAATTTTGTGTGGTTTTACATACATTTTCAGAAAGTTCCCAAGTATAAACTCATTACTTGTGCTTTGAGTAGCTCTCAAATGTGGCTTGAAGTTGAATTCAGGTATGGTATAAGACTTCGCTTTCATTTCTTGCTGTTAAAGAACTGCAAACTGACGAGTGTATATGACCGATCATATACGCCAACTAAAACAACCAAAACCTTAGAAGAAAGAAAAATAAATGTGGAAGAAGATATATGAAATGAATAGAACCTATGTTGTCAACTCTTACTGTCAAACCAAAAAGGAATACAGAATAATGTCCAGTCAAACCTCGATAACTCGGTAGAATGATTTGATGATTTAGCATCAATGCTTAAGAAAAATTGTTGATATCCTCCTAGTTACAAGCGAAAACGGCTGAACTGATCATTTAGCTTTGCAATCTCAGGATGGTAAACTCATCATTTAGCTCTGCAATCTCAGGATGGCGGCACTAACGACAATTTTGTTTCAGAATGTATGCTACTGCTTCCATGTTATGATTACAACCTATCCGACTCTCACCAGAATTCTCTCATATGGTACTTTTCACCAAGTGCATAAGCTAGTTAGGCTTACTTGATGTTTTATTTTCGCCCGTCCTATTCTACACATGAGTACCTGAGTTAAGTTCTTCCATCCTATTCCGCAGGTCTTCGTTACTGTGTCATTCTTCGGTGCTCCATTAATGAAAAACTAGAATATATCAGGATCACATCATATCTGAAGAGCCATATCGGTTTGGTACCAAAACTTTTTGGAACTATATACCTTCGGAAGTGCCGAAACGTTTAGCCCACGAGTTCAGTACCCATCCCAGGGATATTGGAAAGAAAAAAAACAAACTGAAATGCCTTGATCCGCGAACACTAGTTTCTTCCGAACACGGCATATCCGCCAGTGTTTCATTGCCCGAAAGATACTATAACTTCGAAAGAAGTGTTCCGGCCTTTTGGGTGGTTTTAACACCACCCGCATCCGATCTTTGAAACCAACGGTTTTCAAAAATCTATCCGTGTCCAATTCCCCGAGAGACGAATCGGATATCCACCAACGAAAATATTGCATTTAGTCGAACAAAATATACCGGTTTGAGTGTTTTGCTCACCCTAACATACGCTTGATTTTTGAGATGGTAATGATACAAGTCCCTGCCAACAAAAAAGATTAAAAAAATGATGCAAGCCTACGAACAACCATAATCCAGTGGCCTTACTTGATTTACTTCAAAACTACCACTAAACTATCAACTTTAACGGCATGATTGTTTTTTTTTTACACCATAGTTGCATATTCCGCAAGTATCTTTTCCATATTTTCTTGTGATATTGGAAGCTGGGATAGAGAAAGAAATTGCACTTATCCGGAATAAAAACGCTAATTTCATTTGCATTGCATAGTTGCAAAATACGGATTAATTGATAAAGCGAATTGGGCAACATAGATTAAGAAGGAAACAAATGTTACATGCCACATAATTTTTTTTGTTGAAATTAGCCACACTGTGGTTCAGTCAATGTATCCAAACAAATAAAGCATTATCAAATCCTCGCGGATGAGCAATGAACAAATAATGTTGGAGTAATCCTTCATTTATCCTTCATCCGTAGCATTTTAGCATTTTCAAACTTCTTTAATCAGTAAGGTTTTGATTTATTTGGCGCATAGTGTACCATATATGTTTGTTTGTTTGAATTTTTTCATGCAAATAGATTTTCCAACCAAGTTGTTGGGCTGGGCATCAACTCCAACACCTCCGTTGTACTTGATTTAACCACCTCTGTCTATCTAATGCATTTTCAGCTTTCTCAAACATCCTAGTTACGCCAGTACCTTGATATTGTCTCTCCATTCTACTTTCGTTTTTCTTCACAAATAAATTTCGCATAAATTCTAAAAACTGTGTATCTGTTGCCTGTAGCTTACCTATATAAAGATAAATATATAGAGAGAAAAAAACAAAAAGGATGCAAAATGTTTCATGATTTCAGTTCATGGGCAATCATTTTAGATCATTGTCAATTTGTCATAGAAGTTGCATGTGAAACAAGTTTCTTCTGATTCTACTGCACAATGCAACAATACTAAATCATGTTATTTTCTTGCATTTCGATGTATGTAATACGGCCCAAAATTTCCCCCATAACCCGACACAAAAATTAACTATTGTTTATCTTGTTATATAGTTACGAAACACTACCTATTAGGTTATCAGTTAACCAGTGTACGTGGATACAAATAATGTCTGAAAGACATGTGTCACCGCCAAAACCCTCCGGCACATAGTGAGAAACCCGGTTTAATTCAACATACGTAGAGTGAAGAAACAGTACCTTCAACTCTTATGAGTGCTAAAGTTGGGAAGATTGAAAGAAGAAAAAAACGAGTAAACTCAAATTCCGAAGAGCATAATAAATTCTTGCATCTATTTTTTTTTTTATTTCCCAAGTCTCCAACATGACTAATCCTCTTCAGTTCCTCTGAATTTATTTTCCAAAGATAAACTTGGATTTTAACTTGTCGGATAACCCCTTCAATGTCCGCGTTACCATCTTCAAAAATTATATTGTTCCTGTAGTTCCAAATTGACCAGCAAATGAAGGCAGGAATGAGCAGCCAAAGCAATTTTCCTGCTTCATGAAGCAAGCGAGATCTCCACCCCTTGATGATGATGTCAATAAAATTTGACAATGGACCAATAAACCTTACTCGTCATTGAATTTTGAAATGCTTTCAGATTCACGAAGAAAAGTTGCAGTGGAACAATAGATGATCCACTGTTTCGCTAGCTTGACAACACAGCAAACACCCATTCACGATAAGCTTGCCTTTTTTGTAAATCTTTTATGATACACAACCACAGAAAGAACCCAATTTTGTGAGGTCACGATCTAGACCAGATGCTGAGATGAAGGTTTGGAGAGGCTTGTTGGTTTTCTAGATTGGTGTAAGACGACTTAACCGAGAAATGACCTGAACTATATATGTTCCATTTAATGAAATCGTTACCTGTCCCCAAGTTAAGACCTTCAAGAATAAAAGTTAATGAAAATAAATTTAAGACAATAATGACAAACTACGAAGAAAAACTTACAATACTCATATGCAACACCCCTCCTCACATATATATTCTCAGAAAATAAACATTTCATTCCAAACCAAAATATCTTACATCACTATGCAGCTGCATTTTGCTTCCACCTTTTGAGGGATAATAATGTCACCCTTGTTAGTAACCGTTTCCGTGTTCTTCATGGGTTCTTGGCTTTCTATGCTGGTATTTATGCTGCTACCTTTTTTAGTTGATAAAGTTTTATCCTCGATTTCCACTTTCTCCATTTTCTTCATAGAGTTCAAAGTGGGGTTGTTGATAGTTGTAACATGTGAGTCCTTTTCATTATAACCGGTTTTGCCGAATGAAGTAACAGTTGTCCAGTAATCATCTACATGAATTAACTTTTCCTTCTCTGTAGCAATAGATGTAGCCTGGTAAGCTAGATTGTGAACGATTGAACTGCATAACGGAAGCGTATCAGTTGTTGCTGCTTCCACAGACATATTTTTTATTTCTTGTTTAGGACACCCTGCCGGTGCAATTGGATCATCTGTCAAAAACCAATATTTATCAGATGAGTATTTTATTGGTAAGTAAGTAGCTATAACAATATGATAAATAGTGATATAATACTGAATTCCATTATAGACCAAGCTATACCTTTTTCTAAGGTTGAAATAACTGAATGCTTATCAAACACATCCAAGTTGCATTTCGCATTTTGGAAGTCCACACGATCGATTTGGAAACCGTGCATACTTTCATTTGCAGTTTCTATCTCTTTAAATATTGTAACCAAGCCACCGTGAGTTGGATCCTCTCTACGATCATGATCGTTATCTACACAACTTTCCACCATAGCATCTTCCAGAATAGAAAAGGTCTCTGCAACTGAAATTGGTTCTCTTCTACATGTGAAACTCATCGTTTTATTTCGGAAATTCTCAAGGGACTCAGATGACATGGAATACCCAAGATCTGTGGAAACCCCAATTGAAATCGCATCTCCAGAGTGAATGTTTAGTGTATAATTTGATAGTTCTGCGGCAGAAGAATCTAATGTTCTACCACTCTCAGAGAGAATCTTATTTTCTTTCTCAAAAATAGTTGTTTTGGTAAAAGAAGGTTTAGAATCACCCCTTATCGTTTCGTTTCCTTGTTCAGAAAAATATTGTGTTTCCTCGAAGGCCAAGTGTTCCACATTTTCAGCAGATGCATCAAAGATCCCTTCAGTTGTACTCATACGATGAATAAAATTTTGATACCTACTATGATTTATAATCAAGTCATTTTCCGAATTCGCCACTTTAGCTTTCTTACAGCTTAACTTCCACTGACAATGAATATTTTCTTTAGATGGGCTGAACTGAGCAGATGATGGGGATGAGACAATACTAGTTTCCGTAATTTGAGTTTCAACATCCCCTGAAACATCCATCTCCGTACTTAGATCATCCGTATTATGTAGGGATTGCTTATCTCTATCATGGTCTGCACCAACTAAAATCTGGCTAACCTCTTTCTTATTAACAAGGTGATTCTCACTTTCCTCCATTGTCGACTTTGTAAATGAATTGCTTAGCAAACAACTTTTCCCGTTAATCTCACCAGTGACAATCAATGGTTCGATCATTGTATTAAGTTTTGTCAATCCAGGTACTTCAACCTCGGGAACCAACTCATTCAATGATTTATCTTTAACTAATTCCGCTTGAAAGTGAACATCGATATGCCGAAGATCAACTCCAGGAATCACTTTAGTGGACAAAGATATGCACACATCTGTCTCGTTACAATCTTGGCATATTCCATTGTTATCTTCTATCAGAACCACAGCATAAAACTTCTTACCACATTTAGAACATGGTGTTTCATTTTTATGGCAATCGAGGTTTTCAATATTCAAAGAAGAAGCATTATTAGTTTCCTCTCCACATTTGGCATGATCATCCTTGTACAGATCAATAACATCAACATGTTCAGAACTTGGATCACTGCTGGTTACAACTGAGGAGTTCTTTGAGTTCATATGATGATATTGATACGAAGAATTTTCTTTCTCAACATAGAAGGTAGCATTTGGTGGGGCACTCATTAAAAGTGGTCTGAACATAGCTTGAGAGGTTTTCTTATCCTAAGAAAGAAAAACAAAGAAACCTTTTGTAAGAACATCAGTCAACATATAGTGCAATGGGAAAACTATTTCCAACTATGTTGATAAAGTGATAAATCACTAAATATATCTAACTATTAGTCAAGTAACGGGTATCCAATTTTCCTAGGTTTAAAATGGTCAAAGATTTTTTTTCTTTAAGCAACTAACTACACCATCATAAAGATATTATATAAAGATTGGTTCATGTTATCCATTCATCGACATTACTGAATACTGCATGATTAGATTGGATATCAAATTGCGTACCGTTTTCCGAAGTGCGGAATAAGAAGATTTTTCCGGGGCAAAACTTGGAGATGGTTTTCTGGTAACCGTCTTGGAAAATGTTGGGGTTTTTTTATGTGGAAATATCCCGACTTTCCTTATGGAGATGGGGGGTGAACTTATACTGACAGACTGCAGAGAGTCTATATCATCATCACCTGATGACGCCATTGAGCATTTACTATAGGGACTAGATTGATCGCCATCGTGACTGTATACAGAACTTACACTTCTTGAAGCAGTTGGAGACATAGATTGCCTCCAGTATCTTGGGGATGAGTCAATACCATTCCTTGATGCTCTTGGTGTTCCACATTCTTTCATAGATGCTGGTGATAAACCCCTTTCACTTCTCGATGTTGAGGGTGAACCCTTGTCGCTCTTTGATGATGGGGATAAACCCCTTCCATTTATAGAAGCCGGCGATAATCCCCTTCCACTCCTGGACACTGGTGATGAGCCCCGCACATATGATGTTGGACGGTCAGCTATAGATGTACGAAGATTTGGTGGTGTTTTTAAAGAGAAATCGGGATCATCGAATTGCCAGGCCCGAAATTTTGGTGAAGGAGAGCCACCACGCGTTGTTTTTGCTTGTGAGGTTTTGCTCAAGCTCAAGCTCGTCCTTTGGAATGTTGGGGACGGACTTTCTAGAGGTGGTGTTGAAGGTTTGTTTCGTGGATAAGATGGACTACGCGTCTTAGCTCGTGATGAAGGAGTTGAGCTTGCACGAGAAGCACGTCCAGAAGCAGACGATGGTCTTCCTCTTGCTTGGGAGATAGGAGATGGTCTGTGCGGGCTTGCACTACTTCTATAATTCCTATAACCCTTCTCTGCCTGCCAAACATGACCATTATCAAAACCACTAGAATTTGGAAAATATTTTCAAAAATGATAGACAACCAAACAATTGTTATCTATAGCAAAGAAGTTAATAGCTAAAACCCATATCAATACAACTGTTAACTTACTCTGAATGATCTCGAGGTAGACAATGCTTGACCTCGAGGCCTACCTACGCGAGAGGAAGTTTCTAATGATGCCTCGTTGTCCAGTGAAATAGAGACAGGACTGCCTGGAGGAGTTAATAACCTTCACAGCCGAACTATCGCGTTAGTAACAAAAAGAATGAAATATTTGTCATGGGAAAAAAAATCCTCCATCTATTTCAAAAAGATAAACTCATTTTGTTGGGCACTTTAGAAACCAATCAATGTGGTTATTTTTTTGGTTTTTTCCTAATTTGTCCTTCTTTCAAATTATCCACTCCATTTGATATTAGCATATTAGCGGAAAAAAAAGAAGTGAGAAGTGATCTTTTTTCTTTCTTTTTTTTTTTCGTTAAAAGAGAAGTGATCCGTCCATGAGTAAAATATCTTCCAAAATATTATATAGTTTACATATATATCTAACAAAGATGAATGAATTTCAAAATTCCAACCTCACTACCTATAAATCATAATTTTAAAGGAAAAATTTGTTGATTTTCAACTACTATTAATTTTCAAAATAATAAATGTCATATTATATTTTTCCGAATGTATCTATTTTTAACAATTATATAAAGCTTTGTTTAAAAAACATATCTTTAAAATATTTGTTTCAAATCCGCTTTTGTTTATTATTTTTGGGGATTTTAATAAAGTGCCACACTTCCAATTAGGTGTTCAAGAAAATGCCACCGTTTTTTTCAGAGTTTATAAAATGCCACACACGTTAAGTATTCCGTTAAGGCCCACTTGATCAGTCAATTGCTATTGAAAAAGTGAAAAAAATGTAGCATGGTTACCTAACTAACCTTGTGAATTTCCTTATACTTTGGTTTTATCCAAACCCTACGAGATTTTATCTTCTCTTCTCTTCTTCGTCCTCTCTCTTCTCCTCCTCTCCCGTGTTCTTCATTCCTAGCGATTCTGAGAGATGGTTTTGAGGTTTTGAGATCGGAATATATTAGAGGAACATTAAGGAATGATTACTGGTGGTGACGATTGTGTACAGTTGATTCAAACTCAAACAAAAAGTAAATCAAAGACTAAGTTAGGGTTTCTGGATTTAAAAATGAAAATTGTATAAAGGGAATTAGTTGGTAAACAACATGAATGATGAAGGAGATGGAATTGTGGAGTTATGAATTGGTTATGTTTATATTCTGATTGAAGAGAAGTGAAATCAGTGAGATTCAAAGGGTATTCAAAGGATATGGGAGAAATTTAAGACAGAATCGATCAATTGATGATTGGTTTTTCTTTATTACGGTAAGAGAAATGATTTAGTGATCGAATCTCTGTTTGCAGTGAAAATATAGGGTTTCATGAGAAGAACTCAGGGGAAGGATTTGAGATGGGTATTTGGTGTTGGTTGAAGCTGAACTGAGCTAGCAGTGAAGATTGGTTAATTATAAGAGGTTAGAGATTGGGTCTAAGGTAATTTTCTTCAATCAATTGAATTGAATTTCTGTTACTGTGATGAGTTATAGAGTTTAGGTAATTATTGTAGGTAATTATGGGTTGCAGAGAAGAATTTAGAGCTCCAGATAGAAGTTGAATGTGTTTCTATTAGATTGAATCATTTGCAGGGATAAGATGCATTTACTGGATGTTTGAGAACTGAAAAGAATAAAGCAGCAGTGAAAGTATAGATGAATGGTTGAATCTGGTGATGGCAGTTATGGCTGGTATGAGGTAAAACTGAAATGGGTTGTGCTAAGTGGTTTGCCTTGGATTACAAGGAGATTCATAACTACAGCTATGATTCTGAGATGAAATTGGAATTACAGGAACTGCTGCAGTTAGCTTGTCTTGGTACCGTGCTTTGAACTAAAGTTGAGCTGCAAGTCTGATGTTGGCGGCGTTGCAACCGTATGATGCTATTACAGGGTGTATGGAACTGTTTAGATGAATGTCTAGGGCAGGTACAAACTACAAGAGCAAAGATTTTTAAATGGTGCTGGTTATTGCAGTGAATACGTATGTTACTGTTATGGGTGTAATGATACTACAATGAAAAGGAAATACTGGTAGCTAGGTGACAGTTGTAGTTGGACGCGCTGTTTTAAGCAGTGGGTGGTGCTAGATCAAATGATTTTAGCAAGAGAAGAATGGAGCTTGAAGATACAAGTATTGCAGCTGAAGTGCAGGCTATGGATTGAGGTGGTATTGAGATGAAGATATTGTTGTTGCAGTGAGAATGGTTAGAGTTACGTTCTGTTGCTGATGAGCTTGTAGTTCAGTTGGAGATTTTGGTGTTTGTTGGTGGTGTTAGTATGCTGTTGCAGGTGGAGTAAAGGCTTATGTTACTGCCAGGGGTTGTATTGCAAAGTATGAATGAGTGTTGATGCTCTGACTCACGATTTAACTCGATAATGACTCGTTACGATGACTTGATTTAACTCAGCTATAGTGAGACGATTTGAGGGCATAGATGTCTTTTACTAAGCTGGATAACTGCCACCTATGCACTAACGGATGTCTGAAAAAAACTGGATGGAAAAGATCAAATATGTGGCATTTTATAAACTCTGAAAAAAACGGTGGCATTTTCTTAAACACCTAATTGGAAGTGTGGCACTTTATTAAAATCCCCTATTATTTTTCTCAAAATACGGCATCCTACCAATGACCATATGGCATATATAGAGATGTAATTATCTAATGCTTGAAAATTCACATTGCTTATATTAAATAAATTGAAGTACTAGATCGAAGAAATGGCACGATCGGCATCAGAAAAACTAGCAACAACTCCCCAATAATTCTTTCTTAATGGATTTAATGGTTCAGAAATGAAAAGAAAAAAAGAAATAAAATTAAATAAAGATTGTTTTTTGATGAAGAACAACACTCACCAATCATAGTCGTGCTTATCACCTTCACCACTAAGAAGGTCAATGCTCTCGCCTCGAACTGGAATCGTGGTGCCTGGCTTTGATGTCGAGAAGTGTCGCAATTTTGTAGCTGTAAGTTAAATAATGTAGACATTAAACATTAAGAGATGCATATCCGAAAGTAAATGAATCAAAAAACATAACAAAATGACAAAGTTGGGATAAGAGATTATTACAAAAGGATTCATCAAGATCATCATTGGGTTCTAACAAAAAATCATCTTCTTCTTTCGTTTCCATATGATTAAACAAAGCAAGATCATCATCTTCCTCTTTAGTAAACTGCCCACCATCAAGATTATTTCCTCGCTTATGATTCATCCCATTTGGGGTACACCTCCATGATGGAGATGGAGGCATTTTCAACACCCACCTAAACAAATACCTCGATCCAACCTCTCCATTATCTAAATGTAATACTACTCTTCCTTATTTTCTGATGAACTAACAGCTTGCCTTTACCATCTGTAGAGCCGAACTTATCAACAAAATCAACACCAAAATGAAGAAAAAAAATCAAGCAGAACTCTGAAAACGAAGAAGCAGAATCACAAACTAAGCTTACAGTATTTTAACGAAACTGTACAAACGGAAACGAATAGATGATCTAGGAAAAATGATAAAAGAAGTTTTCAAACTCAAGTTAGCATCATACAATGAAATATGAAATATGAGAAGGATAACAAAGAGAAGAAAAGGAATGAAGAATTTTAAAAATCTAAATTCTTTAAATATCGTTAATTGTCAAACAAATATTATATAGGGTAAATTAAGTTGAAGTAAAATCAAATAGTTTCATTTTATTTTGGTTGCTAAGCTGAAGTAATTAAGTGAATTCTACAATCCCGACATAAATTAAGTAACTTTTTTTTCAAGGGTAAATTCGACTTTTTAGCTTTTCGCTTTTCTTTTCTAGAAAAAAAGGGCAAGGCCTTGAGTGAATCGATAATGTCATAATCTTTTTTCTTTTATAAATCATGCTACCTAGTTTTTTGTAGGTAAATTCATAGTCAATAACATCTACAAAATAGCTTAAATTGAAAAAATGAAAATATCAGAGTAAGTACTAATTACGACTCTAGAAAATGGCATATTTAACGTCTCAAAATGGTACTGATATTTGGGAAGTATATTGTACCGTTTGAATAGATTATTAACAGCGATACAAGTTCAATGGTTGACTTTTTAACCAATAGGCAAATAACACCATTGAAAAGGTCAATGTCAAACTTAGTTATGCCGTCCATGGCAGCTAGTAGAATTGGGTTATCCTCGTGGAAATCCAAAGATTAGGTCAAGCTTCATGGAAGGACAACGTTTCGGTCAATCAAAATTAACGGACAAAATCGTTTGTCCGTTCACATTTCTTAAGTTTTATTTTTTCATTCCAATTTTAGCCATCAACTATAGTTAGTAAATCAACCATAGTTGCTCCTTAAATCAGTTTAGAATATAGATTGTTCAACCAAGGGTTTAATCTTCTGTGTACAATAGTATAATTTTGATCATGATTAATATATTAAGACCTGGTAGAAACTCAAAATCATGATCATAAAACCCATGATCTCAAATTAACATACATCTACTCATTCGTCACATATTGCTGCGACTGTAATATCATACAACCTTTATATCACCACCATTCTTCCATGTTTCCAATTTATTCATCATCTGCTTCATAACCCATAACAGCAGCTTACCACCATTCATCTGAAATTCAGATTCTTCTTCAAATCGACAACAACTACAAATCTCACCAAACCCATTCTCTTCTGATTTCAACAGCTTCAAGCCTTCAACCCCTAAGCTTCTCAATACGATTCAAAAGAAGAAACCCATCAATTTCTTCATTCCCCAAATCTCTCACATACTGCTTAATCTTCATGTATCAGCCAGATTCACCGTACCATCACACTCTGCATCTTTCCTTCAATTTCAAATACGAACCGGAACCCTAATTCCATTTTGGGGAAGTATAAAAAGAAACCATAATTTCAATTGCACTTTTAATTTTATCTGCATGTCGATCTCTGTTTGTTTTTCAAGCTTCAATCTCATATAATTCATGACATAAAACCCAAAACCATGTTCCCTGTAAATTAAAACACTAAACAAAAGAAGACCATAATTTCAGAAATTTCTAAAATTGAATTGAACCCCTGAAATTATTCTCAATTTCACTATGAACAAACCCGATTTGATTTAAGTTGACCACCATAATCAGATCAAATTTCTTATGATTTCCTTCAAACCCAAATTCACCCTTAACATAAGCTACAAACCCTAACTCGTATTTACATTCCAAACCTTTAAATCTCTTACCAACAGATGAAGCTCCATATCACTAGTAGAATAGAAAAACAAGAAGAGAGAAGGTAACAGAGAGAAAGAATGAATGAGGGGGTGGTACGAACGAATTAGGGTAGTTAACCACCTAAGGACTACATGGTCATTTCAAACCGATTTTAAGAGAAACAGGAGAACCCGTTTGACTCAGTCCGTCAACTATGGTTGACTGAAACGTTGTTCTCCTGTGAGGGTTGACCCAATCCTTTGGATTTTCATGAGGGTTGCTCAGTAGAATTAAATACATAATTACTGTGGTATGTGACTAATGACTTGGAGCCGTTTCTTAAGCACCTGGAAGGTAACTCAATTGCCCACACTCGCAAGTCTTTTAGAATCATTTATTTTCACTTTTTTGTTCAGAAGAGGCAAACTTGGTGGTCTGACAAAAATTACAAGATAAAATGTTGGTGGCCGCTGGCTAGGGACTATGATTAGACCTTGTAAATATATGTATCTCTATATTTATGATTGGTTTGGTCGCATAATTCATAATTCCGAGGAATTTATAGTCCATGGGATCATAAATTCCGGGATTCATGTAAATCTCCCGTGTGTTTGATAACTCAGTTAAAATACTTAAGATTTATAGCATAATTTCTTGTATGAAAGTTCATATACTGTCTGGCATTACTCTCATAATCTTAAAATTGTTTCTATATGGAATTTTAGGATTTAAAAAATGGGTCCATATATCCCTTGATAAGCTTCCCATCACATCTTGGATGGGGGATATAAGGACCCTCAAGCTCGTCAACGCTGTTTGACTGGCCTGGCGATGATCAAGAGACGAATTAACCGCTAGTGACTCGATTAGCTTAACACAAACGTTAATTAATAGAAATTAATCTAACAACGATCTAGATACGAAACTAGTGTCATTGGATAAATCTCGAAAAGTTACGTGGAATGGACTACTCGGATGTGTCAAACGAATACCAGACGAATAAGATATTATTAGATTAGTATGAATGAAAAAATTATAATTTGTCTTAAACCAACTGGGGCTGCCCTTATCTTGTACCTGGGTGCCTTAATCATTTTTGTTGGCCTTATCACCACAAACGCGTCAAAGAGAATTTCATTCTCTTATTCTTCTTCTCTTTCTTCTTTTTTTGTTCTTCCTCTCCTTCTCTTTCTGTCCATCTCAATTCGAAGAATTGAGTTGTTATCGTGTGAGAAACTGCTTAGAAACTCGTCGGTAAATGGAATCGAAGGAGTAGGTGATTGTACCGTGGTTGGTTGAGCTCGGGATGGAGGTGCCTGAGTTGATGTTGCTGAATCAAATTAGGGTTTTGTTCTTGTGATGATGAAATCCATAAAGGTTGATGAATCTCTTAATGGTTTGGTGATTCATGGTGGTGTTGATTCGAGGAATCGATTCAATCTCATAGAAACGGTAAGATAAATTTATGGTTTCAGTTAATTCGATTCTCTTCTTGGAATTGTTGTTATTTGATTGAATTAGTATATGGGTTTGTGTTTGATTAAAGTCTAAATGGATGTATGAAGCTTAATTTGATTTCATAGATAAACTAGAATTCCCGTTCTTCCTAAATCAGATTAGAAATTAGGGTTTGAGTTTATAATTGAGGGTCAATTGAATGATGCTGGAAAGAAAAATAATTGGTTTTGGGTTTGATTAATTGTAAAGCTTAATTAAAGAGTTCAAGGAATTAGAAGACTATAATAGAGAGGATGTGCAGTTGAGCTATAAATACAGAATTGTAAGGACTGGAGATGTGTTAAGTGTTGAAGCATTGAAGATGAATGAATTTGCATGTGTTTGTGTTGCCGCTTAGGTGATTGAGTTGGAGATAGAGGTGGTGATCATTTTAGTTGAAGTACGAGTGGTAACAAAGATGAATGTAATTGGTGGTGGAAGTAATTGTGGTGTTAAGAACTTGAACTGAGATTGAGTTGGAAATGTGTATGTGATGGAAGGAAAAGCTGAGATGGTGCTGTTGCAGATAGATTTGTACCTGAAGGGTTGAGGCATGAGCTTATTCTAGGATTTCAGGTGGAAGTTATATGTGGAGTTGTTAAAGTGTGTGCTACGGCTGTAGTCGAGAGAGAAAATCAATGAGCTTGCTTTGATAGTGATTGTAGAAGATGAATATTAGATTCTTTTGTTGGTTATTGTGCTGAGATGGAACTGAAGTTACAGCAGGTGTTGATATTGTGAAGTATTGACTGGAGTGAAGAGTTATAGGAATGTTAAGATATTACAGGGGTGTTTGAATGTGGAAAGAAGTTGATATTGAAATGATACTGAAGCTTAGTTGAAGTGGTTGTCTTAGTGTTGTAAGGAGAGTTGTAATTTTTGAATGATATGATATTGGTTTGATAAAGATAGAAGACTTTATTGTATGAAGTAGAGTTAGGTTATTGGATGTAGTTTTGGCAGGTTCTGTGTTGCATAATAATTGTGCATTAGTGTTCTTTGGCCTGAGCAATGGCTCTGGCTTGTGCTAAGGATTTGGCCATGTGTTTTAGGCTTGTTAGTCATCCCAGTCAGCTTAGCTGACTCAGGGTATCTGACTGAGTTGAATCGGTTCGACTCAGAACAGATTCAGTGGACCGAGTTGGACCTTTCCCTTGATTATCTGACTTTGACTATGTTGACCTCTAACTGGACTTTGACCATGGACTTGACTTATGTTGACTGTTAGTTGACCCCTTTAACTGTCAGAGACTGTTAGTTGACTGAGTAGACTTGGCCTTGTGTTAATGGGCTGAGTCTAGTGGACAATGGGCTTAGGCCTAGTATTCCTATTTTGTTTGTTTGGACCCTTATGGTTTGAATTAGCATTCGGTTCCTTCTATAAGGTTGTAGATATTCATAAAACTTATCTAATGGAAGATAGAACCAACCTAATTGAATTAGTAAACCTTTAGATGTGATAAAGATAGGTAATGAAGGGTGTAGAACCATAAATGGGCTTAGAACCATAAGATAATCCACTTAGCTTATAACTAGAGAATTGTATGAGATTATGTTATGAGCCTTGTGTGAGCCTTTTAGCTAATTTCTTAGATTGCTTATGTGATTAACAGTTACTCTTTATTAACAATGATCGATCCAAAAGATGAACCAGTAGACTACGGATCTCGAGGTGGGCGAGTCTTGTCATCAATACAGGTAGGAACCTTGTAACCTTTTGTAATTATTAAGCTTTCTTATATTCTGCGAGCATGATGAGTCTTTATTATTCAGTGAGCAGGGTAGTGTATACTTTGATTTACTATTCATGTATCCTTGAGTGTAATGTATATGTTGTATTTGTATGTACGATGTGTTTTGTGTGCGATATGCATTGTGAGATTTCCATGCGAAGAGTGTCTGTGTTTCCCCACGGCTCTTAGCTAAGTTAAGTAAAGCGGTAATTCATCCTTCGACAATATTATGTAGTAGGGCGGTAATTCATCCGTTTATATATTATTATATCTAATTTAATTAGTAGGGAGGTAATTCATCCGTTTTAATAGTATTAGTAGGGCGGTAATTCATCCGTTATAATATTACTTCTTATTAATATAGTAGGGCGGTAGTTCATCCGTATGCAATCTTATCTTAGTAGGGCGGTAATTCATCCTTTATGATATTATATATACTATTCTATTTGAGGGAGATCACTCGTATGCATATCATACTTGTTTTTCTAACTTTCTGATCTTGATGAAAATATAGCCAAATGTTTAGATTCATCTTGTTTCTTTCAATTTATATTCTTTTATATCTGTGAAGCATATTAATGATTACTTGAGAGTTATATGTTTCCATTGAGCACCCTTTTGGGATGATGTGCTCACTTGTTCCCACTTCAGTTTTCAGTAATCAAAAGAAATGGAGCGCTCGAAGATATCCGTTTCGTAGCTTAGAGCTTTATCGAATCCAGTGTTGTTATATCTCTTTACTAAACGTACTCTTCTTTATTCTGTAAACAACACATTGATATATTCTTAACACTTGGAAGACTTTCATATATATAATATCAGAGAGTTTGGGTTTTGTTATTAGCACATTATGTATTTATGATTCTTAAAATCGGTAATCTAGTTTTGATACTTTAGTTAGGTTGTTATCCGTTCAGTTAAACAGGTTTAGTATTTGGGGCGTCACAGGGGAGCTGGTGGATCTCCATATGGAGGGCCTGTTGGAAAAGTGATTACCATGAAAACATGATTCCAAGGTATTTGGGCAACCAAGTATACCAAAGAAAATGTATTTCCACCAAATCCACTGGACCCATATATCGCACCTTTAAAATTCTGCATTCAAACCCACCAAAAGGAAAGTAAGATTGGTTGGTAATATATGATTGAATCTAAATAGTGCTTAAAAAATACAAATAAATTAATAAAATCAACGTAAATGCTATTCAACTCCCTCTTTTCCACCTCCCTCCGATCTATACTACACATTTTGATTTATATTCGCGTTCAGGTTCAGGTAGCCATTACCCAGATGTAGAATTTAGATTGGAAGGAGGTGAATAGAGAGATGGAAAAGAGGGAGTTGAATAGCACTGCCTTATGGCCCCGGCTGAACCTGTGGTTAGTATCATGCGTCACGAAATCTTTGGTATATAACTCAGGGTTTTCAACCCGATATGTAAAGTCAATTTTTTTTTTTAAAATATCATTAATATATGCTCCTATTTATATCCATGTATCACTATTGATTGTTTCACTCATTGATTCCAAAATAATTGAAATGACCATTGACCTATTAGAAGTATCTACTCAACCCAGTTTATGTGGATGACGCAGTGTTTTTTGTTTAACAAGTTTGAACACGCAAGGGTAGTTTGAACGTACATGTAGTCGTTTACCCAAAGATGGATTATTTATTTATTTATTGCTAAATCACAATTTTATTAATTTTTAAAAAAAAAACTTAGAGATTACAGAATGTGAAGACCAAAAAATAAACTAAAAAACTCAAAAAGTTACACATAATTTGAGCATTTATGGCTAGCAGAATCCATAATACTTCCTACCAGGTTACCTTAATTTTTTCTTGAGATGGAGGCTTCCCTTCATGAACAACCACAACACCCTCAGGAAGCTTTGCACCTTGTTTAGCAAGTTCAATTGCAGAGAAGTTAACTTATTTACAGCACTGCTCATATATAATCTCAGAAATTTGTTTTTTGGCTTTCAGCCACCTTGATTGTAAGAACCAAGGAACTACTCCTTTTATGACATATTCTATTATTGTCAGTGAATGAGATCTGATAAGAATCTTAGTACAATGCAGTTTAACTGCCCATTAAATAACCCATATAATAGCTAATGCATCAACTATATAAATAGTAGCAATTCCAGTTCCACCTGAGATAGTTCCAATGACCTGACTGTTATGATTTCTAGCTATAATGCCAAAACTAGCCATTCATGGATTACCAACTACAGTACCAGCACAACTAAATAACATATAACCTTCATTAGGATTGACCCACTGACATTCTTTGATGATCTTGAACTTCATATTTCTCTGGCCTAGATTGAAAAAACTAATCACATCAGAGTCATAAGTTTCCCCCCATCTTATACCTGTCAATCTGTACCCACTATAGAATACAAGACTCATAATTATTCTTTTAAAGCTCTCCAAATTAGGTACTATGTTTTCATGAATCAACTTATTTTTTTGGAACCACAGTTCTCTCATTGTTGCACATGTTGTTGTTATCCAGACTTGCTTAATAATTGAGCTTTTATGCTTTGCAAATTTAAGAATATCTGAGAAGGAAGTAGGTGTGTGAAATTGAAAGATAGTTACTAACCATTGCCATATACTTTAACTGAACTTGCAGAACCACATGATATAATCCATACTGTCTTGATCTTGCTGGCAGATACAACATTTAGAAGCTTGATTAGCTTTGCATCAACAATGTACACACCCTGCTGTATTTTCCATACATTACTAGCAATGCTTGGATGTATAAATCTTTTCCATATTTGATCTGGCCAATGTATCTTTGGTTCCTTGGTTCTAATCTTTTCAACAACAGCAGATGTAGAGAAAATACCTTTAATGTCACCACTCCATATAAGTTTGTCTTGATCTCCACTTGTTGAGGGTAATGAAGCTGGAATGAAAGCTTGTAAATCACTTGGAATTCTCCAGACCCCATTTTCCAGAATTTCACTCACAATCATATGTAATTTGTCTTTTATTGTCTCAATGCATCCCATAGAATCAATCAACGGATTTTCACCTACCCAAGTATCAAACCACAATGAAATTTTTTCACCATTTCCTATATTCCATCTCAAATTTGACTTCAACTCCTTCCTGAAAATGCGGGGGTCTAACAACCACACCCAACAATTCGTATGGCAATCTGAGAGGACTTACTCCAATAAACTTTCTAGAGAATCAACTAGACAGTCAGACTCAATGTAGAGTAAAGTATATCAAATAGCTTAATATCTCTAACTCTTAATTCAATCCGCAATAAACAAATAGAAATCTGCGAGCCTGATTGAATATAAGAGGAGTTACTTGAACGGTACCAAAGACCAATGTTCAAGTGCCAATCAATGTAAATCAACAAGCAAAGGTTGGATATTCTAATTGATTGATCTTAATGCACAACCTGTGATATTTCAATTATATAAAAAAATATAATGCGGAAAAGAAATATCACATATACCAGAATTTTGTTCACGAGAAAACCGCAAATGCAAAAAAAAAAAACCCGGGACCTAGTCCAGATTGAACACCACACTGTATTAAGATGCTACAAACTCTAGCATACTACCAATTAACTTCAGACTGGACTGTAGTTGAACCTTAATCAATCTCACACTGATTAAAGGTACAATTGCGTTTCTTACGTTTCTGACCCTAGCAGGATACTATGCACTTGATTCCCTTAGATGATCTTACCCACAACTAAGAGTTACTACGACCCAAAGTCAAAGACTTGATAAAAAAATCTCTCTCACACAGAAAAGTCTATAGGATTGAATAAATCTGTCTCCCACAGAAATACCCAAGAGTTTTTGTTCCGTCTTTTGATAAATCAAGGTGAATAGGAAGCAATTGATAAACTAGACTTATATTCCCGAAGAACAGCCTAGTATTATCAATCACTTCACAATAATCTAAATTATATAATGACGAAACTAGATATCATGGAATCACAAACGATGAGACGAAGATGTTTGTGATTACTTTTATCTTGCCTATCGGAGAAATTAATCTCGAGTCAATTATTTCAATTGTACTCAATACGATAGAATCGGCCAAGATTAGAACACGCAACTACAAAGAAAATAGTTGGGTCTGGCTTCACAATCCTAATGAAGTCTTTGAAGTCGTTAACCTACAGGGTCTCGATACAAACCTAAGGTTAAAAGAGAATCGACTCTAGTTATGCAACTAGTAACACACATGAGGTGTGGGGATTAGGTTTCCCAGTTGCTAGAGTTCTCCTTTATATAGTTTTCAAATCAGGGTTTGCAATCCAAGTTACCTTGGCAACAATGCATTCAATATTCACCGTTAGATGAAAAACCTGATTCAACCAAGCTAATATCTTTCAACCATTAGATCGAACTTAGCTTGTTACACACAAATGAAATGTACCCTCGTTTAGGTTTATGTAACCGTACCTAAACGTGTACACCATGTTGGTTCACAAATAGTTAACCGAGGCTAGCCATATGATCACTCTCATATCAACCTTATTCATCTTAACCATAACTAGTTAAAATGACTCAAATGAAACTAGTTTAAGAACCGTTCAATTGTTATATTCTCATATAAGTATACAAGAACACAATTGAAGCAAAATCTGTTTGATCTACTCGTATCAATACATGAACATTATAACCACGGTTTGCAAAGATTACATTCCTTATTTTATAAATGTTTAGGTTCATGTACATGACCAATTTTAGAAAGTAACCACTTAAGTATGCGTACGGGCATGCGTACTTAAGTAACCGGATTTGAGTTTGTTTTGGTTTTCAAACTCAACAGAAATTCACGGACGTGAACTTTCTGCCAGTATGTGTACATGTACGCATACTTGGGTAACTGGTTGAGTTGGTTTTTGATTTCCAAAGTCAGCAGAAATTCACGGACGTGAACTTCTGCAAGTATGAGCCAGTCTCCATCAACCATATAGTACACACAAGTATGTATACATTTGGTTCCCGGTTTTGGACTTATACACAAATGTGCGAACACACTATATGCTTATATCCAAAGATGGTTACATGATTCTAAGCTCTTTATTCAATCATTGAAGTATTCTTATAGGATGACAATAGCCGTTTTCACACACTATTAGCATCAAAGCAATTTTCAAGATATTGAAATAATCATTATCGAAACATTCCAAGTCTACACCAAATGATTGTATCACACAAACCATGTAAGATGTTACTCGGTAATTTTCTCATGATATAAGATGAACCTGGTCGAAGAGAAAGCTTGCCAACACATATTTCGAGAAATATATAAGCGAGATAAGTACTCAGCTCGAAATCTCAAATGTGTATATAGAAAACTATATCGTAATACGAATTATGTCTCAATATAGGAGATAAAGTATAAATAGACTTTCCAAGTGATAAATGAGTTCAAGTATCCACATACCTTTTGTCGATGAAGTTTCACAAGCTCCCCTTAGTAGTTCTTCGTCTTCAAATGATGAACGCCGTGAAAACTAAGCTCAACTACACAATCTATGTCCTAGTCCGAGACATCTATAAGTAGGCTAAAAATCAAGACTTATAGTTTTGATCACTAACATTTACAAACATGCTTGAGATAGCAATGCATGCGAGTTCGACCGAGCAGTTCTCTAAAAATCTCTCCCTTTGTCAATTTTAGTGACAAAACTATCAATACATATGGATTACAAAATAAATAAAAATTGTAGCTTCTCATCCAAATGCTTGATCTCCTTGGCATCTTCAACACGACTCGAAAACTTCGTCACTTCCAAGTACTCCATGATTCTAAAAATGTTCAACTCAGCATCATAGTTTTTGAATATCCGTAGCGATAACAATGAGAAAACAAATGCTCTCGATCATTGTTATACAGTGTCATAGTATTATTACACATCATCAAAGTGCAATTGTATCAACTTTGACAGCAATACTATGGTGATATGTATCACTCCCCCTTAGTCAATATTTCATCTCAACATGAAAACCACTCCCCTTACATAATGATCCGTAAACCACATGTACAGTATGAAACTACACATTAATTCTTCCCCTTTTTGTCAATATAAATTGGTAAAGGTACGAAAATTAGTGGGATCATCATGAAATTTATTTTGGTCAAGTTGTGGTGAATCTAAAGTGATTCGAACATGCAACCTTCTAACACAGAGTCAAACGCACTACCATTGCGTTGAAGATTCATACTCGTGCACATAAATTATGGGTTATAAATATTTAAATAGTGATGGGTGCGCAGAAGGTGCAGCCATGGGATCCATATAACTCAGATGTTACGTGCTCCTGGTTACATAGAAAACACATGAATTATATATGAAATTTAAGACATATTTGTTGGGGTACAACTAATATATGCAATATTCCTGTTGTTAGAGCATTGATCAATCGAACTCACAAGTGTTTCTATCTCAAGATTGTTGCCAAATTTAGTTGTCAAAACTATATCTTGATTTCAAGTCTACAATTAGACAATTCTCGGACTAGGATAGAAATGTAGTTGAGAAATAGTGGATCACAGGAGTGATCATTGTGTTCTACCATTTGAAGGCGAAGATCAACCGAAATTTTTGGAGATCTTCATTAACAAAAGGTAAGTGAAGACTGAACCACCTATATCTCAAGTTATATTCAATTTTCTATCATTTGAGACGATGTCGCATAAATAATTAGACTAGTATGCATAGACAAGAATTTTGAGTCAAGTTTATCTTGATAATTTATTGAAATATATTGACTAAGCTTAATGAACATTTGTTCATACCTGATGGATTTTGGTTAAGGATAATTTACTGTTCGGAATCAAAATCACGATTCAAGTTTTATCGTTCGAAAATAGCCTGGAACGATGATATGTGTCATTGATGTTATTCGGAAATGTTTCGAATCGATTTAGAGAGAAATATTGAACAACTATAGATTCAGATATACATGACAGTGTTATACCAGTTTTACAAACTGGGAAAACTTTTATATGTTTGAACCCGTATTACATGTACTCGTACACATAGTAGATTAGCTATATAACGACTTACATATTTGTGATACGCATATTCTATATGCACATCATGTGAAAATATGTTTAACTCGTGAACCAGATTGGTATGCATACTCGTATGCAAACCATTCTTGAACTGTGGTTACGGAACCGGGAGTAATTTCCA
The DNA here is from genome assembly GCA_023531295.1 of Papaver armeniacum. Classification (NCBI taxonomy): domain Eukaryota; kingdom Viridiplantae; phylum Streptophyta; class Magnoliopsida; order Ranunculales; family Papaveraceae; genus Papaver; species Papaver armeniacum. Next base: position 110,386 of record JAJJWW010004692.1, on the reverse strand, counting down.
AACCGGTACGCAAACTTAAACAGTTTCGTGTTCCTGAACTCGGTAGCGTTTCCAAACCAATAAGAAAACCAATTTAGTTATGCGAACTTCAGAACTTTTGTTTTGGTTAAAAGTTTACAAACCGGTACGCGTATAGTGACTGAACCGACTCACGAACGACAATGGTATTTGTACCTTGTACACCTACTAACCATGTCGGGGGTAGTGTGATTTCACGACATGTATACATTACATTGATCAGTTTTCCTCCGTGTTTGTAACCAAGTAGAATAATTACGCGAATCTAACTTATTTAGTATGATTTTAGGAAGCCTAAAATTACTCGTATAATGAGTAGGAGTAGTATTTGAGACTGATTTGACTAGGGTTGTTCTTGCTGCCTGGTTAAGTGTTTCAGCACACCACCTTGAACCATGTTTTCATAAGAGTCTTGGATAGAACCAAAAGAGCTTGATTTTGATTTTCCTAGGAGTATTGGAAGACCTAGGTATTTATCTGAATTACACAGTTTTTTAACCCCTAACTCATACCGAATAGATAACTTTGCTTCATATGACATATCCCCTGTAATAAAAGCTGAGGACTTGGAAAAGTTTATAAGCTGACCTGACATTTTTCTGAAATTCTGAGGCAAAACTTAACTTGAGCAATACTTCTTTGATCACCATGGAAGAATAACATATAATCATCTGCAAAAAGCAGATGATTGATGGAAATAGAATTATTCACAACTTGTAAGCTTACAAATTCTATTTATTTAGCTTTTGTCTTGTTTTATTGCTTTTTATTGGAGCTCTTTTCTCTACTTTAGTTGTATATGCCGGCACATGGTTTGTGTGCATTTAATTTAACTAAGTTTGCGGATCAGGAAAGAAAAAAAAAATCTACAGAATTTAGAGTTTTGCTCACCCCCAACAGACGTATGATTTTTGAACCGGTGTTTTGCTCACCCCAACATATGCATGATTTTTGAGATGCTAATGATACAAGTCCCTACAACAGCAAAAAGAAAAAGATAAAAAAAATGATGCAAACCTACAAACAACCATAATCCAAAAGCCTTACTTAATTTATTTTATGTTGGAGTATAAAATTCAGGCTGAAAATAAAATGTTCCACATTAGGCATGTTCAAAACTTTTGGTTTGATTATTTAATTCAAAACTACTCACTAAATTATCAACTTTAACAACGTGATTGACGAGAATCAGAACCACAACTTGTTGTGTGAAAAGGGTTGCAGAGAGAAGTGACCACCTTTAGAATTTACAACTCATATCTTAAAGGTAGTGAATAACTGTATAACAACACGCATAAGAGTTGTTGAAGATAAAAAAAAATGATTTTGAATAATGTTCTTTGAGAGATTCGAACCCACACCTAATGTGTGTTAGCATAAGTCATCAACCATCCTTCCTTTCTCAATATTGTCATTTTTGTGCTTTTTTTTATGATCAATATTCACAACCTTTACAAGGGTTGTAAAATGAAAAATTGACATTGAAAAAAAATGAGGCTAAGGTGAATCGAACCTAAACCTCCTCTGTCTAAGACTTAGATTCTAACCACCCTTCCTCATTTACATGTCTGCTTATATTTTACATTTACTTTTATAGAAAAGGATAAATACACCTTCTACAACCCCCTTAAGAGTCGTCATAGAGGTATAAAAACTTCTTCTAAATTTTTATCACTTTTGCAAAAAAATCCAACTTCGCTAAATTTTTCTCACTTCGCTAAATTTTATTCACTTCGTAAAAAACTTCTCACTTATGCTAAAAAAATTATCATCACTATTGACAACCTTTATTAGAGTTGTCGTAGAGGTATAAACTGCTACGCTAAATTTTATTCATATTCGAAGGAATCTTACCTCGTAAATGGATGGATTCATCGTTCTTATGAAGTTTCCGAATTATAGTAGTCCACTTATGGCCGAGTTTCGATCTCGGAGCTAGGGTTTGCATACAATATGCTAGAATATGGTTTGTTTAATATTTCTGGGAATATTCCAAGGAATCTTACCTATAAATGGATGGATTCATCATTATTACGAAGTTTGGGCTTATAGTAGTCCACTCACGGCCCAGTTTCGATCTCGGAGCCGGGGTTTGGATACAATATGCTAGAATATGGTTTGTTTAATGTTTCAGGGAATATTCAAGGAATCTTACCCGTAAATGGATGGATTCATCGTTCTTACCAAGTTTCCGACTTATAATAGTCCACTCTCGGCGAAGTTTCGATCTCGGAGCCGTGGTATGCATACGATATGCCGAATTTGGTTTCTTTAAGGTTTCTGAGAATATTCGAAGGAATCTTACCCGTAAATGGATGGATTCATCGTTCTAACGAAGTTTCCGCTTATAGTAGTCCACTCACGGCTAGGTTTCGATCTCGAGCCCGGGGTTTGCATACAATATGCTAGAATAGGGTTTGTTTAAGGTTTCGTGGAATATTCCAAGGAATCTTATCTCAGTAAATGGATGGATTCATCGTTCTTACGAAGTTTCCGACTTATAGTAGTCCACTCACGGCGTGTTTCGATCTCGGAGCGGGGTTTGCATACAATATGCCATAATAAGGTTTGTTTAATGTTTCTTGGGAATATTCCAAAGGAATCTTACCCGTAAATGGATTGATTCATCGTTTTTACGAAGTTTTCAACTTATAGTAGTCCACTCACGGCCAAGTTTCGATCTCGGAGCTAGGGTATGCATATAATATGCCGGAATATGGTTTTTTTAATGTTTCAGGAATATTCTGAAGGAATCTTACCTGTAAATGGATGGATTCATCGTTCTTTCGAAGTTTCCGACTTATAGTAGTCCACTCACGGCTAGGTTTCGATCTCGAGCCACGGTTTGCATACAATATGCTAGAATAGGGTTTGTTTAAGGTTTCAGGGAATATTCCGAAGGAATATTATCTGTAAATGGATGGATTCATCGTTCTTACGAAGTTTCCGACTTATAGTAGTCCACTCACGGCCAGGTTTCGATCTCGGAGCCAAGGTATGCATAAAATATGCCAGAATAGGGTTTGTTTAAGGTTTCGGGGAATATTCTGAAGGAATCTTACATGTAAATGGATGGAGTCATCGTTCTTACGATGTTTCCGACTTATAGTAGTCCACTCACGGCCGGGTTTCGATCTCGTGAGCAGGGTTATGCATATAATATGCCGTAATAGGGTTTGTTTAAGGTTTCGTGGAATATTCCGAAGGAATCTTAGTCAGAAATGGATTGATTCATCGTTCTTACGAGTTTCCGACTTATAGTAGTCTACTCACGGATAGGTTTCGATCTCGGAGCCGTGGTTTGCATACAATATGCCGTAATAGGGTTTGTTTAAGGTTTCAGGGAATATTCTGAAGGAATCTTAGCTGTAAATGGATTGATTCATCGTTCTTACGAAGTTTTCGACTTATAGTAGTTCACTCACGGATAGGTTTCGATTTCGGAGCCATGGTTTGCATACAATATGCCAGAATAGGGTTTGTTTAAGGTTTCAGGGAATATTCCGAAGGAATCTTATCTGTAAATGGATGGATTCATCGTTCTTACGAAGTTTCCGACTTATAGTAGTCCACTCACGGCCAGGTTTCGATCTCGGAGCCAGGGTATGCATAAAATATCCCAGAATAGGGTTAGTTTAAGGTTTCGGGGAATATTCTGAAGGAATCTTACATGTAAATGGATGGATTCATCGTTATTATGAATTTTCCGACTTATATTAGTCTACTCACGGCCAGGTTTGGATCTCGGAGCCAGAGTTCGCATACAATATGCCAGAATATGGTTTGTTTAATGTTTCGGGAATATTTCAAGGAATCTTACCCAAATGGATGGATTCATCGTTCTTACGAAGTTTCCGACTTATAGTAGTCCACTCACGGCCGTTTGGATCTCGGAGCGAGTTCGCATACAATATGCCGAATATGGTTTGTTTAATGTTTCGGGAATATTCAAGGAATCTTACCTGTAAATGGATGGATTCATCGTTCTTACGAAGTTTCCACTTATAGTAGTCCACTCACGTCCAAGTTTCGATCTCGGAGCCAGGGTTCGCATACAATATGCCAGAATATGGTTTGTTTAATGTTTCGGGGAATATTCCGAAGGAATCTTACCTGTAAATGGATGGATTCATCGTTCTTACGAAGTTTCCGACTTATAGTAGTCCACTCACGTCCAAGTTTCGATCTCGGAGCCAGGGTTCGCATACAATATGCCGAATATGGTTTGTTTAATGTTTCTGGAATATTAGAAGAAATATTACACCGTAAATGGATGGATTCATCGTTCTTACGAAGTTTCCGACTTATAGTAGTCCACTCACGTCCAGGTTTCGATCTCGGAGCCAGGGTTCGCATACAATATCCCATAATATGGTTTGTTTAATATTTAGGGAATATTCCGAAGGAATCTTACCTCGTAAATGGATGGATTCATCGTTCTTACGAAGTTTCCGAGCTTATAGTAGTCCACTCACGGCCGGTTTCGATCTCGGAGCCAGGTTCGCATACAATATGCCATAATATGGTTTGTTTAATGTTTCGAGGAATATTCAAGGAATCTTACTGTAAATGGATGGATTCATCGTTCTTTGAGTTTCCGACTTATAGTAGTCCACTCACGGCCAGGTTTCGATCTCGGAGCCAGGGTTCGCATACAATATGCCATAATATGGTTTGTTTAATGTTTCGGGGAATATTCCGAAGGAATCTTACCTGTAAATGGATGGATTCATCGTTCTTACGAAGTTTCCGACTTATAGTAGTCCACTCACGTCCAAGTTTCGATCTCGGAGCAAGGGTTCGCACACAATGTGCCAGAATATGGTTTGTTTAATATTTCGGGTAATATTCCGAAGGAATCTTACCTGTAAATAGATGGATTCATCGTTATTAAGAATTTTCCGACTTATATTAGTCCACTCACGGCCAGGTTTCGATCTCGAAGCCAGAGTTCGCATACAATATGCCAGAATATGGTTTGTTTAATGTTTCGGGGAATATTCCGAAGGAATCTTAACTGTAAATAGATGGATTCATCATTATTACGAATTTTCCAACTTATAGTAGTCCACTTACGGCCAGGTTTCGATCTCGGAGCCAGGGTTCGCATACAATATGCCAGAATATGGTTTGTTTAATATTTCGGGGAATATTCCGAAGGAATCTTACCTGTAAATGGATGGATTCATCGTTCTTACGAAGTTTCCGAATTATAGTAGTCCACTCACGGCCAAGTTTCGATCTCAGAGCCAGGGATCGCATATAATATGCCGAATATGGTTTGTTTAATGTTTCGGAAATATTCAAGGAATCTTACCCGTAAATGGATGGATTCATCGTTATGCATATAATATGCGAGAATATGCTAAGTTTGAAGTCACAACCCTCCGGAGCTTCTTGGTTCACGGTTTGTATGCCGTTATGACACATTTCAAGTTCGAATCAACACTGAGCTTCATATTTATCGAGTTCAATGATGTATCATGCTAAGTTTGAAGTCACAACCCTCCCGGAGCTTCTTGGTTCACATTTTGTATGTCGTTATACTTCATGACCTGTATAACTTGTCAAAATTACTTCATGACCTATGCGACTAGTCGAAATTCAAACTGGAAGCACAAAGAGAAAGCACAAAAACATAAAGAGAAAGCACAACGAAACACACCAATTATCGAATTTATTTTTCATTTTCCTGATTCATTCTTATATATTTTTTGGATTTTTTTTCTTCAAAATGTCGATAACAATGTCCTAAATTTATTAATATTTTTTTTGGAATTTTTTTTCATGTCGAAGGTTGATAATTAAACCGAAAATATGAGTTTGAGAAAGCACAAAACAAAACACACACTGCCTTGATCCGTATGATAGTGTTAAATCAAATCTTAACCGTCGATAAATTTTTCATAATCCGTATGAATGATTTTCATCAAATCCTTACCGTCCAATTCCCATTCGATCAATTTTTTCTTCTCTCGGTTCTCTTAGTTTTTCTTATCTGTTTCTCTCATCTTTTCCTCCCGAGAGTACACAAAAAAAAAAAACACCTTCGAAATCAAAATTCAACCTCATACATGAAAACATCATCAATTTTTCCATCACATAGCATCTCCATCTTGTCTTGATTGCTTACCCAAAATCCACAAGAAGCAACAACATCTTCTTTAACCCATTTTCTAAGCAATCACCACTACAACAACACCAACAGCAAGACCAACACCAACACCAACATCATCTCTATTTCTTCATCCGATTTTATAGAGACATCAAACGCTAACTCTCGATCTGATTCAATCTTTCTTTTCAACCACGAGATTCAATTCACGTAACCCACTTCTAATAATTCATAAATCAACCATCAAACCACTTTTAATCCCCATCCGATGCTATTGATGGTGATTCTAACCCATTTGGAGGTACTCTACATCCTATCTTTTTCTAAGTTTCATTCGGATCATTCAATTTGCTTAATTGTTTTGGTTGATTCGTTTTTATTAAGATTTAAACTCATAACCCTTTGATTTATGGTGCAAGAGCAGCCAAATAGTTCTCTATGAAGAACGAGAAGATCCAGGTATCCATAATATAGTCATTTGACTCATTTCTATATTACCAAACGTGTAGTTACCGATTTTGTTGGATTTGGTGATTTGTGTAGGAAGGTAGGGCTAGTGAGGATGAAGAAGAATGGGCAGGTTTGTATGATTTTGGCCTTTTCATGATGAGGCAAGTCTGATATGGTTAGGCTTGATGTTGAATATGATATGGTTAAGAATTGAATGATTTCTCTATTGAAATTTCTGATTTTTGCATGAGGATATCATGTTTGATAAAATGTCTTAGAGTACCTATATCGGTGCGTATTTATGGGGATTTAGCTTGAACATAGGTAGTTGAATGCATATTACCGGGTGAATCCACTCTTGTCCTATGATTTATGATTGTTTGTATTTGAGTTTCAATGTTGGAGCTACATAAACTGTTGGGGGTATTTTGTAACATATCGAACATAGGTATTGTTGGAATCATTAAGTAAAATCTAACCGTTAGAATTTAGTGAATTTTGCATATGTTATGCTACGTTATGTCAAGAACACTTGGTTAAAATTTCAGGATAATCAGGTTAGTAGAAGTGCCAAAAAAACTGTTGTAGTACATAGAACTGTATCTATAGAATTTGTACAACGTCATAGAGTTCTTTAAATCAAAATGGGGCACTTAAACTGCATGGATTTGTTTGATTTTTGTATATGAGTGACCCATTTTGGTAATGATTCAGCTATAAAAATTTCTAAACAAATGGATCATAGGAAGTACCCCAACTAGCGGATTTTCTATAAATACGCTTTGAAGAAAATCCAGTGGTGGTACCCCAACTAGTCATCTATTTATGGATCATAGGAAGTACCCCAACTAGCTGTCTATTTATGCTTGATCTTAGCTTTTGAAGTGGTGGTTCGTTCTGGTCGGTAGTGTTAGTGGTGGTATGCTTTGTTGGTGGTCAGTTTTGTTCATCCGATGATTGTGAAGTGAGCAAACTAGGTGAAATTATAAACCCATGTATTATATTTCTTTGTTGTTGTGAAGTGCGCGCTCGACAAGGAGTAAGTGCTACTCTGGTTTAGTTACTCGTTGTAATGCATAAATAGACAGCTACTGAAAGGAATGGTTGATGTTTAGTGTAAGATTTACTTAACGTAGATATACATTCTTGTTAATCACGGAGTCGAGGATATTTTGACTATCATTGTCGCATATCTCTCATGTTTCATGTAGCACATCCACCTGACTACATCTAGTGTTCTTTTTCCAATGTGTCTTTGCTTATTGTTTATCCCTTGCACGCTTTCAACGGGTATTATAAAGGTGTGATTCAATCCTACGACGCCAAAAAGAAGAAACATGAGGTCTCTTTAAGGTATGATTCAATCCTACATCCAATTTCATGGTAGGGGTTGTTAACATGCATCATTTCTGTTTTACTTCCATGAACTTTGTTGTCTTTATTTAAGAGAGTGAATGTTGAAGGCTTAGACACATGAGTTATTGTCTTAGAGGTTTATTCTTATACATTCTAAAGGATTTAATTTATAATGGATGTCTTTTTCATGCAAATTTGAATATTTCAAATTGAAAACTTCGTTTTTCGACAACTTTGCTCGCCTGTTGTTATGCAAAACTGTCGTCAATGAGCAGGATTTAGAGGGTACTTCCTTGACAGGAATTGTTTATCTATGTCTCCTATTTAACATGTTAAAAGGGATTAGTGTTTCGACTAATCATTTAGGATTTTTCGGCATTCAACGTCCAGTATGTCGAACTGAAAACCGTAGGTTCGCAGTTGTGTGACCATCTTAGCACACTCATTTCACAGACTAAATGAACTCCAAATCTGGATTTTTAAGATGATTATGAAAGGTGATTCTTGCTACTTTCTAAATTGGGGTCAAGCTATAAATTTCGACTTCTAACGAATCTATGGAGCCTCGCCAATGAAGCACATGCAGGACGTCGGTTTTGCGACGTTTTACGTCCGATTTTCTTTGTGTAGTCTTTCGCATCCATTCCCGTATTTTGGTTTCTTGTATGATCCTCAACTCTAAATACATAGTTATCACTCTTCGTGCATTCACCATTTTATTGCTAATGTTTCTTATTAAATGTATTATAGGTAAGAACTGAAGTGTTATTAGAATATTTTTCCTTAGTGTCGAAGTTACAGAAACCGATCTCCCTATAAGTTCTCAGAAACTGATCTCTGTAGTAACAAACAATAGTGATTATAATTGGAAATGTTATCTTCTTTCATGGTAATATTAAAGTACTACAGATTTAATTTTTTATTTAAATTCTCAAAATTTAATATTTTTTTTCAAATCGAATATGTACCACAACTCGGAATTAGAGTTGTCAAAGAAATGACATGCAACTCTTCCCATAGTTGTCAAAGAAGTGACATACAATTCAAACCAATGTTGTCAAAGAAATAACTTGCAACTTAAACCAAAGTTGTGAAAGAAGTGACATACAACTCTAACCATAGTCGTCAAGGAAATTTCTACAACCCCAACAAGTGTAGTGTATGAGTTATTTTCACAACCCCGATAAGAGTTGTGCTAGGCATTAAGAAGAAATTTCAAAAGACATTCACAACTGAAAAAAGCGTGGTATACAATGGAACGACAAACCGTGTTTACGACTATTATTGACGAGTTGCAAAGAATTGAAGACTTTCTAACAACCCCCCCCCCCCCTTGTGCAACCTATAGATAAACGTCGTCTTATATGGTACCACAACTGATTTCCGGGGTAGTTAATCGATGTTTTTCCCGTAGTGTCTCTATTGTTAGTGCTTGATTTTGTACTTATTATGGTGTTTTTATGTTTGTATAGGTGTTTTTGGAGAAATACACTTGTGCGGAAAAAGTTGCTCGAAAAGTGCTATTTGGACCCCCGGAGAAAAGTACTAAAGGCACCCTCATTTTGGTTAAGGGGCACCTCAGTTGGGCACCTGCTATTCGCACCCCAGTTTTGGTTATGGGGCAACCATCTTCTTCACGGGAATATGTTTTTGGCGGGAAAGTCACATTCAAATATTTATCACCTGCATAACTTTCTGTTTCGGATTTGGAGGAATTATAGCGAGATTCAATCGCTAGTTTTGGCTGGGATAGTCTTGATTCGACAAAAAAAGGAAGGGTATATGGGTTAGAATCGATCACAAGGAACGAATCATTGTTGTTGGATAAAACAGAGTTACACGAGTAACCTGAGTTTTCTATGTGTGATTCAGAGGTTTGCATGTGCCTTACGCTGGTTTAACCACTTCTAGGATGATGAATGAACGTGTTTTGACACGGAAAAAATAGCGAGAAGATAAATCGGGGAACAAAAATATCTCGAGAATATTTTCATTTACTTTAGAGTAATGGAAGAATTTAAGGTGATTGGGCGAGATTTCTTGGTCTTTGTTAGCTATATAAAGGGTTATTATGTAGCATAGAAGGTTATGGAGAGTTTGGGTAGAGTTTAGAGCATCAACAGGGTGAGAATCGAAAGTTGCAGAGAGAAGTTTCTGCTGCTGCAGAACTGAAGAACACGAAGAACAGACGGCCAAAGACCGTCGTTCTTCAACAGTGTCAACGACAGAGCAACGTGTGTCGTAGTTTGGAGGAAGTCTTAAATCAATAGTAACAACGACAGGAAGGCTTTATCATTCTTTGCAACAGCTCGGTTTGTAACACTTATAACTCATTACAAACCGGTTTTATTTGATATCTCTCCTTTTCATCATTTGTAAGCACCTTTGAGCAATAAAATCATATTTTGAGCGTGTTTCCAACATGATGAGCTAAACCCCATTCTTTGGGACGACGGAGGAAGACGAATTTCATACATGGGTAAAATTATTTAATTCTTTTTTAGACTTTTGCATTAATTTTAATTGAAATATGATTTGAATTAATTGGTTGTCATTTAATTTGATGAGGTATGCTTAGCTTAAATGTTTTGATACATCATGCTTAGGATTTACAATCAATCTTTTGAGGATCTATCTTGGCAAAAATAAGAGTCCGTGTTTTTATTTGTTGAGCGATAATTTTTAAAAGAACTAATATTTGAACCTTTTTGTTATGAGTTTGGCCGAATCCTGAGTCCCAGCACATCTCTTCATCCTGTGACAATATTTGTATATATTTTTCTTTTATATTCTTTTATTAATTCTTAAAATCGATCTCGTCAAGTCCGAGTGAACGACAACCTTACTACCACTTTCTACAACATCATTGAAAAATACCATCATGATTGTTGTTGCTCTTTAATGACACTCCCACGAAGATTGAGTAGTCTGACATTGTTCAACTCATAGTTATTTGCTTCTTAAATAACCGAAGTGAAAAATACTAGAACCCCCTACTTTTAGAAAATGATATTACTAGGCCCAAAAAATCAAACTTTCTTCAGATCTGGTCCATAATTAATTATTAGGAATTTGAAAGAAGTGAAGAACTAAAGCGGTTGAGTTCTCCTCTTCATGTTGCATCGTATTTTCTCAATCCTTATTACATCTTTAACCCAGCAACTAATATGATCAATAATGATATTTCTGAGCCGCAAATTTGTCTTACTGAAGTTATATCAAAAATGGTTAGTGGCCCGCAAGAACAAGCGAGAATGCATGCTAGAGGTACAAAATTACTAATATTATCTCCAAATATGTATAATTAAGTAATTTGAATTTCTAGTAACAATTGTACTTTTCTTTGTAGGCGGGAAGAATGCGAATGATGAAAGGTCAATTTGGATCACCATCGGACGTATTGCAGCTCAACATGGTGATCCGATAAGTTGGTGGTTATCTTATGGTGCTTTGAGTATCCATACCTCCAAAAGATTGCGATAAAGATATTAAGTCAAACAAATACATCGTCTGGATCGAGAGGAATTGGAGTGTGTTTGAAAGAATCCACACCAAACTACGCAATCGTTTACTTTCATCGAGATTAAATGATCTGGTGTATGTCGATTACAATTTGAAGTTGGAGCAACAAATAATTATAGGTAAAGCAAGGAGACATAACATTGATGTTCACGACGTCCATAGTCTGCGAGGATGACAATATGCTTGACCTGGATAGCGGGGAAGATGAAACACCGGTTTTACCTCAAGAAGAACAGTGGTTAAATATCTTTGGAAGAGGAGGCCGTTAATAATCCGAGCATGTCCTCTACCATACAAGCTGGCATGATCCGGAGGAAGTTCAAATCTCAAACGAAAGGTTACCTATGAGTGACTTTGTTTATGACTTTGGTAATCTTTCATTTGGGGACAATACACAATGTTATGAGAATGTGAATCCAACATATGATTCTCGTTACACTTCCGATCGCTCGACCATGGTGTTCAACATATGAACGAAGGATATAATTCTAATAATGATAATAATAATGAAGTAGGTAACAATAATGATGATCTTGAAGGAGGTTATGATAACGATAATGATGGTTATTATGATGATGATACTTATGCAAACGAAGATAGACGGTACCAGATAACGATGACTATGATGTGGAAAGGAACCGTCGAGAAAATAAAGAATACTTGAAAAAAGGTGGTGGTCGTAGTTGGTTCGCGTAGCTTTTTAAACGATAAATACTAGTTTAACAATCCTATGTTTTTTAAATTTGTAGTTTTAATCATGTAGTTAGTTTCCTTGTATCATTTAAAAATATTTAATTCGAAGTTTTCAGCTTTCAATCCAGAGAAGAAAAAAAATCAAAAGAAATGGTAAGAAATTTATTTACACGGTTATAACGTGTGTGATAACGGGAAAATAGTTCTAAAAAACGCACGTTAAAATGTTATTTAGAAGAAAAAAACATTCAAACTAATTTTAGAAAAACGGTTACAATGTGTATGAAAACTGAAAAACGGTACTATAAAACTACTGTTTTTTCTTATTTATCGGCCTAATAAAGGCACGGGGTTCGGGGACCCTCACGGCCACGGTATATGGGTGTGACCGTTTTAACGGTCGTTTTTCGGTAAAAACGGACGTTTTTAAAACCTTGGTTTCAGCTGCTGGAGTGCCTACCAAAGCCACCACACCTGATATGACATGTGTAACTGTTGATTACACATTTCATATGCATGTGTAACTCCAAATTACACATGCATTTTTATGTTTACTAGTGAATTATTTCTTGGATTTCGCTTTCCATATCTCGTGTTTTAGTTCGTTTATTGTGTTCAAACAACTAATTACTATGATTGTAGTAATTGATGAATGAACAAATTATTGTAAATTAAAATTAAAGTAATACATGTATTTTATGATGAATAACTTGTCGATAACCTTACATATAACATGTGTAATAAAAAGTTACACATGCATATGGTTGTGTAACATGTAGATACACATGCCATACGCATGTGTAACTTCTGCTTACACATGTGTAACTGTAGAGTACACATCTATGTACAAGTGTAACTTCTGGATACACATGTCATATGCATGTGTAAGTTCCGTGTACACATACATATGTTGGTGGTGGTCGTCAGTGGTGGCGGTTGGCGGCGGCGGCGGCGGTGGTGGCCGGAGTTGGCTGGCGGTGGTGGTCGGAGGTGGTTTAACTGGCGGTGGTGGTCGGAGGTGGTTTGACGGTGGTGGTTGGAGGTGGTGGTCGGAGGTGGTTTAACTGGCGGTGGTGGTCGGAGGTGGTTTGACGGTGGTGGTTGGAGGTGGCTGGAGGTGGTGGTCGGAGGTGGTTAGTGGCGGTGGCGGTCGGAGGTGGTTGACTGTGGCTGTGGTGGTCGGAGGTGGTTGGAACATCATCACATAATATTTTGATAATTTTGGGCCTAAATTTAAATTTTATTTAATTATGGGCTTGACAATATGCATAAGGGTATCAAAGTCTTTCAATAATTTGGGGCCTATATTTAAACTTCTTTTATTTAAGGGTCTCATATTATGGGTTATTCATGGGTTGGGCCTTAGCCTAATTTTCCCATAACAGAAAGCCATATCGATAACCGAAGTTAGATCTGGACTGGGGCAGCTAATTTACACCTACTTCTCCACGAGTTCTTTCTCGCCAACCTATCAATCTAATGCCTGTTTTCTCCTTAGTTTCCTCAAACATCTTAACTACACGAATAATGTTGATGTCTTTTGCTCTTCCTATTATTTTTCGCCATAACACTCATTGTGAGAAATTTTTTCAAAGATACATCTGAATTTGTTTAGTGCTATTAAAGAAATTAAAGTTGATAGAAAATGACTACTAGTAGTGTAAATAGCACCTTCTATTTTGGTATTTGTCATGAAAGTTACATTTTATCCGAGCATAGAAGGTAAAGTAGGTTTCTTGTGATATTTACTGCAAACGATGCAACAGGACTAAGTCATGCAAAGAAAAAAGAAAATTATGATATTAGGAACAACAAAAAACGAGAGAAAGGAAAAAACAAACTTACTCTTGGCTAGAAGATCAAAGAAGGAAGTGTTGGAAAAGTTCACCATAAATTCTGTGGAGTAAGAAAATCTTTTCTGTAAAATTAACATATGATAGGTTAACAAAAAGACTTTTTCAATAGAGTCAACATATGAAAAACTAAAGCACCTTATACAAGATTTTCGTAAGTATTCCATTTTTAACTTTCACGACGAAAATTAATTTAAGTACATTTTATGAGTGGGTGTGGTTTTGATTGTCCATTTAAAGATCCACCAAAAATTACTCATTTTATTTTCGCACCAAATACACTAAATAGTTAAAAATTCACGATAGAGGATAGTATTAAGCTAATGTGACATAAGTCCATAGCCACAAAAACAAACACCAGGCTCATTGATGTAATAGTCTGTGACGCTCACTTAATTAATATTGAAGCGTTACTTGAGTGTGTTTAACTCAAAAGGTTCGGGTCAGGGTCGAATCCAAAACTTTCCTTAACCTCATTTTGATCGGGGCTGCTGAAGGAGTGACCAAGTGAAAAAAGGGAGAAAATGCAAAAATTTAGCACACAGTACACATGGGCCAGAAGGCTACCTAACCCTCTCATAAGTCCGCCACTGGTTCGGGTTCCTATATATATGGTATGGAGGGAGTAGGAATTTTCTGAAGTTCCGTCAGAGATGTTATGATATGGACTATAACAAAGTGATGTTGGAATATTTTCAACTGTGCTATCCAAGGGGGGGTCCTGGGGGGCGTAGCCCCCCAGGCTGTGGTCGAAACATGGTGGTACGTAACTGTTTCGACAGTTTCAAACATATCCAGAATTTTCAAATCCAACAGACGCCATTGATGTCTGATGATGAAGAGACTCATCATTTCGTGAAGAGAAACATGTTGATGAAAAGATGTCAAAGCCTCTATAAATAGCATCTCCCAAAACTCGTTCAAAACATAATCAGAAAAAAAAACCTTTTCTGTTTTCTCTCTTTTCTAAAGCATCATTAGAAATTTTGTTTACATGTGTTCTTGATTGGATCAAGGGGTACAAACCTTGAATTCAATTTACGTTGTAGGGCTTTCATTGTATCCTGAAGGCATTATTTCACATACCTGTTATAATCGCCAATTTATTGGGAAGGTAGAAATAATTGTCTAAAAGAAATCGTATGAGCCTTGAAAGTTTGGAGTACAACAATTTCTTCCTGTGTTATTTCATCTTAAGTTGCAACCCAGTTTTCCAATAAGTGACATCTTCTCCTCTCATTGAGAATAAAAGTTAAACTGTTTCTTGGCCTATAGCCTATAGGTGATCAAAAACAACATAGCGCAGTGGCTTATATTCCATAAAGGAATCAATCAAACCGATTTAGGCTTGTGGTTGTAACTCTATACAATGATCAACGAACCAAATTATCCGCTCAATGTAATTGAACACCTCTAGGAAACCCTATTTGTTCTTCCACTGATTTTCATAGTGGTTCGACAGCTTACTGTAACCTTTTTACTCCATGATGCATATTGGGCAGGTAACTTTAAACTTTTCCGTATATCCTTGTGAAACCCGAAACCAAAATAGAGAAAGAAATTGCGATTATCCGGCATAAAAACGCTAATTTCATCTGCATTGCCTAGTTGCAAATAACGGATTAATTGATGAAGCGAATAGGGCAACATAGATTAAGAAAAAAAAAAGTTACATGCCACACATAAATAATTTAGTTGAGCATTATTTTTAAGCCGCATTGTGGTTCGGTGAATGTATACAAACAAATAAAGCATTCTCAAATTTTTAGAGGATGAGTTATAATCAACAAATATTGTTGGAGGAATTTTTCATTTGGCCTTTCTCTGTAACATTTTCATTATTCAAACTTTTTTATTTTATTTTTTTTTCAAACTTCTATAATCACCAAGGGTTTAATTTATTTGGCGCACAGTATACCATAGATGTTTGTTTGTTTGAATTTTTTCATGCAAATAGATTTTCCCACCAAGTTGTTGGGGTAGGCATCACTCCAACTCCTCCGTTGTACTTAATTTAACTGCCTCTATCTATCTAATGCATTTTCAATTTTTCATTTTTCTCAAACATCTTGGTTATGCATGTACCTTGATATGGTCTCTGCATTTTACTTTCTTTTTTCTTCACAAACAAATTTCGCATAAATTCTAGAAAATGTGTATCTGTAGCCTGTAACTGACCTATATAAAGATATATATAGAGAGGAAAAACGAAAGATGATACAAAAGGTTTCATTCATGATTTCTTATTCATGGTCATTCATTTAGCTCTTTGTCATAGAAGTTCTACTTACATGTGAAGCAAGTTTCTTGTGATTCTATTGCACAATGCAACAATACTGAATCATGTTATTTATCTGCAAATCGGTATATGTAATACGAAATGCAAAGATAACTATAGAGACTAATTACACAGAAATTGTCCCAAGTCTCCAACATGACGTCTAGACTAATCCTCTTCAGCTCCTCTGAATTTCTTTTCCAAAGATAAACCTGGATTTTAACTTAGTCGGGTAACCCCTTCATTGTCCGCGTTACCATCTTCAAATATTATATTGTTCCAAATTGACCAGCAAATGAAGACAGGAATGAGCAGCCAAAGCAATTTTCCTGCTTGATGAAGCAAGTGAGATCTCCACCCCTTAGATGATGAGGACAGGTCAATACAAATTGGAAATGGACCAATGAACCTTACTGCGTCCTTGAAATGCTTCCAGATTTGCGAAGAAAAGTTGCAGTGGAACAATAGATGATCCACAAGCCATAGAAAGAATCCAATTTTGTGAGGCCACGACCTAGATCAGATGCTGAGATGAAGGTTTGGAGAGGCTTATTGGTTTTCTAAATTGGTGTAACACAACTTAACCGAGAAAAGACCTGAACTATCTACATTCCATTATATGAAATCATTACTTGTCCCCAAGTTAAGACCTTCAAGAATAGATGTTAAACAACATACCTCAGCAATTTGAGTTTGCGTAAGTCGTCTATCCAAGCCCATTTTCCAACCCCTCCTTGCGGTAGTCGAAGAGCACAACTGTTGACAGTCCAATTCTTTGTAGTGGCTATGGCATACACGTCAGGAAAGAAATCGAGAAATCTTTCATACCTGCCCAGTGATCTTTCCAAGATTGAACAGTAGTACCATCTACTACATGCATGAGTACAATTTTCCTTGAAAGAGACAAATTCTTGCATCCATCACCCTCTGCAGAATGTCTGTCTCCTTTGTTTCCTCTTTTTTTTATCGAAGTTTATGATACATGGGTCTGGCATTTCCATTATTTTTGGACATTTTGTTCTATCTAAAGTTAAAAATCATTGCTTCACATTTCTGTGAAACGAATAATAATTATGCTATTCCAACGGATAATGCTTATGTGCTTTTTTTTACCTTAGGCGCAAGAGCTACTCTTTTCCAAAATCTGAAATGACTTTTTTTATCAAATATTTGGAGGCAATATTGGTCCCAAATGGTAATTCCTCGTTCTGTGGATGAGGATCATAAGATCAGGTGGTAGCGAAGTCAGTAGAAAGAAAGATGGTTTTCTGCTTTCTGCGCAATGATGTGTGCTGGTTGGTGGTATTCGGCTTGATCTTCGGCTTGGGCTTCGTCTTAGGAAAAACAAGTTCCCGCAGAAACTGCTGACAATGCCTCCCAGCAAGGCAGCAAATGATTAGAGGAAAGGAATGGTTGCCTTGAGTTGGATCGTTTGGTGGTTTTGGCGACCGCCAGATGATAAAGCTACAAGCCCACTGAACAACCACTTCACTCCGAATGATCTATACGAAAAATAATGAAAGTTTGTATAAAAAATAACACAAAATTGAAAAAGACCAAAATTAAAATTTTAAGGTGAAAAGTTTTTTGATCTTGTTTAAATGGAAAAATTTAAAAATAATGTAAAATCCACGCCTATTTTCAAATACTTTTTCTTATTTTTAATTTACATAGGATGCAGAAGTTTATCCTCGCTTATTTTTTAAGTTTATAAATCAAAATAATTTCAAAAATTTTTTACTCATTTGATGGTGTTTTAAATTTTTTTGGACAAATGACCCATTTTCCGAAAAAAGAAAGCAAAGAAGTTCAAGACATTTATAAACAAAATAATTTCAAAACATTTGATGGCCCGACTTTAGTCACACCCAAGAAGATTTATTAATTTGACATTGTTGTAGACACAAATGAGTGTTTCGAGAATTCGTATCATGTACTAAATACAATGTCTATGAATCTATGATGATACGATAGAATGCTATTTTAGACAACTCATTTGCAATTCCTTACTTAACAATTTATTTATTTAATAAATATTTATTTCTTAGTTTCTTCCAACATCCTAACTCATCGATTACTTTGGATTGTCTCTTAACTCCCTTAGTTTTCTCTGCCAAAAACTCATTTTGCAAATTTTTTACAAAGATATATCTGAATTTATATAGTGCTAATGAAGAAATAAAAAGCAATACAAAATGGATCAGTAATGACTTTTTATTTACCAGCTCTAAATGTACCTTGCATTTAGGACTTTGTCATGGAAGTTTCATTGTAGTTTACTTTTGATCAATCATAGAAGGCAAATTTAAAACAGGTTTCCTATGATTTTAACTACAGAAGAGAACAATATAATTATACAAGGTCATGGAATTGATTTGCAATCCAATAGTACCTCGATCTCAATCTCCCACGCATAAACAAAAACGAGATTTTTCATTTTATGAACCTGAAAGTAAAACGCAGGGTGAACGAGCTGGGCTTCGTTTGGGCTAGAGCCGAATGGCCTCTTAGTCATTGACAAATGCGTGATACAATAAATAACGCTAACCTGTCCTTGAAATTCAGAAATACACTTCCATTTGGTGTCTGGGATGCTAATACCGTAAGCCTACAACCATTTCACTCAAATGATCTCCAAAAGGACCAAAACAAACTCACCACGGGTGTGTACCAAAATGAAAACAAAATGAAATTTTTTGGGGATACATTAATGAAAAAGGATGATGTGAAAGAAAAGGATATGATAAAACCAATTACTACAAACAAAGGAACAGCATTACATATTCCTTCCTTATCTCAATGCTCTCTCTTTTTCCTCAAAAAACAACATATTTAGTTGTTGTTTCAAGACATTACACCCACCCTTTCTCTCTTTTTCTTTACTCTTTTTCTCAAGTTAAAATGGATCAGTAAAGAGATTAACAAGCAAAAAAAGAAAAACTTCAAAAATCATAATACAAAGGCTTAGATTTCAATTTATACTTTTTTTTTTCTTCGTACGCAGTACAAAGACGCACAGATATCAAAAATGACACACACGCAATGATAATTATGTTATACAAATTCAGAATTTCAAAGTTAACCACATCAATTTAGCGAGCAGCTAACTATATATATGCACAAATGTTAGGTGCAGCAGGGCCTAACCGATTCTGACCCAAGATAATTGACTATGATTATGTTTGTTACCTTTGTTTTATGAAAAAAATCTTGAGAAATGATTGAATCTGTGGATTCTAACATCTCTACTAATATACTAGAGTTGATAAGTGATTTGGGTGTTACTTTTAACCCAAACCAAACCTTTTAAACTAGTCCTGTCAAGCCTACTGAACAACCATTTGATCTAATAGACTAAATACAAACAGACAATAACGAAAGAATGTACCCAAAAAGCACATAGGAGAATGGAGGATTTTCTTAATTCATATTATTATTTTTCTTTTTTCGCATGATCATGATGAGTGCATTATTATGATCTTGGGCTTATTGAGTTTCTCTTGTATGAATGAATGAAGTTATGTTTTGAGCATGATGAATTTATATTTTAGAGGTGAAATGATTAATATTTTCTCAATGCGGTTCGTTTTGAGACAATTTTTTCAAAATTAAATTGGAAAATGTTTCCTGGTCTTTGTTTTTTGTTATTTTTTTAATTTTCACTTTCACTTTGTTGTAATTGCTATAAAAATCAAAAATCAACTCCTAACTTTCACCAAAATGAAATAATTACTTAATGAAGTGCCAATCACCAAGTGGTTTGGTGGTTGGCATGCTCCCTCTCACTGTGGAGGTAGGGATTCGAACCCTGTAATTGCTGAAATCCACTCCAATTTAAGAGTTTGGATGTAGTCTAGGGACCACTAGTCTAAGGCATTAAAAAAAAAAAAACTTAATGAAGTGATTAGTGTGATATACTTGTTAACTTGTGTATCCGTGCACAAGTTAACAGGGGTATAAATGGCTTTTTTATTATTATTTTCATAACTTTTTAATTTATCTAGGTAATCTCGGTGACATTAAAAAAAAAAGTCCAAATTCCATATATACCCATCCAATTCTTCCTCTCTGTTTCGTCTTTTTCTCTTCCTCTAAAATGGGTCTTGTTAACTTGTATACCCGTATACACGTTAAGGTTTATTAAAACAATAATTTTTTGCATTGGAAACATGATTTGTTTGTTTTATTGCATTGAAAACAATAATTCTTTGCATTGGGAACAAGATTTGTTGTTTTTAGTGCAAGAAAAACCAGTTTCTAGTAGAATAAGACAAAAAAACACAATTTCCAAAGAAATAAAATAATTCTTAAACCTTAATATGTATACGGGTATACAAGTTAACAAAAGCCCTTTAAAATTTCTCGTTTCTTGCTCCTCCTTCATCTTTTCCCATCCAATTCTTTCCCAAAGTTACGTGAAGAAACAGAACTGGCGACTCAAATATATTTTCCTAAATATTTAAGATCCTAAAAAGTAGGATTGAAGGTTGAGTTTATTTTTCGGTAGTAAAAATTAGAAAATCCAGATTTTTAGGAATTTTTTTTTGTAAATGATGGTCCTAATCAAAACCTTAAACGTGTCTGTTTCAAATTTTTGATTTAACGATGGTAATCAAGATTTTGCACAGAATAACCAACCTTCTGTTAGCGATTGGGCCCATACTATAAATCGACGAACGTTGAAATCAAGGTGATAAATCAATAGAATTTTCTAGTGAGACGAATGGTGGATAATGAAACAGGAGATGATGATTGAGATGGGAAAGATAAAGAGACCACCCAGAGCTGCTATTCCACACTTATTGCAGCACTATTTAGCACTCACCCATATCTAGACCCTATATTTGGGGAGATGAAAACCCTTTTAGTTGGTGAATGGGTGGGTCACGGCTAAACAGCTTTAACCAGTGATATTGGGACATGTGAATTTGAGTGGTAAGTACTGCCGTGATTAGAGCACAGAATAGCATTATAGTAATAAAAAGAAAGGTTAGAAAAGGAAATACTCCCTCCGTCCCACATATATAGGCGGAGAGAGATAATTCTCTTAGATTAAGAAAATTGCATGAGATTCATAATTTTAAATATTTTTTCTTGTTTTACCCTTCGCCTTATCTCCAACACAATTACCTATACAATAAATATGGGTATATATGGAAAAATTCATCTTGGAAAGCAAAGTCCGCCTATTTAGTGGGACAAATAAAAACCAAAATTCCGCCTATATATGTGGGACGGAGGGAGTAATATTTTCTCTTATTATAAAATTTACTTAACCAAAGATAGTCGTAATTTCCCAAAACGTTCATAAATTCAATGCAAAAATAATAATATTTAAATACTATAACATGTGAATGGATGCCCCGAATTGCTATTTGGGACCCAAAAGTAGCCCCTGCTAACTACCAAATGGCGGGGTCCACCTATGTATGTGACACAGTAGTTTTTGCGTGTTTTTTTTTTTCGTGGTCCGTGAAGAACCACAGTTATTTTTAGTGCACAGTACAACAAATACAAAGTCACACAATTGGTTTTCAATCCAATAGTAACTCGATTCCAGTTTCCCACTCGTAAACTAAAATTCCATAAAAGGCTATTACTATACTCCAATAATACTCATATGGAGGCATTTGAACACAAGTCTTTAATGATTTATTGGCACACCACACCATTTGTCTTCGCAAAATCTAGTGGAAGCACCCTCTCCCAATTTGTTTTGCACGTATTTACAAAAATCATCGGCAACATTGCATATGTTTTTCCATATACTGACCCCATGACTAGTTGTAGGATGATAGATGCCGACCAAAATCTACTACACAACATTGTCAACACACCATACTTTTTAGAAATGACTTTGTGCCAAGAACTTTTTTTCCTTCCCTAACCAGAACCAGAATCAAAGCCATTTTTCCCGAAACAAGTCGAGGGTTGGCTAGAGACTATTTCGTAAAGAATTGTCTCAAAAAAGTGTGAAAAAAAAGTCGTCGGCTTGTGGCCTAGACACGAGACGGAACCGGGAATTTATGTTTGGGTGGGCTAATTTTTTTTTTCTCAAGTCTCAACTTAATTTATCTCAACTGCAAGAATGACAACCTACGGTAATATACTTAAAGTTTGAGTATGGGTATGCCACACGATCTCTTTTCCTTGGAGCATAAAGCTTTGAATCAATTTTTTTTCACCTTGTAACTAATATTTGGGAGGAATAATTTGCGTATCGAAAATAATAATCCTGATTTATTTAGCGGCCGAAGGCCGCCCAATTTTTTTCTAGTTTTAAAGGTTATTATAGGGATGCAAAAATATTTGGAGTTTGTACATATACGCATAATAAGTCATGACATATTGTATTTTTGTCTCATAAATACACTGCATTTTTGGATTATACATAGATATACATAAAATTGTAGTCACTTCGTAGAAGAAAAATGAATTTTTGGATAAACACTTGTTTTTTTTTTTTTTATAAAGGTGGAAAAACGCTTGCTTAGTTAAGGGCAAGACACCCCCATTTGACACACAATTTTATTTTATTAAACTGACACGTAACAGGTGAGCCCATTCAATACATGATTTTAAGAAACATCATGAATACTTGTTTTTCCCTATAGCCTTTGAACGGTTGAGATGCTATTCAAAAATTAATCCATGCGGGTCCGGGTTCCAAAATCTTCTGATTTCTTCCACGCAGAATCATACTTAACAATTAATGGGCTAATTAAAATTTAAACCTGGGCTAAATTTTACAAATGTTAAAAATTACACTAACAAAACATCTTTTTAGAAATTTTGGGGTGGGCTTTAGCCTGGGTAAGCCACCCCCTAATACCGTCCCTGCCTAGACACAACTTGTTCAAAGACAAGAAAAATCCTTGACACATTTCGTGTCTCCTTCGTTTTCGGTACAGAGAGTGCAGTAGTCATCATTTCAATGGGATTACACGTTTGTGACCATTAAAGCAATGTATCTACTTACTCCATATTCCGGATGCATGGATACGGTAGTAGATCCCCCTTCATGATCCTGCGAGCCGCAGATCTACGGGAGGAATCCCCCCCCTCATAATTCTTCCATGGTGGTTTACATGTTCGCGGTTTACATATTCGTACTAGAGGGGTAATCGAAAGTAACATGGTCAACTCACGTACCTCCTATACATACCTCAAGCAATTCTGTCAATTGTCAACTCTTTCTCTATGTTTCGTCTGTTGAGTTCATAAAGGGCCAGCTTCGTGATTCTCCGTCATCCTGTTAAAGAAACAATTAAAAGATAAGAGGGTCAGTTCACATAGCTCATGTACGTACATACCCCGGTCACGTGGATCGCTGCTTTCCACACATTTCTATCAAGCGACAACTCTTTCTCCAAGCACCTCGGGTCAAATCCTGTATAATCGCTTCGTCCCAGGTCAGTTTCGGGCGGCCTCTGTGCTTCATCCTTCCTTTTGCACGTTGGATGCGTCCTAAGCGAACCGGGGCATCCGGTGGTCTTCGTTGGAGATGCCCAAACCAACGCAATCGATGTTGGATGAGCATATCCCAGATTGGTGCTACCACAAGCTTGTTGCGAACACACTCATTTCTGATTTTGTCATGCCTTGTGTGTCCACAGGCCCACCTCAACATCCGCATTTCTGTTGCATGAATTTCTCTAATATTTGGGCTTATGGTCGCCCAACATTCTGCTCCATACAGCATCGCATGTCGAATCGCCGTTTTATAGAACTTTCCTTTTAGTTTAGCTGGGAACTTTCCCTAATCTCCACCATCACCTCAAAAGAGGGGACTTGTTCACTGGTTTTAATCTCCTAATACCAAGTCCCCCTTGACAATCTTACAAGTAGAAACGGGCATTGTTACCGTCCGCAACATCATGCCATAAAAAGTATCTTATAGTTTTTAATGAATTTAATAACAAATTGAAGCGTTATGGATAAGGAAAAATAATACACAGTAAAGCTTTGAAGGTATATATGCATGACTTATGAGTTGATTCTATCTCGTATGAAGGAAGGAAGTTGGGATTCAATCAAGAAGAATTTATGCGCGTTCTAAAGGTGAACGATTTCATAATTTTTAAGGGAGAAGTGGAGAAATGCCCCCAAATCAGGTGGCAATTTTGGGGAAATGTCCGAGTTTTCTTTTTTTTTTTTCCCTCCACATTTCATTATCATACCGATTTTGATTGTTAGAAAACCTTACAGAGTTTTTCAAATTCACAATTCTTGTGGATAGAGAAGGAGACAGAAAATAGGGAGAACAAGCAGAGAGAGAATTCCATTCATATGTATATGTTTATAAAGGTGTGAGACTTTATTTATAGAGTTTACACACTTGGTGCTCAAGTAACGGGGTCCCACTAAAGTGGGCATCT
This sequence comes from Papaver armeniacum, assembly GCA_023531295.1. Taxonomy (NCBI): domain Eukaryota; kingdom Viridiplantae; phylum Streptophyta; class Magnoliopsida; order Ranunculales; family Papaveraceae; genus Papaver; species Papaver armeniacum. The sequence continues at coordinate 85,723 of JAJJWW010004692.1, read as the reverse complement.
ATATAATAAACTGTCGTTTATAACAACAATATAATTATCGAATTTTACAAATTCACAATATAATTATCGAATTATAGTATTTCCCCAACTCTTGACTAACAACTCTGTTTATATGAATATTTCGACTGTTTCATAATTCCAGACAAATCAGACTACATCAGTTGGACAAACTGTCCAACCAAGTCTAATTTGCATCACTGCACATATAATATATCCAACCAAAACTTTTTAAAAGAAATAACCACATCAAGTGGCCAAACTAGCCAAACAAGACCAGTTTGGATCACCACGCGTAGTAGTAACGGGATATTAATTTGATCCAACCAAGTTTTGCGAAGGTAAGTGAATCAAAATTGTAACAACTAAGATTATCTAAGTAATAGTAATTAAAAGTTTGGAAGTAACGAGAACACAGGTCTTCCAAATCGGTGTTAAGACGTATGGTATCGCTTCCCCAAGTTTTCAAATTTTGAGGAAATACCCCCAGCTAGTTAGTACTTGGGAAAGGTTTGAAATATTTAATTTAAAATTACATTTTTTAAATAGTAACAGAGGGACCACCACCGTTGTCGCCACCATCACCACTACCACCTGAACCACCAATATCACTATCACCTGAACCATTGATGTAGCCACTACCACCACCACCTGAACCACCAACATCACTACCATCTAAACCGTCGTTGCCACCACTGCCTGAACTGTCGCCACTACAACCAGCACTTGAACCACCAACAAGTCCAGCACCACCAGAACTAGAAACAAATCTTTGACCCTAAACCACCACCACCGGTACCTCTTTTTTTTTTTTTGCACATTGACTTGACAAATTGACTACTTAACCGTCTTGAATGGAATAGTTAATAAAATGACAAAATATTCAAAAATCTGAAATTTTGGGGCATATCCCGAAAATAACCTCTTTTGGGGTATTTCTACGGTTTTTCCTTTTTATAATCGTTTTGTCGTTGTAACAAATTATTGAAAATAAATTATTGATGAAAAGACGAGGGTACCCAAAAACACCACAATCTTTAAATTATCCACCTATATATAAGTCCTCTTACTGAAAGTGATTGTCTATGAATAAAGTCGAGACAATACAACAAATCGGTATTCACACTTTGTGTGATCTTCTATGGATACGAGATCGAGACAATACAACAATCAAAGTGTGATTACTTGATAATAGGTTCGGACTTAACCAAACTCTATAGAATCGATCACTATCAAGTAAAGCATAGTTAATGTTTGTGTAATTTACTTTAAATTATAATAACAATAATATAATTGCGGAAAGGAAAAGTAAATGACACATCAATATTTTGTTAATGAGGAAACCTCAAATGCATAAAAACCCCGGGACCTAGTCCAGAATTGAATACTCTCGAAATTAAGCCGTTATACAAAATCTAAACCAACTTCGTATAGTTGAGACCAAGAAACTAAACCTAGTTCACTTAGTTTCTTTAGTATCCATGCGCTTCCGACATTCAATAATTGCACACACTGGAACAATTTCCTTTGGATCGTATTCCAAATAGTAAAGGAACAACAAATATGTTTGCTAACAACTCTATTGATTTTTTCCAGATAAAGATATCTCAAGTCATATGAAAAGGCTCTTCCGTTTAAACTAGTAAACTCCTTTGCTTGGTTAGATAAATCCAACCTATATTACCTAAGTAAAATGATTTGGATTTGTAATAATCAAAATATAACTCAAGAGAACTATTAGGTGTTGCCGATCTCACGCAACTAATCAATCGAATAAATCCGATTATAGTTTGGTCCCGGCCGATCAATGTTTGTGCTATACAAAGATATAAGAAACCAATAAGAAATCTTTTTTGTCTTCAAATCTTCTTTAATCTTCAATTAAACCTGCACAACACCACTTGAATCTTTTGCGATCAATCACGCACAGAATGTAGTCTGTTAACAATGAATTATCAAAAGATCTCTTTAAATCTGCAAACAGTTCTAAAGATCCCGTCGACACTTCAATCTAGTTTGATTGAATCTTATATCAGAAGAGAACATTCTCAAGAATAAACAAACTAGGTGGAATCAAAGTTCAACAACCGTTAGTTAATCAAATCAATCGAAAACTAATAAACTACAATTATCTAGTTTCTCACCAACGGTACTCGTAGAGATTCTTGATCCCATAGAAGTCTTTAAACGAGCGACCGTAAGAGATTTCGCCTAATTAGGTTAGTTTCCTCTCCGGATAGATGGCTCCACCATAAACAACAAAAAGATGAAGTTTGCCTGGCTCATAGGATAGTTCTAGAAATGCAAACTTAGGTATTTATAGACCAAGGATGTTTGGACACCAAGGAATTTCCAAAACCGAAAGTATTCTCAAGATTTGCAACAAATGCCCAATCGGTTTTTATAATTCCTGGAAATGCTTTGTCCAATATTTTCCGAAATCTCTTAATAGAGAATCTCGAATTAGTATAAATGCACATTACTAATTTTTATTCTCTAGAGATATGCATTTAATTACTGGTAATTAAAGCATATAAAACTAACAACCTTAATTAAAAGATTCTTAATTTATATCGGACCGGGATCTCCTTGAGTAATTAAGGAATAACTTTGAAAAATAAAATATAAGAGTTATTGTTCATGTTCGTGTTCAAAGTATGTTGACATCTTTTCTTTGTAAATCATCTTTCATATTTACAATCTTGAAATCGATTATACCACACTTCCAAACAAGTTTAGAATTGGTTCATCTGTATTCCAAGACAACTATGTGATTGATCAAATATCAAATCACAATTATGGGTTCAATCGGTTCTACCAATCACTACGATCGGATATACCTAAATATGGAACACTTGTGATCGGTTACACAAGTTACCAGGACCGGTTACATCAGTTACCAGGATCGGTTACGTCAATTACCAGCACCGGTTACCATATACTCATGGTATTGCTTGTGATCGGTTACACCAGTCACTAGGATCGGTTACACCAATTACCAGGATCGGTTACACCAAATACTAGGACCGGTTACATCAATTACAATGATCGATTACACAACACTTTTGTGATCGGCTACACCAGTTACTAGGATCGGTTAAACCAATTACAAATATCGATCATACCATCTCAGGTGATTACTTAGGATCGGTGACACTAATTAATCAAAACTAGTCATACCAAATCATAATTCATGCATTGTGATTAGTTATACCAAGATACATAACAAGTTATGATCGGTTCTACCAACTCAGACATATTGGTAATCCAAAGATATGCGATGAATAACAATACCAATAAGCCTAGCGATTTCCATTTAGATTCATAAAACAAGTTCATGAATGTACTTCCTTTAAATAAATGTAAAAAATTGTTTCTTAGGATGAATATTCACCTTTACTCATACACATAATCACAATAGCATTCATACTATTATGTCGATGTCTTATATATGAAGTTCAAAAGATAGGCGTTATACTTTGTATTCTAATTCCTTAATACTATGTCTACTAGAGTATAATCATTCACAGCTTCGCAGTTATGTTTTCAATATAGCACGGCTTGAAAGATACGTTAGGAATGAAACAGTTCAAGTCACAATATTACTAACCTCAAGAGGAAGGATAATGTCGTCGATGTAGCTTGTTACTTCTTCACATTCTTCAATTCTTCGAGTAATACTTGTATGTCTCATAATCCTAATATTTCTAGCCTAACCTATACGAAGTTGTCTCTAGTACAAAATCAAGCGACTCTTTAATTGAGTTTTTATTCACTAAAATATGACAACCAAACTCTACATAATCAACCGAGCTATTCTCTAACAAATTTAATTACATAAATTGGAAGAGAGGTTTGAAGGTTGAACTTGGGTATTGAATTATATGAGCGAATTTGGTTAAGGTTACAGATGATGAATGGATATTTCAGTGAAATTACGTTTTAAACTTAGTTGAAGCAGGGATGGTTATATGGGAGGAACTAAATCACAGATGAAGAGATGAAAGTTGTGAAATTGTTTATGATGGTGGTATGGAGAAGAGTTTGGGAATGGTTGATACAGTTGAAGTTTGGAATGGAGAAATGGTGATGTTAATATTGAGCCCGGAGTGGATTGAAGATTTGATTAAGATGAATATTTTGGCTAGTCTAGTGGTTTTAATGCTACTGTGGTGTCTGCAAGATTGAATTGTGGTTGGGAATGAAGTGTACTTCAGAATGAAGTTGTAGATAAGGTTTCAGTTTGTGTTACAGTTGGGTTTGAGTTATAGTTTTGCTGTCAAGGTTTATGTATTGCATCTGAGGATGAATTTTAGATGAATGTTTATTATTCTGCCATGGGAGTGAATAGTTCAGGGTTTGTAAGTGCTGAGATGAAGGTTAGTTCATGATGGTGAAGTTGGTAACCTTGTATAAGAGGAAATGGTGTTACAATGTGTAGCTGAGGAGGCAGTGACAATGGAGTAGAGAATGTAGTCGTAGTTGTAAAGTTAGCTTTGTGATTGAATTACAAGGATTTGTCACAAGGAGAGATGAGGTGGTAATGAAAATTGCAGAAGAAATGGATCAGTGAATAGAGATATGAGAGTAATTGGTGTTGCTAGATTGTAGTGATGGTTGTGTATAGTTTAGGTTAATTCTTAATGAAGTTGCTTTTCAGTTCTGTTTTGTGCACTGTGTTTTTGTATTGCTTCATGAATATAAACATGTTAGTCATCCCAGTCAGTCTAGCTGACTTACATGACTCAGACCATCTGACTGAGTTAACTCAGTCTAAACCATATCCAACTCACTAAGTTGACTCATGTACCCAAATTGTTGACCGGTTGACCTTGACAAGGGTTTGACCTTTTCCTTGGACCTTGACTTAACCTTTGATTGACGTTGACTATTAGTTGACCTCTTTGACCATTAGTGTCTATTAGTTGACTTTAGTGGACTTGGGCTTTTGACCAGAATTCTTAAATAGAGTCTTTGGACCATTTATGGTCTGAATTAGCCTTCGGTACCTTCTACACAGTTGTAGATATTCTTAAGACTTATCTATTGGACTATAGAACCAATCCAATTGAATTAGTAAACCTTTGGATGTAATGAAAAGGTAGAACCAAAATGTTAGATAATGAAAAGAGATTAGAACCATAAAGTGTTTGGTGATTAATAATTAATCTTATTAAGAACCATTAAAGATGAGGCGTTCTGGATCTTGCGAGGCTTGTCATCAAAAGAGGTGGGAATTGATAACAAACTCTCTTGTATTCATTATTGTTTTACAAATCAATCTATTGTGAAATTCATGCATATCTTTGTTAGTATATGATATGTGTATGCATATATTATTTGTGTGTAATACAAACTAGTTTTCTTTTACATTTTGGGATGGGTTTGGATAACCTAATATTTGTGTTTTGGTGTTTTAATTTCAATCATTGAAGAAATCTTTACTTATTGTTAGCATGTAAGGAAGAAGGTTTCATGTTGATTGGTATGCCCCTTGCTATCTATATGCTCGAAGGATTACGGATGGGGGCACACTATTATTCCCTATTTCTATACGGGAAACTCATGTCTCATACATGTATGTTTATTGTTTCTTTTAAGTTACTTACAAAAGCTATTATATTATGTTTTGTGAATGTGTGTTGAGAATCGATATATGATTGTTGGATTTACGCATTGGTTTGTAGACCTTTATATTTTCTATGTACAACTATTATTTATAACTTCGAGGTATAACTTATTATTTTATTTATGCTTATCTATTTTCCGCAAGATGTTTTATCGGTTTATTTTCAGTATAACTTATTATTTTATTTATGCTTATCTATTTTCCGTGTTTTATCGGTTTTCAGTAAAACCTGCATTGCCTTTAAATCATTCTAATGATTACTTGAAAGCTAGTTATTGTTTCTATTGGGCACCCTTCGGGATGATGTGCTCACCCAATTCCCACTTTCAGTTTCAGAGAAAGATCAAGTTGTTCACGTGGCGATGAAATCTTCGAGGAGTTCGTTTAGTTAGTTGGTTAGCTTTAGCTATGTTTATTTTGTGTTTATATTCTATATGTAAATCAACTCACTATCGAATATGTATCATTTGAGAGGAGTTCTTGTATTTATTTCAGAGAGGGTTTAGTTTTCGGTTAATCTTTTTTTAAGAACTTCTTTCTTAGTGTTTAATTAGATGTTTTAGATCCTTAGTGCCTCATTTTATAGTTAATATATTGGATTAGTCATTTGTTAGCTTTGGGGGCGCTACAATTAAGCTTCTTAGTAATTCATACATAGATTGCCCCACTTATGTAAGTTCTTGGCACATACAAGTTTTTCAGCAATTTAAAATGATAAATTTTTCAACATCTTACCCACGTAAATGTAAGAATGTCATTTTGTTTGAATGCCCCAACGGCTACCGAAGCCAAAACCAGATGGAAGCCCCGAAAAATAAGATGGGCCAATTTTCAATCTCGGATAAGCTTTACTTCTTCTGTATTTCTTAACTTCACAAGAACTTATAAATAGTAGCGTTGATAAATAAAACTTCAATTATAAATAAGGTATGTGAACCTACCGATAAGGTGTTGGTAGACCGTTTGACCATTCTAAATACACAATTTTTTATAAAAAAATCAAACAAATTATTTTCTGGCCATATATATATGTAATCATTTACATTTATCATTATAACCTGGACCTCCATAGTAAAAACCATAGCCATTTGTGCCATAATGTTCATCGTCTATTTTCAAATCGAAGCAGTTTGGATTCGTAATTTTTTTCCCAACGTTTTCAGAGTCCTTAATCATGTTATTTTCATCAAATACTTTTACCCAGTTAAAATAACTCGACGTCTTCAAACCACCTTCCGAAGGGAAATGACCGCTACCCATTTGAGTCGAAGTGTGTCGTCCATTTGTTTTCCCATTAATGATTTCTCCACCCCATTTTACCGATGTTGCTATCTTAGATAATTTTGTGAAAAGAGAACTTGGATAATAACCGATTGGAATGCCTTGTAATTGTATCCACCAGTTTCCGCTACTTTGGTCCTACCAGGTTATTCAATGTTTACTTTACTTTTGGATCAAAAATGATAACATGTATGATAATTTGATCATTTTCATCTTCTTACCTTCTGAATACTAAATGTGGCATCTTTTTGCTCACCATTGATAGTGGACACCTCAGTAAAATTGCAACCAAGTGAAATATTTGGCGAAGTGTGCACAAAACCGTCACAAAAGAGGTTGTAGCAACCCGTGCTACTATATCCATCCGTCTAACAAGAAAAAAACAACTAAACAGTTCGATCATCTTAAGAAAATAAATAATATACGACCTTTAAAGACGACCTCATAACCATACCACTCAGTATAACAAGAGGGATAGTAATACTTACTGTCCAGTATATGAAAAATCTAGTCTGGTCGTCACCATATAGGCCTTGGTACACCTAGTTAAAAATAAACTTAAAATTTTTATTATGGTGCCCTAAAAGAGAATATAAGTTCGTTTGGAAAAAAAATTAGACGAATAACTTACTTGCCATCCGACTTCAATAGTATTATAATCTTTGTAATCACCGGCTGTAACCCAAATTTGGGATATACTCATTTCTTCTGTTTTAGTAAATGGTTTCCAAAGATTTATTTTTGCTTGTGCTCCTAGAAAATTACCGTGCACACCAATTATACTGTATTGTAAAAATATGTATATTGATCACTACAATTATCTATTTACATTTACATATAGAGTAAAGTAAACAAATTAGTAATATCAATGATATGTGATTTACATATACCTCATGGACCATATTGTTGTTTGTAGTGTCGTTTGATCGTGACATAACATGAGTTTCATATGGTGATAATATTGGATAATGATGTTTACGTAAGAGTGTGTGATTGTAAGTTTTTCCTTTCCTCAGAATAGGGATAGTTCCCTCGGGACATGATCCATACTTATGCCAAGTTTGGATAAGTTGAAGTGTCCCCAAATTATTTGATTTTGTCCCTCTTTGGTACGAACTTGGTTTCATCTGTTTCATAAAAAAATAATTAAGTAATTTATTTGGTGTCTAAAAGTATATATATTACTTGAAAAAGTATGTAAACATATCTACTAAACCTGTATTGTATGATTACAAAGCAAAGGATGATTAAGACTAGGTTGTCTGTAAATATCATAACAATCAATAATCTCAGCATTTTCAACCTACAAGATGAAAATCAACGAGATAAGTACATATAAATAAATATGTCAACAACCATGATATCATAAAATCCGTAATCTCAGCATTTTCAACCTACAATATGGAAATCAACGAGATAAATACATATGAATAAATACGTCGACAATCATGATATCAAATATATTCATTAATGTAAAAATATTACTACTTCACCTTAATGGTTTTTATTATCGCTTTGTTCACCGCTTCTATAGTCGTCTTTCCTTCAACTAACCTTTCATTAACAAATATCGCTAGTATGAAAAACCAACAAGTTAACTCGATAAATGTTGACATTATTAACTGATAAATTATATAAATATGATATGGTTGGTGGAGAATATTGATCATATGATCATATGGATGTGTATGATTTCATTCTGGTATTATTCATTTATATAATATTTGAGTTCTTTTTGTATATGATTTCTTTCTTAAAAAAATATCTTATTCATTTATATCATTATGATTTTCTTCATTATATTTGAATACTTTATTGATTTTATCATAAATGCAAAAAGATATATGCTAATCCATTCTTAGCATTTATGTGTTGTTTTGTGTCAAGATACCTTTGAGAAATTCAACTGGTCCGTGAAAGTACAACATTCACTTAGAATCCATGATTTTCCAGGCTCCACTAAAGAGGGTGAATTTGACATTTATATTTCATTTGTTATGTAGTGAACGAATAACCCTATTACCACGCATGTTTAGATACTCGTCCCTCATTACATAACTCCAAAATTTATCAAAATGGATAAGATTAAAATGTAACGTGCACACCCTTTAGAGAGTATGCTCAAAACCAAACTTATTTAGGCATGGATAAGATTAAAATGTAACAACCTATAAGAAAAGGGAAAATATAAAAACCCATTTCCAACCTTAAGTAAATCTTCACTACATGGATATTCACCCATTGTAAATAAACTAACTCTATTTGATTCTGATAAAATTTTCAAATACGTACGTTCTAATGATTCTGTGTGTACATGAACTAATTCTCGACTGCTTAATGAGTTGATAATGTTTTTTATATGTCTGGATTTGGCTATGAACTAATTATAACAACATTACTAAATTATGTTCAGCATTGTATGTATCGACTTGAGCATGTACGAACGAAGTATATATTATATTCTTTTGTTGTTTCAAACTAAATGATCACTTAAATCTCAAAAGTTCAGCATATTTTCGTTTATTGTGCAAAATTGACTTATATCCTTCATAATATATACGTATGTATTTGACAGCAGAATGAAGATAGGAAATCAAAGATGGATATTACAATGCTTACCTCAAAGTTGGTAGTTCCAAGTTTGAGCGTCTTCTTCGCTTATTTTAAGTACATAAATACATAAGGCTTTATATATTAAACTGATTAATTTCAGAAAGTGTTGATAAACCAAAATCTCAATCAGAGAAAAAATAGAGGAAAGCTAGGGTATACTATTTTGTCCATAAAATTATAAATGAACTAATTTGTACATACGACTTCAAGAGATCAAGGGTTGATTGAAAAACTTACTTCTTGGACTGATTTACCCGCTAATAGAATTGGAGAGAAATTTTTTCTTGAAGGCCTATTATTAATCAGTGAGAAAAAAAAGAATATCAACCACTGGAAAACTTAAGTTGAACATATGAAACACCGAATACATAAGATTGAATACATTAAACTTATAAAAGACTCTAATATACCGATAGAAAGATCTCAACGTAGATCAATTGGGGATTTAGATAACGAACTACTTTAGAAGATAGTTAATGAGACGTCATGGTGGAAAAATTGAAACCAAGATTTTCAATTGAAACCATAATATTTGAACTGGACTCGGTTGACAATTCGAATCGAAACAACTGAATTCTGTATTAGTCAATTTGGTGATGAAGAAAAAAGAAATAGGAAAGGGAAACAACAAGTCTATCTTTGCCCTTCAGTTATTCATAATGTACGACAAAGTGCAAAGACACATGCAGAAATTAAACAAAACCCAGAGGTGTAGCGTAATAGAATAATTGTCAATAGTAGAAAACACCTGTTTGGTAACGATTAAATTAATGGATTATGAGTCCATAATACATTATAATTATAATAATCAATTATGTGGGTGTTTGGTAACGATTATAATGATCAGTTATTTTAAATATAATCTAAAAAATCAATTATTTCCAAAAACATGTAAATTTGTTTTTAAAAATTAAAATAATCGACTCTCATTTTATAAACAAAAAGTCGGGTTTTACATTAGGTAAATTTGTTTGGTTAGGCCTTTCAATTATATAAGTAATAAGCCGTTCACCTGATCACCCTTTAGGATTAAACTACTTCTACAAAGTGAATTGTATCATGATTTGTTTTTTGGATTATATTTGTATCTCTGGTAGTACCAAACAATAAATATGTTCTAGTCTTTCATCTATAACCCGAATAGACTGGCAATTACTGATAATGGTGTATTTTGGTTCTTGATTTTTCTTATGAACTTATTTATTTGTTCTCCTAAGTCAGAGAACTGGCAATTAATGGGTGATCTTGTGTATGTAGATAGATTTGTTTGTATCTATATGTTTTTAAGATGATACCACAACATTATGTTTACGGAATGAATTTAGTAGGCTGCAGTATATGGGCGTAGGCAAAGCTGTTGAGTGCAAACACTTGATGATAGTTTTGTGACCTACAGACATGCCATATGATATCTTAGCAGTCATGGACTTTGTAGGGGAGAAATATCGCACAAAGCTAATCTACAACCTCGCCTCAACTAAGACAACCACTATCGCGAAGAGGATAGAAATTAGGAGAGGAGTAATCACGCGACAACATAGAAGACGCACGAAAAAGAGTCACGCGATAAATACAAGGCGACGTTTATACCCAGATGAGCACGAAGTAGCAATGCAAGAAGATAGTGACATCTTCCCAAAGACTGGCGAATGAGACAAACTGAAATAAGATCAGCTAATATAGATTTTGCATGTGATAATTGGTTGTCTTCTACTGAATAATGAAGAGAGAGGCAGGTTGCTAGTGAGAGGTGATTACTTAGGATCGGTTATACCAATTACCAGGATCGGTTACAACAATTACTAGGACCGGTTACATTAATTACAATGATCGATTACAAAACTCTTTTGTGATCTGTCACACCAATTACTAGGATCAGTCACACCAATTACAAATATCGATCATACCATCTCAGGTGATTACTTAGGATCGGTTACACTAATTAATCAAAACTAGTCATACCAAATCATAAGTCAGACATTGTGATTAGTTATACCAAGATACATAATAATTTATGATCGGTTCTACCAACTTACACATATTGGTAATCCAAAGATATGCAATGAATAACGATACCAATAAGCCTAGCGATTTCCCTTTCGATTCATAAAACAAGTTTATGAATTGTACTTCCTTTAAACGAATGTAAAATATTGTTTCCTAGGACGAAATCTTCACCCATACCCATACACATAATCACAATAGCATTCACACGATTATGTCGATGTCATATCTACGAAGTTAAAATGATAAGTGTTATACTTCGCAGTCTAATTCCTTAATACTATGATCATATGATCATGTCTCACTACTAGAGTAAAATATTCATTCAAGACTTTAAAGATACATAAGGAATGCAACAATTCAAGTCAATATTCACTACACGAAATCATGGGTTTTGTAACGCCCGGTTTTGTAACGGATATTTATTCAGTAACGTCGTATCGACGTTGGAAACTTTGTAACGTCGGATAATCGTTGCAATAATTGGTATCTGTTACAGTGTTTCGGGAGGGTTGTGGGTAATTACCTTCCTATCCTCAACTTAAAATGCCAAGTTACATTGTTACCATCCATTACTATTATTAGCGCCTATATTACTACTATCTGCTCCCAATTTCATCTCACACTCAAGGGCTACCCAGCCTCCCAACGATTCTGGCTTTTTTCTCCAACATTTTTTTCCCATTATAACTCTTCATTTTAATTACCGAAAATTAGAAAACAAAATTAAAATCCGAAAACAAAATTAAAATCATCTGAAATTAGTTTTTCATTTAATATGTCTGTAAGTTGGGAAGTAGATAAACAACTTAATGCATTGATAGCAAAACGGTTGAGACATTACTACATCTTATATCTTTCACCTCCATTTATTTCACACCTCACCGATTTCTTGGGATATCCGCAGCCGCCATCGATTTCACCAGAAAATTTATCAGATTCAATTTGAGATTCAGTTGCAGGAAGCTTCATCAACAAAATTGATTTAACCGATTCTTCTATGACTCGTATAATTTCATTAAAGATTTAAGCTTAATCGAGTTATCACAGAAGAATTGAGTGTGATTAAAATTTCTGAATTTATTGATTCTCCTGGGTTATCTTCAGTTAATTATTAAGGTATTTCTTTTTATTATTTTCTTAATCGACAGTTTTTTCAACATCTGGGGTTTATTAGTTTTAGAAATTGATGTTTTTGTGACATTTTTGTTTATTCTATTGTGGTGTGTTGATAAATGCGTGACATTTTTAGGTTTAGTTGATAAACTTAGGTTACTAATATATAGTACTTTACTTGTTTGTAGGATGTCAAATTTTGTGGATAAATCTTGGATGCGTATAACAGACATTTATAGCCCAGAATACAGAGAAGGGGTTAGAAAATTCATTGATTTTGCAATGGCAAATGGTACTTCTGCAAAAACGTGTGCTTTCCATTGTAGGAAGTGTGAAAATATACATCCACTTGGATTCTCGATTGTTAGGACCCATCTATTTGATCATGGTGTCGACAATACATACACCACCTGGAGCTTACACGGTGAGAGAAAGGATGGTGCTTCAACAAGTCGTTCCAAGGGGAAGGCCGTAGTCGAAGAAACGTTTGACAAGCAATCAGATTGTTTGAATTTGAATAATTTTATTGACTCTTCCTTTGGTATTCACATGACCATGATGGAACACAAATTGGAGAATCACCCTTAGAAGATCGATCTAGATGTCGTTAAGCGTTATAATAGGTACAAATCGTTAGCGGCAGAGAAATTATACCCTGGGTGTGAAGAAAATTCACAATCCTCTCTGCTATGGTAGAACTACATAATGTGAAGAAAACTTATAAAATTTCGGGTAACTGTGTCAATATTTTGTTGGATTTGTTAAGAGAGTGGCTTCCAAAACCTAACAAGTTGCCCAAAAACTATGATGCTATGAGGTCAATGCTTAAGTATCTGGGGATATTCATGCTTGTGAGAATCATTGTATTCTGTATTACGAGGAGAATGAGGATTTAATAGAGTGTCCGATATGCAAAACTCTGAGGTTTAAGTCGAAAGCTACCAAAGATGGTCCTGTGGTGACAAATGAACCTTGCAAAGTGCTGATATACTTTCATGTAGACGAAAAACTAAAGAAAATATATTCTCTACCTTGGATATCAAACGCAATGCTGTGACACGATCGAGCGCAAGTTTCATCTGAATACATACGTCATCCAATCGATTCATCTCAGTGGGCAAAAATGAAATTGAAGTTTTCGTTGTTTGTCGCGGAAGGATGAAATGTTTGGTTTGGAATATCAACAGATGGGTTTAATCCTCATGGTGTACAGACTTTGAGTTAGAGTTGTTGGCCTATGATCCGTGTGGTTTATATAATATTCCGCATTCTATGTGTATGAAGTCTGAATTCCAAATGATGACTCTATTGATACCTGTGCATAAGTCACCTGGTCAAGACATTGATGTTTTTTTGCGGCCGCTGGTTAACACGCTAAAAAAACTTTGGCATCAAGGTGTACAAGCTTTTGATTCTTAGAAAAGGGAATATTTTACTCTGAAAGCAACTCTGATGTTTGGCATTCATGACTTGCCTGCTCAAGGTGTTTTAAGTGGATGTACCACTCATGGCTATTGTGCATGTGTTTACTGCGCAGACGAAACTCGAAGTACTCATCTAGGTTACGGTAGCAAGATTGTGTACACTAACTATCGTATATTCCTTAAGTCAAGGCACCCATTTAGGGATGGGACTTATTTGGGATTAGAGACACATGAGCATAAAAGTGCACCGCCGAGACTAACAGGAGCGCAGTCGCTTGAGAAGTTGGCCAATGTTCATTACGAACCTGGTAAGTTAGTGGTCCGCAAGACAGGTAAACGAAAGAGATATCAGTCTGATGAAGAGGAAGATGATTCTGATCTTGTCACATGTGCTTTCTTCAAGAAGTGTATTCTTTTGGAACTTGAGTCGTATTGTGCCTTGATTATACGGCATTGTGTCGATGTGATGCACACAGAAAAAAACGTCATGGAACACATTATCTACACTATGTTTGATAAGGATAATAAGGCTATTGTTGCATGGAATAATCGTGACAAATTGAAGGAGAATAAACTAAACCGTGGAGAGTGGAAAGAGAAGAAAACAAAGAAAGGAGTAGAGATGGTTCCACTGTTTGTTTTGAGCAAAAAGGAAAGTTCCCATTCTTAAAGATCTGAAAGTTCCCACAGGCTTTTCGTCGAATATAAGTAACAATATCAATATGGATCAATAGAACTTGAGCATCTTGAAGTCACATGACTACCATGTGATTATGGGGTACTTATTACCTGTTCTGCTTCAACATGACTTTCCAGAAGAGAAAGACTTGCGTACTGCGCTTCAACAAGTCAGTTTGTATTTTAGAATTTTGTGCTCAAAGGTGGTTAGCAGAGAGTATCTGAACCAGGCTAAGTGGATGATTGCAGAGGTAATGTGTGTGCTCGAAAAGTATTTTCCAGCTGGATTTTTTGATATAAGCGTGCACAACATGGTTCATTTGGCTGATGAGGCCTTAGTTTGTGGACCTGTTAGGTATCGATGGATGTACCCATTCGAAAGGTGAATTTCTATTTTACCATGTGTCCTTTATTTTTATTTATTTTTGTTGTTTTTGTACTGAAATTTACACGTACATACTGAATCAGGGCAGTGAAGGAGTGCAAAAACATCCCAAATAATAGTAGATACATTGAAGGGTCAATTACGAAGTCGACTGAAATGGATGAATGTGTTATATTTTCCATGGAGCACATGAAAAATGCCGATCAAGGAGGTCACAAAGAAAATTTAGAGCCCTTCTTAAAGGATGAACATGAATTCGGAGATCTGGGTTATCTGCTTGATGAAAATCCGGTTCAGGTGAGCCATATTCAGTGGATGCGGATACGTCGGTGGGTAATTTTTCGGAATGATCCAGAAGGTCTCGATGTTTATTATAGGTATTGTTTGGTCGTGTTCTGTTTGTATGTGGAAAATGGGTTATTTTATTTAGATTTTAATGCTATGTATGTTAAATGTATGGATTATTACGAGAACTGTGAAGATGATGGGGTTGCAATGGAGGAAGTCGAGATGCAAACCAAGTTCCTTAGTTGGTTGTATGAAAAGGTTTGCATTGGTGCTCCTTTTTTTTACCGTAATAATGATTCAGTATGCTGATGTGTTGATTTTCTTTTCGCTTTCATAGCTTAGATCAGAAGACAAAATGGATACAGATTTGTGGCGTTACGTTAGAGGTCCAGTGTCTCAGAAAGAGTACAAAAGATAACGTGTGAATGGATTTAGTTTTTGTTCCCAAGCAAACCAGGAAAAGGCTAAGACCCAGGACAGTGGTGTCACCGTGGTTGCATCGACCACTTTTAGAAGCTCGAAAAGGGACAATAGTCCGGTTACTAACTTAACCCGGTGGTATGGGGTGATCAGACAAATCCTAGAGTTAAACTATGGTACATTTAAAGAAACTGTCTTCAACTGTGATTTGGTGAAGGTAGAGAATGGAACAAAGATCTGTCAGGATTCATATTTTCCTTTGGTAAATCTTTCAAGATTGAAAAGCCATACCAAAATTTCGGACGAGCCCGTGATTCTCGCTGAAGAGGCTGCCCAAGTTTTCTACTCCATAGACGTGAAACATCCAGATTGGTGGGTTGTTATTCATACGCTAATAGGAATGACTACAGATACCAGGTCGCGACAGTTTTCAAGATATTTTACAAGAGGAACCACATCTACGTAAATTACTAGAGCAAAAGCGTATCCCTAGAACAAAGAAATGAAAAATCTTCCATATATCTGTGATCAGTAAGTTTCCTTTATAATGATGGTCATGAATATATGCAGATTCCAATTGCAAGTTACTTTTCATTTTATCAGATTAATGCTGCTCTTGAATAACAATTTGTTATTTTTTTCACCCCTCCAATTTTAGACATATTTGCTTACAGATCCCTGTGTAAGTTACTTTATTGTTTCCGCCCCACTTTTTATCAGCCCTTAAGTTAGAAGAAGTTGTTTCCACCCAACATCTCCTTTTATCACTACCTAATAAACACTCCCTTTCCCAACAAAATCATCTTCTTTGGGAAAGTAGTTTATATTTTCTACTCAGAGACAAAAAGCCAGCAGTTATTAGTTTCTCTTCAATAGTTCAGAAGATGAAGTAAGTGGGAAAACAACAGCAAAATCATCAATTTTAGTTGCTTATGAATCTTTGAATAAACCATACTCTTCAATCTTCATCTACACAGGTATGGGTTTGTATTCTTTTAAGTGTTGTTTTCTTCATCTTCCTCTGCATGATTGCATAAAAATGGATTCTCTTTTTAATGATCCTTTTTTCTTTGTTGCAAAGAGAACGCAGAGCAGTGTAATAGCACTTAATGTATTTTTATTTTATTTTTTTTGTTACTCTGTTTTGTGGTACACTATCTAGTGGGAACATTTTGTTTGTGGTGGTGTGTGGTTGCTTTAAGAATTAAGCGTAATCATGATATGGGTTTTGTTTGAATTACATTATTCTACTATGCAGATATGTTTGATTTAAGTTTTGTGGTGGTTGTTAACATTTTTTTCTAGGGTTTGATCTGTTTTTTGGGTGAAAATGCAGATTGTTTCTGTTGTTGTTTCTAGGATTTGATGTGCTTTTGAAAGATAATGAAAATTGTTGTCTCTCTTGCAATGTATTTAGTTTTGTTTAATACCAAAGTAATTGTTTTGCAGCAATACTTTTTATAGACTGTTGTATGGCGTCAAGGAGGAGACGCAGTCCTGATTCGTCACATGAGAGGGAGATAGAAAGGAAAGGAAAGAAGCCTAAGGTCTGTTGTTCGAATGATGAACCAGAGGCAGGCAGCTCCAAGGATCCTCTTACTGAGTCTTATAAACTGATTGAGCTCATGACCCCTGAAAAGTTGAAACAGCTCCAGAAGCGTGTGAACGACTTTATCGCATGTCATGAAATAGGGCTCAAAGTTAAAGAGGATGATGCGGCACGCCGGAGGAAGGCTGCTGAAGAAGCTGCTTTGCAAGAGGAGTATGACAAGTTCAGAGACGAATATTTTCGTCGTGCACATGCATTAATTGCAGCAAGTATGCCGCGATATCCTCCATAAGTTGATTTGCTGGCATCTGATGCTGAATCAGAGGCTAAACCAGATTGGGAACCTTTTCAGCATGTGCCTGAGCCATACTCACCAGATGAGGAGGTAGAGCAGCTCGCGCAGGATGATTTGGAGGAAGAAAAGGAAGCATACAATTGGAATGACTTTCTCATGGGGCCTGTTGATCCAGAAGATGAGGAGTATGCTCAAGCACTAATGGATATTCAAGATGAAGAAGATGATGATGAAGACTATAAGGAAGATGATACAAGTGAAGTCATCGACGAAGATAAAAATGAGGAAGAAGAGGATGAAGAGGATGATGAAGATGAAGAAGATGAATCTGAGGAATTGAATGGATATGACGAGTATGGGGATGATTCCACAGATGATGATGAATGAGGATGATGGATGCTAACTGCTGATGGATGAACTAACTTTTTGCGGGTATGTTTTGGTATATATATACTTAGTGGTGATACCTAGGGGTATATTTTTGGTTTACTTTTTGGTATATGGTTAACAAAACAGAACAATTGCTATGTGGATGATACAGCGACGATATATTTTTTGTTCAGAGATCGCTATGTGGATGTGATCTCTGTTTTTCTGTTTTCCTGTAGCACACCCTTTGAAGACATTTTGTGTGTGCCATTAAAACAGATATTATATATATTATTATATACATGTGTGTGTGTATGTGTGATCGTGATTGTGATTGTTAAAAATGGAATGTTTCACTGGATTAATTAAGTAAAATTGAGTAGGGTATTTTCAAATTTTTTGAAATCAATGAAAATTTTATGCGCTTATTCTGGCAGAGGTATTTTCGTAATTTTTGAAATCACCGAAAAGTGAACCTGTTTCGGTATGAGTATTTTTGTTATTTTTGAAATCTCCATTTTATGCGCATGTTCTGGCAGGGGTATTTTCGTAATTTTTGGAAATCACCGAAAAATGTACCTGCTTCGGTGTGGGCATTTTCGTTATTTTTGAAATCACCATTTTATGCGACTGTTCCGGCAGGGGCATTTTCATAATTTTTGGCAATCTTGCAAGCTGAGTTCCGTATTAGGATACAGAATCCACTCAGGATCCATCCAATCTGATATTTGACTTCTCAAACCTCACCTGGACGAGAACTCTAGGTCTGTATATGGTAATCTTGCAACCTGAGTTAAATAATAGGTTGCAGTTTCATCCAATCTGATATTTGACTTCTCAAACCTCACCTGGACGAGAACACTAGGTCTGTATATGGTAATCTTGCAACCTGAGTTCAATAATAGGTTGCAATTTCATCCAATATGATATTTGACTTCTAAAACCTCACCTGGATGAGAACATTGGGTCTGTATATGGTAATCTTGCAACCTGAGTTCAATAATAGGTTGCAGTTTTATCCAATCTGATATTTGACTTCTTACACCTCACCTGGACGCTAACACTAGGTCTCGTATATGGTAATCTTGCAACCCGAGTTCAATAATATGTCTTTAGCTTCATCCATCGATATATTTGACTTCTCAAACCTCACCTGGACTAGAACACTAGGTCTGTATATGGTAATATTGCAACCTGAGTTCAATAATAGGTTCAATTTCATCCAATATGATACTTGACTTCTAAAACCTCACCTGGACGAGAACACTGGGTCTGTATATGGTAATCTTGTAACCTGAGTTCAATAATAGGTTGCAGTTTTATCCAATCTTATATTTGACTTCTCAAACCTCACCTGGAAGAGAACACTAGGTCTGTATATGGTAATCTTGCAACCTGAGTTCAATAATAGGTTGCAGTTTTATCCAATATGATATTTGACTTCTCAAACCTCACCTGGACGAGAACACTGGGTCTGTATATGGTAATCTTGCAACATGAGCTCAATAATAGGTTACAATTTTATCCAATCTGATATTTGACTTCTCAAACCTCACCTGGACGAGAACACTGGGTCTGTATATGGTAATCTTGCAACCTGAGTTCAATAATATGTTGCAGTTTCATCCAATATGATATTTGACTTCTCAAACCTCACCTGGACGAGAACACTAGGTCTGTATATGGTAATCTTGCAACCTGAGTTCAATAATAGGTTGCAATTTCATCCAATCTGATATTTGACTTCTAAAACCTCACCTGGATGAGAACACTTGGTCTGTATATGGTAATCTTGCAACCTAAATTCAATAATAGGTTGCAGTTTCATCCAATCTGATATTTGACTTCTTAAACCTCCCCTGGACGATAACACTAGGTCTGTATATGGTAATCTTGCAACCTGAGTTTAATAATAGTTTGCAGTTTCATCCAATCTGATATTTGACTTCTCAATAATAGGTTGCAGCTTCATCCATTTTGATATTTGACTTCTCAAACCTCACCAGGACGAGAACACTAGGTCTGTATATGGTATCTTGCAAGCTGAGCTCAATAATAGGTTGAAATTTTATCCAATCTGATATTTGACTTCTCAAACCTCACCTGGACGAGAACACTGGGTCTGTATATGGTAAACTTGCAACTTAAGTTCAATAATAGGTTGGAGTTTCATCCAATCTGATTATCAAACCTCACCTGGATGAGAACACTAGGTCTGTATATGGTAATCTTGCAACCCGAGTTCAATAATAGGTTGCAGTTTCATCCAATCTGATATTTGACTTCTCAAGCCTCACATGGACGAGAACACTGGGTATGTATATGGTAATCTTGTAACCTGAGTTCAATAATAGGTTGCAGTTTTATCCAATCTGATATTTGACTTCTCAAACCTCACTTGGAAGAGAACACTGGGTTTGTATATGGTAATCTTGCACCCTGAGTTCAATAATAGGTTGCAGTTTCATCCAATCTGATATTTGAATTCTCAAACCTCACCTGGACGCGAACACTGGGTCTGTATATGGTAATCTTGCAACCTGAGTTCAATAATAGGTTGTAGTTTCATCCATTCTGATATTTGACTGCTCAAACCTCACCTGTACGAGAACACTAGGTCTGTATATGGTAATCTTGAAACCGGAGTTCAATAATAGTTTGTAGTTTCATCCAATCTGATATTTGACTTCTCAAACCTCACCTGGACGAGAACACTAGGTATGTATATGGTAATCTTGCAACCTGAGTTCACTAATAGGTTGCAGTTTCATCCAATCTGATATTTGACTTCTCAATAATAGGTTGCAGTTTCATCCATTTTGATATTTGACTTCTCAAACCTCACCAGGACGAGAACACTAAGTATGTATCTGGTAATCTTGCAACCTGAGCTCAATAATAGGTTGTAATTTTATCTAGTCTGATATTTGACTTCTCAAACCTCACCTGGACGAGAACACTGGGTCTGTATATGGTAATCTTGCAACCTGAGTTCAATAATATGTTGCAGTTTCATCCAATCTGATATTTGAATTCTCAATCCTCACATGGACGAGAACACTGGGTATGTATATGGTAATCTTGTAACCTGAGTTCAATAATAGGTTGCAGTTTTATCCAATCTTATATTTGACTTCTCAAACCTCACCTGGAAGAGAACACTAGATCTGTATATGGTAATCTTGCAACCTGAGTTCAATAATAGGTTGCAGTTTCATCCAATCTGATATTTAACTTCTCAAACCTCACCTGAGACGAGAACACTTTGGTCTCGTATATGGTAATCTTGCAACTTGAGTTCAATAATAGGTTGTAGTTTCATACATTCGATTTTGACTTCAAACCTCACCGGACGAGAACACTTGATCTCGTATATGGTAATCTTGCAACCGAGTTCAATAATAGGTTGCGCTTTTATCCAATCGATATTTAACTTCTCAAACCTCACCCGGACGAGAACACTGGTCTCGTATATGGTAATATTGCAAACTGAGTTCAATAATAGGTTGGAGTTTCATCCATTCTGATATTTGACTTATCAAACCTCTCCTGGAAGAGAACACTGGGTTTGTATATGGTAATCTTGCAACGTGAGTTCAATTATAGGTTGCAGTTTCATCCAATCTGATATTTGACTTCTCAATCCTCACATGGACGAGAACACTGGGTATGTATATGGTAATCTTGTAACCTGAGTTCAATAATAGGTTGCAGTTTTATCCAATCTTATATTTGACTTCTCAAACCTCACCTGAAAGAGAACACTAGGTCTGTATATGGTAATCTTGCAACCTGAGTTCAATAATAGGTTGCAGTTTTATCAATCTGATATTGCACTTCTCAAACCTCACCTGGACGAGAACACTGGTCTACGTATATGGTAATCTTGCAACCCGAGTTCAATAATAGGTTGCAGTTTCATCCAATATGATATTTGACTTCTAAAACCTCACCTGGATGAGAACTTGGATCTGTATATGGTAATCTTGCAACCTGAGTTCAATAATAGGTTGCAGTTTTATCCAATCTGATATTTGACTTCTTACACCTCACCTGGACGCTAACACTAGGTCTGTATATGGTAATCTTGCAACATGAGTTCAATAATATGCTGCAGTTTCATCCAATCTGATATTTGACTTCTCAAACCTCACCTGGACTAGAACATTAGGTCTGTATATGGTAATCTTGCAACCTGAGTTCAATAATAGGTTCAATTTCATCCAATATGATATTTGACTTATAAAACCTCACCTGAACGAGAACACTGGGTCTGT
The DNA here is from genome assembly GCA_023531295.1 of Papaver armeniacum. Classification (NCBI taxonomy): domain Eukaryota; kingdom Viridiplantae; phylum Streptophyta; class Magnoliopsida; order Ranunculales; family Papaveraceae; genus Papaver; species Papaver armeniacum. The sequence goes on along the minus strand of JAJJWW010004692.1, from coordinate 63,398 downwards.
ATATGGTAACCTTGCAACCTAAATTTAATAATAGGTTGCAGTTTCATCCAATCTGATATTTGACTTCTTAAACCTCCCTTGGACGATAACACTAGGTCTGTATATGGTAATCTTGCAACCTAAATTCAATAATAGGTTGCAGTTTCATCCAATATGATATTTGACTTCTCAAACCTCACCTGGACGAGAACACTAGGTCTTTATATGGTAATCTTGCAACATGAGCTCAATAATAGGTTACAATTTTATCCAATCTGATATTTGACTTCTCAAACCTCACCTGGACGAGAACACTAGGTCTGTATATGGTAATCTTGCAACCTTGAGTTCAATAATATGTTGCGTTTCATCCAATATGATATTTGACTTCTCAAACCTCACCTGGACGAGAACACTAGGTCTGTATATGGTAATCTTGCAACCTGAGTTCAATAATAGGTTGCAATTTCATCCAATCTGATATTTGACTTCTAAAACCTCACCTGGATGAGAACATTGGGTCTGTATATGGTAATCTTGCAACCTAAATTCAATAATAGGTTGCAGTTTCATCCAATCTGATATTTGACTTCTTAAACCTCCCCTGGACGATAACACTAGGTCTCAGATATGGTAATCTTGCAACCGAGTTTAATAATAGTTTGCAGTTTCATCCAATCTGATATTTGACTTCTCAATAATAGGTTGCAGCTTCATCCATTTTGATATTTGACTTCTCAAACCTCACCAGGACGAGAACACGAGGTCTGTATATGGTATCTTGCAAGCTGAGCTCAATAATAGGTTGAAATTTTATCCAATCTGATATTTGACTTCTCAAACCTCACCTGGACGAGAATACTGGGTCTGTATATGGTAAACTTGCAACTTAAGTTCAATAATAGGTTGGAGTTTCATCCAATCTGATATTTGACTTATCAAACCTCACCTGGATGAGAACACTAGGTCTGTATATGGTAATCTTGCAACCTGAGTTCAATAATAGGTTGCAGTTTCATCCAATCTGATATTTGACTTCTCAAGCCTCACATGGACGATAACACTGGGTATGTATATGGTAATCTTGTAACCTGAGTTCAATAATAGGTTGCAGTTTTATCCAATCTGATATTTGACTTCTCAAACCTCACTTGGAAGAGAACACTGGGTCTGTATATGGTAATCTTGCGACCTGAGTTCAATAATAGGTTGCAGTTTCATCCAATCTAATATTTGAATTCTCAAACCTCACCTGTACGAGAACACTAGGTCTGTATATGGTAATCTTGAAACCGGAGTTCAATAATAGTTTGTAGTTTCATCCAATCTGATATTTGACTTCTCAAACCTCACCTGGACGAGAACACTAGGTATGTATATGGTAATCTTGCAACCTGAGTTTAATAATAGTTTGCAGTTTCATCCAATCTGATATTTGACTTCTCAATAATAGGTTGCAGCTTCATCCATTTTGATATTTGACTTCTCAAACCTCACCAGGACGAGAACACTAGGTCTGTATATGGTAATCTTGCAACCTGAGTTCAATAATAGGTTGTAGTTTCATCCATTCTGATATTTGACTGCTCAAACCTCACCTGTACGAGAACACTAGGTATTTATATGGTAATCTTGAAACCGGAGTTCAATAATAGTTTGTAGTTTCATCCAATCTGATATTTGACTTCTCAAACCTCACCTGGACGAGAACACTAGGTCTGTATATGGTAATCTTGCAACCTGAGTTTAATAATAGTTTGCAGTTTCATCCAATCTGATATTTGACTTCTCAATAATAGGTTGCAGCTTCATCCATTTTGATATTTGACTTCTCAAACCTCACCAGGACGAGAACACTAGGTCTGTATATGGTAATCTTGCAACCTGAGTTCAATAATAGGTTGTAGTTTCATCCATTCTGATATTTGACTGCTCAAACCTCACCTGTACGAGAACACTAGGTCTGTATATGGTAATCTTGAAACCGGAGTTCAATAATAGTTTGTAGTTTCATCCAATCTGATATTTGACTTCTCAAACCTCACCTGGACGAGAACACTAGGTATGTATATGGTAATCTTGCAACCTGAGTTCACTAATAGGTTGCAGTTTCATCCAATCGATATTTGACTTCTCAATAATAGGTTGCAGTTTCATCCATTTTGATATTTGACTTCTCAAACCTCACCAGGACGAGAACACTAAGTATGTATCTGGTAATCTTGCAACCTGAGCTCAATAATAGGTTGTAATTTTATCTAGTCTGATATTTGACTTCTCAAACCTCACCTGGACGAGAACACTGGGTCTGTATATGGTAATCTTGCAACATGAGTTCAATAATATGTTGCAGTTTCATCCAATCTGATATTTGAATTCTCAATCCTCACATGGAAGAGAACACTGGGTATGTATATGGTAATCTTGTAACCTGAGTTCAATAATAGGTTGCAGTTTTATCCAATCTTATATTTGACTTCTCAAACCTCACCTGGAAGAGAACACTAGGTCTGTATATGGTAATCTTGCAACCTGAGTTCAATAATAGGTTGCAGTTTCATCCAATCGATATTTAACTTCTCAAACCTCACCTAGACGAGAACACTGGGTCTGTATATGGTAATCTTGCAACCTGGGTTCAATAATAGGTTGTAGTTTCATCCATTCTGATATTTGACTTCTCAAACCTCACCTGGACGAGAACACTGGATCTGTATATGGTAATCTTGCAAACTGAGTTCAATAATAGGTTGCAGTTTTATCGAATCTGATATTTAACTTCTCAAACCTCACCGGACGAGAACACTGGGTCTGTATATGGTTATCTTGCAAACTGAGTTCAATAATAGGTTGGAGTTTCATCCATTCTGATATTTGACTTATCAAACCTCTCCTGGAAGAGAACACTGGGTCTGTATATGGTAATCTTGCAACGTGAGTTCAATTATAGGTTGCAGTTTCATCCAATCTTATATTTGACTTCTCAATCCTCACATGGACGAGAACACTGGGTATGTATATGGTAATCTTGCAACCTGAGTTCAATAATAGGTTGCAGTTTCATCCAATCTGATATTTGACTTCTCAAACCTCACTTGGACGAGAACACTGGGTCTGTATATGGTAATCTTGCAACCTGAGTTCAATAATAGGTTGTAGTTTCATCCATTCGGATATTTGACTTCTCAAACCTCACCTGGACGAGAACACTGGATCTGTATATGGTAATCTTGCAAACTGAGTTCAATAATAGGTTGCAGTTTTATCCAATCCGATATTTAACTTCTCAAACCTCACCTGGACGAGAACACTGGGTTTGTATATGGTAATCTTGCAAACTGAGTTCAATAATAGGTTGCAGTTTCATCCATTCTGATATTTGACTTCTCAAACCTCTCCTGGAAGAGAACACTGGGTCTGTATATGGTAATCTTGCAACGTGAGTTCAATAATAGGTTGCAGTTTTATCCATTCTTATATTTGACTTCTCAAACCTCACCTGGACGAGAACACTGGGTCTGTATATGGTAATCTTGCAAACTGAGTTTAATAATAGGTTGCAGTTTCATCTATTCTGATATTTGACTTCACAAACCTCACCTGGACGAGAACACTGGGTCTGTATATGGTAATCTAGCTTGCAACCTGAGTTCAATAATAGGTTGCAGTTTCATCTAATCTAATATTTGACTTCTCAACCTCATCACCTGTACGAGAACACTGGGTATTTATATGGTAATCTTGCAAACTAAGTTCAATAATAGGTTGCAGTTTCATCCAATCTGATATTTGACTTCTCAAACCACACTTGGAAGAGAACACTGGGTTTGTATATGGTAATCTTGCAAACTGAGTTCAATAATAGGTTGCAGTTTCATCCATTCTGATATTTGACTTCTCAAACCTCACCTGGACGAGAACACTGGATCTGTATATGGTAATCTTGCAAACTTAGTATGGCTTGTTTTGTTTCCGATTATGTGTTTGACCACAATTTTGACCAACCTGACCACAATTTTGACCAACTTGACCACAAATTTGATCAACTTGACCACAAAATTGACCAACTTGACCACAAATTTGACCAACTTGACCACAAATTTGATCAACTTGACCCCAAAATTGACCAACTTGACCACAAATTTGATCAACTTGACCACAATTTGGACCAACTTTACCTCGATCCGGACGCCTTTGACCTAGATATTTTGAGACAAAAGCAAATCTATCCTCTATTATTGTACTCTTCTCTCTTGTCCGAAAAATTAAGGTTTCAATTTTGGTCTCAAATTTCGTTGCCTCTCAAATCCTCACTCTGATACATCTTTTAGATTTCAATTCCCTCTCAAAGTTGAGAAAGTTTTTATAATTACCTCTCAAATTTGAGAAAACCTTTTCTTATTCCCTCTCAAATTTCATTTCCCCCCTTCTCAAATTTTCAGAATGATTTCAAATCTAATCCTTCTCTATAAACAGAGGGAGATGAAGATCTTAATTTCTTTCACTTATACCCCTTTCTTCTTCCGTACCTCTTACCTCGCATACATCTATGTACCTTATTCATTCTCCGGAGAGGTAACCTATGTAGCTTTTACTTTCGAATATTTATTTCAAATTAGGGTTTCTTTTTTGTTGGTTGGTATCTCCTTCATAGATGTACTTGTATGTTGTTATTTACTGCTTCGCAATTCTTGGTATTTGGTTGTTATCTCTTTCCATAGATTACAACCAAACTCAGGGTTTATACATGGTTATGAAGCTTTTATTAATAGGTTGTTCTTATTACATTAATATTATACCTTTGTTGGTTGTAATCTCCTTCCATAGATTTCAACCAGAATTTGGGGTTTTGTATTTTCGTTCACTGCTAGGTTTGATGTCATTTTAGTTCAAATGCCTAATATGTTGTTTGTTGTTTGGTTTTTTTGGTATGAAGATGTTGTCAAGTCAGGATTCTCACACTTCAGATCATGTTGTGTCTACCAATGAAACTGGTTATGCATTTGATGTTCGTAGTACTCCATCTCATGGTGGTTATGAAAATGGTTCTCTATCTAATGAAGCTTATCTATCTCATGATGAAACTCAATTTGATTCTGACTTGGAGGAGACAGAACTTCCACACATACTCTTGGTGGAAATAGATGAATGTGGAAGACCATTTGGCGAATATGCATCCAAGTTTGCAACTCGTGTAGGGGACATCATTCGAATTCACTGTACAATTGACTACAAAGACTGGAGGCTCATTCCTGCAGCCTTCAAAGACCAAGTCTGGAACATGCTCATGGTAACTTATTATCTCATATGCATTTCATTCTATGGTTTTCTCCGCATATACATATCAGTGTTTATAGACCAACTACCTAGTTATTGTTCATGGGTGACAAAAAATACTTTGTCGTTTCAGGACAAAGTTAATTTCGCATATGATGAGTCTCTTGTCAGGCCATTTGTCCAAAAAATATTTCCCCAGAAGTTTTGTTCATTCAAATGGTAGTTACGCCTTAAAATTCTGAAAAAGCTTCAGAATCGCGAAGAGATGGATGCAGCATGCCCTTATGGTGTTAATGCTGACGTTTGGAAATGATTTGTGCATAATGAGTACCAGCCTGGCATGCAGGATAAGTATGCTAGATATGCTGAGAACCAGCGGAAGAGAAGGATTCGACATTGTTTAGGTAGACTCTCCCATGCCAACAAATCCTCAGAGTTGTAAGTACTTTCTAACCTAGTGATCTTAATATTAAACTCTCAAACTATTTTATTTGGACAACCCTTACTGACCATAATGATTGTACATGCCAAAAAAGAAGGTAGGGTTATCTGTACAAGTGGTGAGATCGGATGCTGGCTCATGTAGGGAAAAATAGAGTTGTACATCCAAGTGAAGTTGAAGCATATGTGAGTATTGGACCATCATATGTTGTTCAGAGTTCAAATAAATTTAATTTTTTACCGTTTGGTTCTTTTGGATTTCAGGAAAAAGTGAAGATTGTCGTAGAAAAGAGAAAGGCTGAATATGAAGCTGGTTTTGAGGCTATTGTAGATCTTACCAATGATCCAGTTACTGAAGTTTTTGGGGATGAATCTAATCGAAGTTATTGCCGAGGCTTTTCATCGAATGTTACCAAGAAGCAAGCAATACAAGGAAAATTTGGTTCTTCAATAGCCGCGAGTGCAAAAGCCAATTCATTTACTCCAGCTGGTAATGAAGGCATGATGGACAGGATCCAAGAAGAGTTAAGTGTTTTCTCAAATGTGAGCTTCAATATGTAATTCATTTACGTCATTAATTTTTATAGTTATAGATTATAAATTTTTTAATCAACTATTGAATTGAATGGGTTGGTTTTGGTTATAGGCTGTTTTCAATTTCATGGCAAGCCAACAGAACAATGCCAATTGTCAAAGCAGAGCACAAGTCCCAGATATCCATTCTCCGGTCGTTCAACCTGGTGCTGATGCTAATACTATACCTACTGAAGGAGAGCCTCAAGTTCGTCTTGTTAACATAAAAAGGGAGACAGTCGCAACATGTTATGTGGTTAACGGATTGCATGGGGAAATCTGTCACGGGGTGATTGTTAATCATGACGAGAGGAAGGTATGCATTGAGGGTGTTGTTGATGTGCACTATCCTGTACCCAATTCTCCTCAAGGCCCGTAAAAATGCTTCACATTGGTTGATTATGTATCAGGTGGATTTTTAATATGGCCTGCAAACCGGTTGGTCTTGCAACCGGTAAATTAAGCAGTTTGGAACTTATGTTTTGGTGCAGCTTTCCTTACTTTTTATACATATGATGTTGCTTATATTTTGTTGTGTTCTTTTGATTTATTTACTCTTTAGTTAGAGTGTAACTCTGAAAGCTTCTTAAGTCTTTCCTGCAAACCGGTTGGTCTTGCAAGATCTAAGCAGTTTGAAACATTTTTTTTTTGTGCAGCTTTCCTTACGCTAATGTATACATACTGCTGCTTATACTTTTTGGAGTCTTTTTTCACTCTCTATCTAGAGTGTTGTACTCCAGAAAAGTTCCTTTCAGTTTTGTGTCACATTAAACATTTCTTAAAAATACACTTCTCCGAGTGTATCTGGTTGAAATTATTTGTGTATATCTATATATGGATGTCTTTTATTTACTTGCTTTTATTTGTCCCCCACCCTTTTTAACTCCGCCATTTTAAATGTCGGTCCCTAGCCCGGGTAAAGGAGGAGGGAAGAGGGGAATCCATGTATCCTCTTCTGATATTTTATATCGTTTTTTTGTCTGTTTTCAGGAACTTTGGTGTGGACAAGAATGTTGATACAGAAGTTTATCAGTTGTGTTTCTTTCATATATGCAAATCGTATGAGCAGAGGATACCGGAGGTCGCCTTTTTAATATTAGGTTTGTTAGCCATACCTATTATGATCTCTTCAAATATTTCATTTGCTTATTCAGCTGCCTTGCATCTGACCGATAATTATTTGTTTTGCAAGGTTTCATGGATTCTAACACCCGAAGCTGAACATTACCTACTATGGAGAAAGTTGGCAACTTATTTTAATCTCAGGTTTGTTTTATTACCTATTATGATCTATTTAAGCTACATCTATTCATTCTTTTCAAGTATATGAGTTACATGATTTCTTCCAAAAAGTAAAACTTACTACCATCGAGTTTTTGGAGTGGAGATGTTATGGTCATTAGGTTTGCTATAATTGAATGAGATAAATGCAGCTAACCTGACGAGCAAAACATTCTCCTCTCTAATTTTACTGGTGAGTGAGCTATTATAATTATTATTTTCCTGGTTATCATTCTCTACCTCATTATTAGTTTCCTGGTTATCATTCACTACCTCCGGCTGATACACTTACATGCTACAATTCTCTTTTTGTTTTGTGAGATTTCACTGATGCTAACACCTGAAGCTGGAGAATACCTATTGCAGAGAGTTGACAACTAATTGTAATCTCAGGTGTGTTTTCTTTACCTATTGTGATCCCTTTGAGTATGTGTTTCACATGATTCCTTCCAAAAGGTACAACTCACCACCGTAATTAACTCTATGGTGGGTAAACTTTTGACACATTAGAGTTTCTTGCATTACTTGCTCAAAATTTGGTACCATTGTCTTTGTTTTTCGAGAATTCATTGATGCGAACCCCTGAAGCGGATTAGTCCCACTGTGTGGGGGTCAATCATGAAGCTAGTTAAACAAGCGACCTTGGAAAGCTGTACCAAGCGACGGAAAGAACTTGCACCAGTAGAGACATTCTTTTCTCTACTTCTATTAATTAGTGAGTAAAGTCTTGATATATCAGTACATTGTTTGTTGTCATTTTAATTTAACATATGAAACCATTTATATAAATTCCAAGTGACATGTCTGTCAAATATAAACTTTTGATGCTTAGGTTTCCATGTTCATATAAAAACAGTGAGAATGTATATGCATTACAAACTTGCTTCTGTTAGAAACTGTTGAAAAACACAACCTTGTCATTTTCTTATAACATAGGGAACCATGTAAGTTTTTTTGCCTCAAGCAGTTGTTTCACTCACATATACTTAGGTATCTGAATGAATGATGAGGCAAATCTTGGTTCAATTGGTTGGTCTATAATGAGAATGTATGTATTGAATAATGACAAGGAACATGTAAGTGAATTGCTAAAATTACTGAATGAATCTCTCTCCTATGAGAGTTGTTTCTAATTTGAGTTTCTATTTCATTTTTGTTGTTTTTTCAGGATACTGGAATCGATGGCAATAGCTGATGCCATGAGCTGGCTAAGGCTACTCTGATGTCAAAGGACGACTTCTTTTGGATGATCATGAACAACTCTTTTTCAGCCAAGGTATAATGCAGAACAACACTTTTATATTTAAAAACTGCTGAAAAACACAACCCATGTCATTTGATTATAACCATATAGGGAACCATGTATTTTTTTAGGCTTAAGAGGTTCTTTCAATGTAAGAATGACAATTGTATATACTTGCGTATGTGAATGAATTAGGAGATAAACCTTGGTTCAATTGGTTGTTGTATGGATTTGTGAAATGAATGAATTCCTTGTGCTGCTAGAAAGGGAATGTATGTACTGTGGAACGAGATTGAGTTATGGGTTTCAGATTCAGTATTGTAGGTTGAAAAATGAATTGCAATGCATCTTCAGAAATGGATTGCATTGCATTGCAGGGTCCAATTATGGGAGCTTATTTATAACATAAAAAAAAACGTTGTTTTTTTTTTTTCAAACTATTTTTTTTTTTTTTCAAACTATTTTTTTTACCACGTCGAATCAACGTTATAAAATCTGTTAGTAATTAGCACACCTGGCAAATGCATTACTGTTACAATCAATCGTCAACGTCTAAATCCGTTAGTCTATATGTTACAAGCGATAGACACGTGGCAGACGCTAAACGTTATATCAGTTGTTACGATCGGATCACATTCTGAAAGTCATTATATCCAAAATGTTACAATGAAACATCAACGTTTGAAGCCGTTACTTTAAATGTTAAAAAACAATTTACACGTGTCATACGGCAGCCGTTAGACTGAGCTATCACGGTTTTAAATCGTTACAATAACTATTAAATCCAATCCGTTACAATCAACTAAGCAACGATTACAATCGTTGTTGTAGCTGTTACAAGAAAGGACAGGTGGCATTGAGCCAACCGTTACACACAAAATCGTCGTTATAGTATCTGTTACACCAAACTGTTACAGTCTAACCGTTATGTTCTGTACAATAACGGCTATTCGTTATAACAAAATGACATCAAGATAAATCTTATGTTGACTAGATAACCGTTGGTGTATTTATTCCAACGAATGAAACCATTATTTAATAAAATTTTATTGTAACGAAATGAACCGTTGATAAATTACTGTAACACTAATACTAAAGTCACTTTTCCAACGTTTTTCTGACGTTACAATATAAAGATACTAACGTTTTTTCAACGTTACAAAATCCCTGATTTCGTGTAGTGATTACTAACCTCAAAGGTAATGATGATGTCATCGTTGTAGCTCGTTACTTCTTCACGTTCTTCACGTCTTCGAGTAATACTTGTATGTCTCGTATTCCTAGACTTTCTAGTCTAACCTATACGAAGTTGTCTCTAGTACATAATCAAGAGACTCTTAGATGAGTTTTCATTCACTAAAATATGACAACCAAACTTGACATACCAAAGCTTGGTGGGTTCAACCGAGCTATGCTCTAACAAATGAAAATTAAGAAGAAAAAAAATTCCTCATCAAGCAGTATAGAAACGATATAATCGTACACAAATACCTATGGATATGAAAAAAAAATATTGATCCATAAAGAATTTTGTGTGGACAAGCTTCAAACTTACTCACTTTTTTTTTCGAAAAGGAGGAAAGCCCTCATTCATTGATTTGAATCTCTGACTCCTCGTTATATAGAGCAGTAGAGTAATTTACATTTACAGCACAAGTTCGAAATTTAAAATTGCTTAAAGGGACTCTAAGATTTTCACCTGACCTTAAGTAGCGTGTAGCTAATCTGTTACAGTAAGAAATAGACTCAGTTACGTTTGCTTTCCAGAATTGAAAATGAAGATTGTTTAAAAGTACTCTAAGATTTTCGCCAGACCATATGTTGTTTATAGCTAATCTATACAGTAGGTAGATATATGAGCTGCTTCTATAATTTGAAATCTAATTTTCAAAATGAACCCGTGGACTTTGAAGTTTATACAGTTTGTAACAGTACAACCGAAGTCTTCACTGATATTGTATCTTCTTTCCCTTACTCTGGCATATATCCCAATCAAAAGCAGGAGAGTAGGTTCTGAATCACTTTGGAAGATGATGTTGTGTCCACTCCATTGTGTTTCCCATTGAAAAGCAATTTCAGCACCTCTCAGTTCCAGCTCTTCTCTGGTTCTACAATTTGCATTGGATCATCTTGCTTTTCTTGTGATCCCTGCATAATCACAAGAGAAAATATGATTATATTTTACTAATCAAACTTACTTATGTCGTTAATGTTATCACCCAAACTTTACTAATGACATCTGCAAACCAATTTATTTAATCAAATGATTATTATTATTTCAATATCAGTAAATATGATCATATATGGCATAAACAATTTTGTATATTGATATATTTTTGTGTTGAATCACATTGTAGTTGCACCAAACTCCAAATCATATTTGACAGTACGTAGTGTTAGAGCATTGCTCGGTCGAACTCGCATCCGTTGCTATCTCAAGCATGTTTTTCAATGTTAGTGATCGAAACTATAAGTCTTGATTTCTAGTCTACTATAGCTATGGTCTCGGACTAGGATAGAAAGTGTAGTTGAGCTCAAGAACTCCATGGAAATCATCATACAAGACGAAGGACTACTCAAGGAACCGGTGGAACTTCATCGACTAAAAGGTATGTGGAGACTTGAACTTATCTATCACTCAAAAGTCTATTTATCTCCTATCTTGAGACAAAAGTCGTTTTGCTATATAGACTAAGATTATACACATTTGGTATTTCGAGCCGAGTTTATCTCGCCTATCTATTTCTCGAAATATATGTTGGTAAGCTTTCTCTTTAGCCGAATTCATCTTTACCTAGTGACGAAAGTCATGTTATGTTTCAATCACTTTGAAAATTGCTCTGACGAAAAATGGTTTGTGAAATAACAACTATATAACGTCCTCTGAGAATGTTTCAATGATTGCAATGAGAGTTTAGATTACATAACCAGGGTAGGATATAAGCATTGTTGTGGAAACACATATATGTATAAGTCCTTATTCCTTGAACCAAAGTTTGTGAACTTTGTTGATCAAGAGAACCGGAATGGTGGCGTGAGCCAAGTCCGCGAATCGGCGGAAGTTCTCGACCCGAGAATTTCTGCTGGAGTTTGTGAACTCCTTCCGTGGACTTAAGTCCACGAACCCAGTCCGTGAACTTGAGTTGGTTATATCTAAAAACGATTGTTCTTGAACTCATGTTTAAATAAACTAAGGAATGCTTTTGCAAACCGTGGGTATAAAGTTCATGAACCGATTCGAGTGAATCAAATCGTTTTTTCTTCTATTGTGTCTTGTGTAGTTACATAAATATCTAAGCAATTGAACAACTCTCTAACTAGTTCATTTAAGTCATTTGAACTAGTTATGGTGAAGAAGAATTTGGTTGATATGAAATTGCTCATATGGCTAACCTTTGGTTAACTATTGTTGAACCAACAAATGTACATGTTTGGGTACGGTTACACAAGCCTAAAACATGCATTTCATGTGTGTATAACAAGCTAAGTTTTCGATCTAACAGTTGAGAAATATTAGCTTGAATCTAATCAGGTTTTCATATAACGGTGAATATTAAATGCTTTGTTACCAAGCTAACATTGATTGGAAACCCTGATTTGAAAGACTATATAAGAAAGAACTCTAGCAACTGGGAAATCTAATCCCCACACCTTACGTGTGATACTAGTTGTATAAGCTAGAGTCGATTCTCCTTTAACCTTGGGTTTTTCTTCTCTAAACCAGGTTAACGACTTAAAGACTTCATTGGGATTGTGAAGCACCGATGCTACTTTCTCGTAGTTGTGTGATCTGATCTTGATGTTTCTATCGTACGAGTACAATTGTAATAATTGGCTTGAGATTTCTATCTCCGATAGGCAAGATAAAAAGAAGTCACAAACATCTTCGTCTCATCGTTTGTGATTCCGAAATACCTTTTTCCCTACGTCGATTAAGATTATTGTGAGGTGATCGATAATACTAGGATGTTCTTCGGGAATATAAGTCCGGGTTATCGATTGGTTCCTATTCGACTTGATTTATCAAAAGACGGAACAAAACTCGTAGGTATATTCGTGGGAGACAGATTTATCTATTACCGTAGACTTTTCGTGTGATACAGATTTGTTTATTAAAGTCTTCGACTTTGGGTCGTAGCAACTCTTAGTTGTGGGTGAGATCAGCTAAGGGAATCAAGTACGTAGCATCCTGGTGGGATCAGAGACGTATGAGCATAATTGTACCTTGGATCAGTGTGAGATTGGTTGGGGTTCAACTACAGTCCCAGGGCCAAGTTAATTTGGAGTAGGATAGTGTCTGTAGCGGCTTAATACAGTGTGTGTTCAATCTGGACTAGGTCCCGGGGTTTTTCTGCATTTGCGGTTTCCTCGTTAACAAAATTCTGGTTGTGCGTTGTTCAATCAATTAGAATATCCGACCATTTGGTTGTTGATTTAAATTGATTGAGACTTGGATATTGGTCTTTGGTACCATCCAAGTTATCTCTCTAGTATTTGATAAAGACTCGAAGATTTCTATTTGCTTGAGTATATATCAAATTGAGAGATTGAGATATAAACTCTTTGATATACTTTTTGTCTAAATTGAGTCTGACTATCTAGTTGATTCTCTAAAAAGTATATTAGAGTTTGTCCATACAGATTGCTAAGCGAAATATTGGGTGTGGTTGTTGTACCCCCGCTTTTTCATGTTGTTATTTGTTTACGTCACATTAATATTCTATCTATAGAAGGACATATAATCAAGTACCGTGGAAAAATCATGCTACACTTTAGATAGTTTCAATACATATGATTGTTGCGCTTTAATAACCTCCCAAGGAGATTTTTCAAGTCTGGTTAATCCAACATTTGCGAAGCCTGTGAGTACCCCAAAGCATGACATTCCAATGCCTATCATAATGAAACTGAATGTTGTTTTATGATTTTCTTTTTAGTTTCCTCATACATCTTATTTACGATTGTCTCCAACTCCTTTTTTTTTTCTTCCAAAAACTCATTTGCGAAGATTGTACAAACATAAATCACAATTTATAGTGTCATTGAAGAAATAAAAAGTGATACAAAATGATCACTAATGACTTTTTGCTTACCTGCAGCCTACTTTAAAAGTACCTCCTATTTAATTCTTTGTCATGGAAGTTTCATTTTATTTTACTTTTGATCGATCATAGAAGGTTAATTTGGAACATGTTTCGTATGATTTAAATTTCACATGGCTAACAATACAAAGTCATGCAATTTCTTTCCAATCCAATAGTAACTCGATCACGATTTCCGACAAATAAACCAAAACGAGATTTTTCACTTTATGAGCCTTACCAACGTATTACATGAAAATTTTATGCAACACACAGGCTGAACTAGTTGGGGGTCGTTTGGGCTATATATTACAGATAACGATGCCATTCGTTTATCTTTAAAATGCCACATTTGCTGTCTGAGATGAAAAAGCCACGGCTAAAATTGAAACACTTCCATTTCCTACTATTTCACTCAAAATGATCTCCAGAAAAGAACACAATCCCCACGACTAATAAGAAGAAAAAAAATACTGAAAGCTTGTGAACAAAGAAACAGGAAAATTTTTAGGATACATTAATGAATAAGGATGATTGATTGTGAACAAAGAGGATATGATAAAACCTATTACTACAAACAAGGGAACAACATTAGATATTCCTTATCCTCTTCTCCTCTAAAACTACATATTTAGTTGTTGTTTTAATACATTACACCCACCCTTTCTCTCTTTTTTCCTTTATGTAATCATTTTGATATCATAATAATTATTGAAAATTAAGATAATTCATCCAGCAGGATGATACATATGTTACTAAAAGAAATTTTATCCATAAAGAATTTTGTGTGGATAAGTTTCAATCTTACTTAGGTCGTTTGTGTTATTATTCAAACTTTACTACTGTATTATGATGACATCTGCAAACACTTTATTTAATGAAATGATTAATTTAATATAGGTGAATATGATTATATGGCATAAACTGTTTTGTATATTGATCTATTTTTGTGTTGAATCACATAATAAATCTATCTAATTCCAAATTAGCAATGTTGCAAATTAGATTTCACAGTAGTTTTATGTTTATTTCACATTAATATTCTATAATGGAGCATATAATCAGGCACTACGAAAAAATCATGTTGCAAAATAGGTAATTTCAGGACACAGTTGACCGTTGGGCTTGATTAACATCTCGAGAAAAAAGGAGCATATAATCGGGCACTACGGAAAAATCATGTTCTGGAATAGGTAATTGTTAGAGCATTTCTCGGTCGAACTCGCATGTGTTGCTATCTCAAGCATGTTTGTCAATGTTACTGATGAAAACTATAAGTCTTGATTTCTAGTCTATTATAGCTAAGTCTCGGACTAGGATAGAAAGTGTAGTTGAGCTCAAGAACTCCATGGCAATCATCACACAAGACGAAGAACTACTCAAGGAACTGGTGGAACTTCATCGACTAAAAGTTATGTGGAGACTTGAACTTATCTATCACTCAAAAGCCTATCTACTCTATCTCCTATATTGAGACAAAAGTCGTTTTTCTAAATAGACTTTGATTATACACATTTGCTATTTTGAGCCGAGTTTATCTCGCCTATCTATATCTCGAAATATGTGTTGGTAAGCTTTTGCTTTGGCCAAGTTCATCTTTACCTAGTGACGAAAGTCATGATATGTTTCAATCACTTTGAAAATTGCTTACTTTGACGAAAAATAGTTTGTGAATAACAACTATATAATAACGTCCTCTAAGAATGTTTCAATGATTGAAATGAGAGTTTAGATTATATAACCAATATTGGATAAAAACATTGTGTGGTAACACATATATGTATAAGTCCTTTTTCCTTGAACCGAAGTTTGTGAACTTTGTTGATCAAGAGAACCGGAACAAGAGCTGTGAACTCAGTCCGCGAACTGGCGGAAGTTTTCGATCCGAGAAATTCTGCTGGAGTTTAAGAACTCGTTCCGGTAACTTAAGTCCGCGAACCAAGTCTGCGAACTTAAGTTGGTTATATCTAAAGACGATTGTTTGTGAACTTATATTTATATTAATTAAGGAATGCAAAATGCAAACCGTGGCTATAAAGTTCATAAACTAATTCGAGTGAATCAAATCGTTTTTGCTTCGATTGTGTCTTGTGTAGTTACATAAGATTTCCTTGCAATTGAACAACTCTTTAACGAGTTCATTTGAGTCATTTGAACTAGCTATGGTGAAGAAGAATATGGTTGATATGAAAGTGCTCATATGACTAACAATTTGGTTAACTATTGTTGAACCAACAAATGTACATGTTTGGGTACGGTTACACAAACCTAAAATCGTGCATTTCATTTGTGTGTAACAAGCTAAGTTTTCGATCCAACGGTAGAAAGATATTATCTTGAATCTAATCAGGTTTTCATCTAACGGTGAATATTGAGTGCTTTGTTACTAAGCTAACATTGATTGCAAACCCTAATTTGAAAGACTATATAAGGGAGAACTCTAGCAACTGGGAAACCAAATCCCCACACCTTCTGTGTGATACAAGTTGTATAAGCTAGAGTCGATTCTCATTTAACCTTAGGTTTATTCTTGAAAACCAGGTTAACGACTTAAAGACTTCATTGGGATTGTGAAGCCAAACTAATATAACTTTATCGTAGTTGTGTGATCTGATCTTGATGATTCTATCGTGTTGAGTACAATCGTAACGATTGGCTTGAGATTAATATCTCCGATAAGCAAGATTTAAAAGTAGTCACAAACATCTTCGTCTCATCGTTTGTGATTCCACAATATCTTCTTTCGTCCCGTCGATTAAGATTATTGTGAGGTGATTGATAATACTAGGTTGTTTTTCGGGAATATAAGTCCGGGTTATAATTGGTTCATGTTCACCTTGATTTATCAAAATACAGAACAAAACTCGTAGGTATTTCTGTGGGAGGCATATTTGTTTATTAAAGTCTTCGACTTTGGGTCGTAGCAACTCTTAGTTGTGGGTGAGATCAGCTAAGGGAATCAAGTATGTAGCATCCTGCTGGGATCAGAGACGTAGGAGCATAATTTTACCTTAGATCAGTGTGAGATTGGTTGGGATTCAACTACAGTCTAGACCGAAGTTAATTTGGAGTAGACTAGGTCCCGGGGTTTTTCTGCATTTGCGGTTTCCTCGTTAACAAAATTCTGGTGTCTGTGTTATTTCTATTCCGCATTATATTTTGTTATATAATTGAAATATCACAAGTTGTGCGTTTGAATCAATCAATTGGAAATCCTACCTTTGGTTGTTGATTGAAATTGATTGATACTTGAACATTGGTCTTTGGTACCGTTCAAGTGATTTCTCTTGTATTCGATTAGACTCGCAAATTTCTATTTGCTTGAGAAATAATTGAATCAAGAAAGAGAGATATAACTCTTTGATATACTTTATTAAGATTGAGTCTAGTTGATTCTCTTGAAAGTATATTGGAGTTTTTCCATACAGATTGATAATCGAAATATAGGGTGAGGTTGTTGTACCCCCGCTTTTTCAGTTTTTTATAATAGTTGACCGTTGCTTTTGAATAGCATCCCAGAAAAAATGATAAGATTAACTAATCCAAGTCCGATTAATCCAAAATTATTGAAGTCTGTAAGCATCCCAAAGTATGATATTGCAATGTTTATGTCACCGAAATTGAATGCTATTTAAAAATCAATACAGTTGAATTGAAAAAATTAGGTCCAAAAAATGCTTTTTCTCTCTCTTCGCTTTTTTTGCGATTTCATGGCGAAATCTTTCTTCTCCGAGTAAACCGAAGAACAGCTTGGGGGTTTAGATTTATCATGAGCATGGGGATGTAAATGAGGAACCTGATTAAGGTACGAGGCTGTTGATGGGGACGAGATTTTCCTTGTTTTTTCTTTTCCTTTTTCTTTGTTTAGGTTGCCCATTTCTATGTTGTTAATTAGTGATTCTGCTGGGGTTTCCTTCTAGGCATGTTCCTTATTTAAGTTTTAATGTTTAATCATGATACTAGTATGGTTGATTAGGTTTTCGTTCTGTTTGTTGGGGTTTTCCTTCTAGGCATGTTCCTTATTTAAGTTTTAATCTTTAATCATGATACTAGTATGGTTGATTAGGTTTTCGTTCTGTTTGTTTTGCTAAATTTATTTGGGTTCAAGAACTAGGGTTGCAATTTACGGTCTTTTAATTGGGTCGTTTTTTGATTTGTCTCAAGTGTTCTCTCTTCAGATTATAGAATTAATCCTTATCTCTCCCTCTTTGTTCTCTCTGTTCTATGAATTGATGATGCTTGTTGTTAGGGGCTGTGGTTTCCATTTTATTAAGTGATGTAATGCTTGCTCCCCTCTTTTGAGCTGGGGGTTTTCTTGATCCGTTTTATATATCGATTATTGATGCTCCAACTAGGTATTTGATGATCCTTATCTTATATATTAAATTGGTTTTTTTGTTAAAGTCCAATTAGAAATTTAGCTTTCTTTTCCTTCTCTTATGTTTCATCTAGGAATGAGATGTTCTAAATAATTTAATTATGTATGGTTTTGAAACTGTGGTGATGGTCAAATAGGATTTATGTAAGTTCTTGTTAATAGGGATGTGTAATTCCTTTTGTTTTAGTGACAATGCATTTACAGTTTGTGAAATTTGTTCTGAAATCCAGTTTAGCTTTATGTAAATTCTTTTGAATTTGAAGTGCTAATCAATATGAAATTAACTAGTTATAATCTAAGAATATGTAACTTCCTATGAACTTGTGATTGTGGTGCTAATCTTTATGAAATTATAATCTAGGAATTGCTAGTTATAATCTAAGAATATGTAACTTCCTATGAAGTTGTGATTGTGGTGCTAATCTTTATGAATTATAATCTATGATTGTGGTGCTAATATTTATGAATTATAATTAAGGATTGTGTAACTTCCTTTTAAGTTGTGGTTAGATGTTCTACTTGGTGTTTTGGAGTCTGTTTTGAAAAACCATTTACAGTTTTTAACCAATCCGTTGACATTGTCCTGTTTGACTCGTGGTTTCTCCCCTATTTGCTTTATTCTTTTCTTGTACCCGGCTGTGGTATTTTTTCCTCGTGTGAATATAATGTTTTATATTGGATCTGTTTAATTAGGTTTAAGTTTTCGCTATTAGCCATGTCTTGGATATGATTAACCTTCAGTAGGAAAATATCTCTTAATTCCCTATTCCCTTTTTCCTTTTCTTTTTAGGGCCTCTATTGTTTAGTGTTCAGTAATTAGGATCTCT
Source organism: Papaver armeniacum (assembly GCA_023531295.1). Taxonomy (NCBI): domain Eukaryota; kingdom Viridiplantae; phylum Streptophyta; class Magnoliopsida; order Ranunculales; family Papaveraceae; genus Papaver; species Papaver armeniacum. Next base: position 44,318 of record JAJJWW010004692.1, on the reverse strand, counting down.
TTTTCTTTTGGGTGTATCCTACTAAATAATTTCATTTGTACATTTTTTTTCAAACCTTTGTGTTTTTTTAGTTTTTTATTAGAATTCGGGTTATCTTAAACCTCCTCAGCGCCTCTTCTGTTTGTACCTAGTATGAAGAAATGATACCCTCTGTCCCAAACCCATGCTCCTATGATCTGACTAACCCCCAGGTAAGCCCACTCAAAATACTTTGGTCATATAAAATTTGCTTCATTAATTTGTTGTTTTCTCTTTATTGTTTAACTTCAGCTTGGCTTAAGCATTGCTCATTTTCCTTTTTTTTTTAAGTTGTATCTAGTCTTTAAAGCATCTACGTGTAACACTTTAATTGTCGGAGTTCATTATATTCTTTTATAACTGCTACAGTAACTTCATCTGCCAAAATGAGCATTCTATCATGGAACTGCCAGAGTCTCAACCAACAAAACGCAATACAACATCTTCGAATTTTGATATCACTGCACAAACCATCCTTTGTTTTTTTATACGAAACTCTAGCTACCAAAAATCATAAGCATTTTATCGCACAATCATTTCTCTGTCCCTAAAGTTGGTCGGAGGGGAGGATTATGTTTAATGTGGAAAGATAACTACGATGTGCAAGTCATCTTGCATTCCCATAGTTATATTCACGCCCTTATTACACCCCCGGCACCTGAACACCCTTGGTTATGCACGGGCACCTATGCTCCTCCGCACCCAGTTGTAAGAAAGGATTTTTGGCATGATTTCCCATCAATTTTTTCTAGCATCAATGCACCATGGGTCCTCATTTGCGATTTTAATGAAGTAATTGGCCAAATGGAGAAAAAAGTGGGCAGACAAGTAACATATGCACAAACCCAGCCATTTCTTATCGTAATAGATCAAATGGGACTCATGGATCTGGGATTTCGAGGCGATCCGTTCACCTGGACGAACAATCAACAAGGAAAACATAACATACTAGGTTGGCTCGACAGTGTAATGGAAACTCAACATTGGTGTACGTCCAATCCACATGCAGGGGTCACTCACCTACCGAGAATAGCCTCAGACCATGCCCCAATTCTGCTCCAAATTAGAGCAATCGACTGGGAAGGGAGCAAGAACATTTATGGCTTACCCACCCACAACTGCAAGAAGTGGTGAATTTGGCATGGAACGGGCTCCATGATGCGGATCCTACGGTGAATTTACTGCATTTCAACGAGCGAAATCCTTACCGAATGGAACAAGGAGACTTTCGCCTATCTCCCTACCATGATCAATAAATCAACAGAGCAAATCAAAATTGCTCAACATCAATTTGCCACCCGTGTTGGCAATGATTTGACATATTGGAAACTCCATGAAAAACAACTCAAAGAACAATACATGACTTTACTTGACTTCCATGCAACGTATTGGCGACAAGGATCAAGAATTGAATGGCTATAATCGGGCGATCGTAACACTACTTTCTTCCACATAAAAGCAACAATCCACCGAAGTTGCAATAACATTCGACAACTTCAAGATCACCAAAACAATTGGGTTACTGACAAAGATGTCGTGGTTGGACTAATTATCGATCACTTCACTGATCAATATACGGCTCCAAATACAGGGATCGATGAGAGCCTATTTTCAGCAATAACCCCAAGGTTAACACCCTGCCAATGTGCTTCGCTGACGAAAGAAGTAACCTCTACAGAGATCAAACATGCCCTTTTCTCCATTGGCTCTGAACGTGCTCCAGGCCCGGACGGATACACTAGTAAGTTTTTCATAGTTTTTTTGGGAAACAACACATACACATCTAATAGACATGGTGCGTGATTTTTTCAATTCCTTCAATATCCTCCCGCTTATGAACCACACCAACCTAACTTTAATCCCCGAAATAGACCACCTATCCCAACCGTCACAATTCAGGCCTATAGGACTTTGTAATGTCACCTACAAAATCATATCAAAAAATTCTGGTAAATCGCATTCGTCCCTTACTCCATTCCTGATCAGCCCTTATCATTTATCAAAGCGCTTTTATACCCCAAAGATATGTCCAGGATAACATAGCAATTGATGGAGAGTTTTTTCACCATATTAAACCTCAACCAATACCAAGGATCCCAAAATAACACCGAAATTGGATATCCAGAAAGCCTATGATAGTCTAGATTGGGGTTTTTTTAGAAAAGCCTTTACCAAATTAGGTTTCCCGATATCTTTTATAGAATACATCATGCTTTTCATACCAACGGTCACATATTCAATCAACATCAACGGCACGCCACATGAGTATATCACTCCAACTAGAGGAATAAGACAAGGGGATCCACTCACCTCATATGTGTTTATTATTTGTGTGGAAATACTTTCAACAAATTTGTGAAATCTTGAGGCCCAAAAAGCGGTGGAGGGACTACGCATCTCAAAAAAAGCTCCACCAGTTCTTCATCTTATTTATGCGGACGATCTCCTCGTCACATACAAGGCTTCAACAGAAGGAACGAATCGACTCAAACACTTGCTCCATGCATACAGCGCATCAGCAGGTCAGCACATTAATACATCCAAATCCACCATCATCCATCATCCAAAGCTCAACCAACAATAATTGCTTGACCTTCATCAAGCTTTCAATATTCCCACAACCTCGATACCACCGATCTACCTGGGAATCCAATTCAAGCACGGAAGATCCTCCCGTCATATTTATGAACCTATGCTAAATAGGTTAGCACGCAGGGCAAAGGTATGGATGACGAAGTGCCTAACACCTTCAGGAAGATTAGCTTTGATAAAATCTTCCCTAACCCCTACATCAAATCACATAATGCAAGTACAACTTCTTCTTATCAGTGTCAACAAGAAAATAAATTGTATCACTAGGAACTTTTTCTGAGGACATGACTCCTCGGTTAGGAAGGTCCACCCCTAGGTTATGATAAGCTGACTAGGACCAAATCAGAAGGCAGTCTCGGAATCCGAAAAAGAAACGATCATAATAAAGCACTACTCATGAAGAGGGTCTGGAACATCCACGAGAAACCAGATTCAATCTACGCTAGCCTTTGCAGCGAAAAATATCTTAGGCAGCAACCTCTATTTATAGGAACTCCAGCTACCCCATCTTCAACCAGTCCTCAATGGAGGCAATTAGCATCCCTCATTCCCACAATCAAACAACATCTTCTCCACAAAATTAAAGATGGATTAACAACCCCTATTCAAGAAAACTGGATTCCGAATTTTGATAACACCCTGGATCTGGCGAGCTGTTACCCAATTCATATGGTCGCTGACCTTATTGATCCTTTCGCTCATACTTGGAATCACGATAAACTAAACCTCCTGCCACCCCACATAATCCAACGCATCGTGAATATCCACCTCCCCCCAAAACAACCCAACTGATAGAATTATCTGGCCTTTCACCGAATCCGGAAAGTACACCACATCATCTGGATATCACTGATGAGCCAGCTCATGGGATCATTCCCATCGAAACCCTTTACCACCAACTAAGTTTCTCTGGACACTTCCATGTCCTCCAAAATTACAGCTTTTCTTGTGGAAAGCAATCAACGAAGGCCTCCCGACCTTCGCTATTCTAAACCGTATCCACCTCATCGATACCAACATTTGTCCACGATGTAACACTGGTCCGGAATCTGCTGGCCACATTCTCCTCCATTGTCAAGTGGTTGTGCACGCATGGAACATTTTCCACACAAGACTCCCTAGTCCCTACTCACTTAACCACAACCCAAAATCTTCCAAACTTTCCAATCCCCAAATGACAATCTCACAAATTTTACAATTGAAAACTCACCACTTTGTCAAAACAGCCTTTTGTTTCCTTTTCTGGTCTTTATGGATAGCTAGAAATGATTACATTTATCGAAAACGACAACCAAATCCGGGTAACATCGCCCAGATGGCTCTCTCTCTTCAACAAGAGTACTCTTTGGCGCAAGAGCACCTCCCTTGGGTGCTACCTGGAATACCAGCTCCAGCAAACCCAAGAAATTGAGAACGAACGTCTACTACAATCTTCATAGGCTAGATCAAACCTAATCTAGACTGGGTCAAGATCAACACGGATTTTAGAGCGGCGAGACACCACCTCTTCGAGATGGGGGCTGGATATCTTTGCGGGTTTCATCGTAAGAATCCCAACTTTGCTTGCTATGGATGCTTATCAAGACACCCCATAATAATCACAGACAACATGAAGCGGACTAGCCAATCTATGTGGATAAAAGATTTACGGCGGACAAATGAAGCCAATTAGAGAACCTTACAACTTTATTTTGGTCCTCTGTGTAATTCTTGGTCTTTACTCAAGGAGATGTTAGTCTCTAATTATAATAATATCTTCATGCTTATGTTGTTAGAATAATGCTCGAGTGGGTTTCATCTGCATGGATGCTTATGCAAACACCCTGGTAGCCGTAGCACAGCCACTAGGAATTAACTACCGCCCTCACAGCTGAGTCATGGGCAATGCTCATAGCGACCAGGGCGACAAAAGAACGAAGCTGGCCAAAGGTTCAATTTGAATCCGATTCGGAAAACCTACTTCGATTCCTAACCTCAAATGTCGATCCACCATGGTACATATCAGGAATGATCTCTGAAACCAAACAAATCATGGGTCGGATCCCTCAATGCACCATCAACCACAACTATAAGGAAGGAAATCAAGCAACAGACGGACTAGCCAATCTAGCAGCGGACAAAAGCCAATTAGAGAACCTTACAACTTTATTTTGGGATCACACAATCCCACCATGCATCAATCAAATTGTAATGGATGACACCTTGGGTATTCTTTATCCTCGTGTAATTGCTGCTTAATTATAATAATATCTTCATGCTTCAAAAAAAAATATGTTATTTTATAATTTGTTTGTAGTTTTCTCGACAATTTTAATTATACAATAACTTACAATTGTCTCCAACTCCTTCACTGTTTTCTTCCAAAACCTCATTTTGCAAAACTACTACTAAAATACCTCTGAATTTATAGTGTCACTAAAGAAATAAAAAAATGATACAAAAAGAATCACTGATGAGTTTTTGCTTAGTTGCAGCCTTCTTATTTAGTTATTTGTCATGGAAGTTTCATTTTATTTCCTTGTCATGGAAGTTTCGCGGTAGTTTCATTTTATTTCTTTGTCATGGAATTTTCATTTCATTTTACTTTTCATCCATCATAAAAGGTAAACTTGAAACAGGTTACTACGATCTTTTTGACTTCAAAGGACAACAATGCGCAGTCACGCGATAGATTTGCAACCCAATCCCATCACTAACACACAGGCTGAACTAGTTGGGGTTTGTTCGGGCTAGAGCAGAACGGCCTCCGAAAGAGGCATGATATTACAGATAACACTGCTATCCCTCTATCCTTGAAATGCAAACATTTGCTGTCCGAGATGCAAAAGCCACGGAAAAAATTGAAACACTTCCATTTCCTACCATTTCACTCAAAATGATCTCCAGAAAAATAAGAACACAACCACCACAACTAACACATGTACTAGAGAAATGAAGCAAACAAAAGAAACAGGAAAATTTTGGGGATACATTAATGAAAAAGGATGATGTGAAAGAAAAGGATATGATAAAACCTATTACTACAAACAAAGGAACAGCATTACATATTCCTTCCTTATCTCAATGCTCTCTCTTTTTCCTCTTGAAACAACATACTTAGTTGTTGTTTTAAGACATTACACCCACCCTTTCTCTCTTTTTCTTTTACTCTTTTCTCAAGTTAAAATGGATCAGTAAAGAGATTAACAATCAAAAATAGAAAAACTCCATAATCCAAAGGCTTAGATTTCAATTTATACTTTCTTTTTTCTTCTTTTTCTCTTCAACTTTATAGGAATAATAAAATGAAAATATTATTGCCAGCCTCATTCGCTATTCGGAGTCACTTTCCATGTTTCCCATTGCTTTCAATCCTCTTGGTCTCTGCATAAACCAAACCCAAACAAACAAAATTATTTAAATACAAAAAATTAAAATACAAAAAATAGTACATAAAAGTTCGTTTTTAAAATTTGATTCCATTTATCAAAAATTAATTAATAAATTAATTTTGATTGATTCACCTTCTTGGTCGTTTTCTTCTCTCTAACTTCATATCTTTCCAAGGTTAAATCGCATAACCAGGTTCCTGGGCTCACAAGCTGCACAAACAACAACCACCACAGTCATTATCAGCCGTCCGATCTACTTACCAAAAACCAATATGATCAGATTCCTAAATGTGGGCCCAGTAATCAAAGATCTAAAATAATTGAAAACCACAGACAAGATCTGGTCAGTCAGAGCAAATAACGGACCAGATCAATTAAAACAACTCACTTTCTACGTGTCAAACACCCACTTGGTCCTTTTTTTTTCCTTGCAAAAATAAAGGAATAAACAGCTTTTTTTCTTTATTTTGCTTTTTGAGTAATTTTAGCAAAAAAAAATAAGAATTCTTCTGGTTAAGATTTATTTTCGGAAGAAAAATCAACAGAAATCTCAAAGAAAAAATCAGAGAAGATTAAGGATACATACATTGAGGGTGCGTTGAACGAACTTGGCACGTTTTTTAGGTCTTTGAGGAAGTTTAGAGCCTTTAATCGCCATGAAATCTTCTTCTTTCTCTTTATTTGTTAATGCAATCACAAATTTTGGTGGCCATACAGGTGGTAAATTCACCATCTGATCACCACTTCCACCTGAAGACGACCCACCACCACCGTTTACTTTCTTATGATTATTCTCATCAGCTGTTTCTGATGATCCAGACACACCGTTTGTATAATGATGACTGCTGCTGTTGTTATGGTGATTATGATGATCATGGTGACGATTTCCTTTCTTATCTTGATGATGATGATGAACCTTGATTTCTTCACCACCTCTTTCAGGAGAAACAGCAGCAGAAACACCGTTCTGATGATGATGCCCTTTCATCACAGCAGCAGCAGTTGAAGTTTCAGAGTTCCTGACAAAAAACACAAACACATTTTTTTAGACATGATATTAATATTAAGTAACAACAACAACCATCACCATACATGTATCACAATGACCAAATTACCCTTCCAAGAAAAACCCAAAGTAATTACAGAAGATGTGGATCCAAGTGAAGAAGGAGATGATGGTTGTTGTGATGATGCCTCAAAAAAAAAAATGGAGCTACGGAATTTGTCTCTGGGGGGTCAGATAATTGTCTGATGAATTTTCTTCTTTTTCTCCGTGCTTTCAACCTCTTCCACAAAGTTGAGGATTTTATTAACACGTGTGATCCTAAGGTAAGGAGTGATTCTAGTGGACATGTGGAGGTGAATGCGGATCGTTGGATCATAAAAGTTTAAATTATTAAATGCTTTTTTTCTATAAAGGAAACAAAAGATAATCTTCTAGTTAGGGTTTGTGTGTGTGACCTGTTTTCAAGGTAACGTGGTGAGTAAGTGGGTAGAGACATCGGGCCCACCATTTCAACTAAAACTTGTACAGTGATGGACATGGAAGAGTAATGTACACGCACACTCATAATGTCATGCAAATATCGGAGAAATCGATACTCATAATTTGGTCAAGAGGCTGCGAGTACATCCACCAAGCATCGTGCAGCTATCTAAAAGATCCATCTAGAACAAGAACAATAAAGCCGGACCAGACGGTGGATTAATCAATAATTTTTACCTCAAAATTATGATTCTGTAGTTACTACAGTGGATTAACGCAGTAACTATGATTTGTTAGTATAAAATTCTAAGAGACAAATGGACCAATAATTGACTAGAATCTAACCAGAAAAAAAGTGCTTGACACAATATACATTGACTTTATTCATATAAAGTCGTCATCAATCGAAAGGTTGTACCAAGGAGAAGCAGTTCTTAATCTTTTTAGGCCCACCAAACACACGGTGGTCCCAACATTTAAGCCTAAAGATGAAATCAAGGCTGAGAAAATCCATTTTAACTAAAAAAATCAATCAAGAGTACCAGAAAACGACACGTTGTAAGGTGTGGCTTATCTAGAAGAAACAAAATGATGTAAACTATCTAACGGCTGAGAATTAAACTGAAAGCATATCTTTAGTTTGTAACGACACACACGTTAAAAACAAAATGAGGAGATACAACCACATTATTTTGCCACACTTTTTTTTTTTTCAAAATAAAGTGACAAAAGACAATGAATACTTTAAGACTAGTGAATAATAAAAATTCAAAATAAGTGGCGAACAAACGTGAATATCTTTTAGTCTATCGTGTTTTGCAAGTTGAGGATAGATATATCTCTATAATGGTGGACCATATCCATCCATTTTCACTCTCTAATCCAACGAGTCCGAGAAGATGCACCACCTACATTTTACCACAGTAATGTCCTTTTTACTGTGGGTGAAAGATTATTCTAGATTAAATGAGCTCGTGGAACCACATAAAGACTTTATCTTACCGTGGGTGAAAGATTATTCTAGAGAGGATCACACAACTTTTTGCTTACGTGGTACATAACATTACGCACCCCTAGCGCATATTAGCAACCAAAATTGACTAGATTACGAAGTTTTTTTTTTTCCCTAGACTGTGAACACTGGTGCAAATTTAAAAATTATGGTGAGTAATTTTTACGTTTTACGAAATGTCTTTTTTTTTACTGTGGGTGAAAGATTATTCTAGTTTTAAATGAGTTCGCGGAACCACATAAAGACATTATCTTCTAGAATTAAAGAGAGAAATCACAGAACTTTTTGCTTACGTGGCATATAACATTACGCACCCCTAGCGCATATTAGCAAACAAAATTGACTAGATTACGAAGATTTTTCCCTGATTTCATAGAAATTTTCACCCAAAATTAATGCAAAATCTGGGGGAGAAGTTACCTGAGGATACGATGAGAAGATGAAGGAGGATGATGAGGCTGAGGAGGAGAAAAAGGTCTTCTGAAATTATGATTACTATCTCTGTCGGCTCTAACAAGGCGCCTATCAGCTCTGAGAGAAGAAGTTCTTTCCACAGTAGAATCCGGTGCGGTGGTAACTTTGGTGTGTGGTTTTGATGAGCAACGAAGTCTTTTACGATTTCCCCATTGTAATTCGAAAACAGGACTAGATGATGTCGTTGGTGCTTCAGTCGAGTGTTGTTGTTGTTGTCTTAATGGTGAAGATCTGTGGGTGTTGTTGTTGTATAAACTGCTGTTGTTGTTTCGATTTGTATTCTTAACTACTTCTCCAATTTCCATCTTGGTTTTATAGATGGGGATTCACACGCTTACACTGCACAAAACCAAACCATACTGGATGATTAAAATATGGTTAAGTGTTTAACTGTGGTTAATTGAAGAAGGATATTATTAAAGAAATGGTTTGAAAAGAATCAACAAGAAAACCGATTTATTGAGATAACGATTGATTGAGAAACAAAATGAAACGCCTAGAGAAAATAAATGAGGCTGTAAACAGTGAAAAAATGGAGTTTCAGAGATGAAAATAATGATAATAAATTAAGAATTATTTTGACAATTTAACCAATAACGAAGAACATGAAGAAGAAAAAAAAAAATGGAGTTATTCTGCTGATGTTTTCGAGGGAAATACTGAAATTCTCAGACGAAGAAACAAGGATTGGAGATTGAGAAAATGGGGGTGATTTTCAGAACTAGTACCCTGGCTTGATTATGATGCATGAAACAGAGATGGAGAATTTACAGGGGAATTGAGGACTAGTACAGAGAAACTGAGAGAAATGGATAGATTGTCAAACCAGAAAAACAGGAGCTATGAAAACCAGATTCAGAGAATATGAGAATTTACTACAGGGAATCCGAATTCAAACAGGGGCTAGGAAAACCAGATTCAGAGAATATGAGAATGGTTCAAATTTAGTACTCACATGATTATCAAACGGAGATGAGTGAATTCACCAGATAAATGAGATTGACAATGAGATTACAGAGATTGAGAGGAAATGAAGAAATGACTATTAGGAATCGGATTTCAAACAATTTGGATTAAACTGAAAATAGTGATTTCAGGTCAAATTTCAGATAACCTCTAGTTTATCGGAAATTCAGAGTAACATCACAAACTAGAGGTTACCGGAAATTGAACTGAATCCAGAAAAAATAACTAAAAATAGGGACTACCATGAAACCAAAGGAGACAAACTGAGATGTTATCTCAGCATCGCCATTACCTAGAGCTTCAGAATTGGATTTTTTTAAAACACAAGATCGATTTCGATACCAAAAACAACTGATCTTCTCATAATGGAAAAGTGAGAAAAATATTCAGACTATAAAAAGATATAACAGGTCTCAATTTTAGAAGTTGAGAAGAATTTGAGAAGGAGAAAAGTTAAATAAAGAAAGAATCATTCAGATTTTGACCTTAATTTGAGAAAGATTAGCTCAGTAATGGCTACCAAAAAACCAAAAACCAGAAGAAGAAGCAGTTTCTGAAACTGAGAAAAGAGAAGTAAATGAATTGAAAATCATCAGAACCACAAAATCAAACAAGAAAATGCTAGAAATCCAACTCCATTGATTTTAAGAAAAAGTCTCAGATTCACACTGAAAAGATGAAAAAATCCAGAAATTGAAGAAAATTAGGTTTTTCGTTATCTCTTTGCAAATCGAGATCAGAAAACAATGAAGAATCTGAAACACGAAGAAATTGAACTTAAAATTCTGATTCCATCTTCAACCAAAGTCTCACCTGTGATTCTGATCTTCACAATTCTTCTTTCAAAACTCAATAATTCGATCTATATCTCAATAAAAATCTCTTCTTCCCAAATAAACAAAGACTAAAACAATTCCTCTTTCACAACTGCTGATAATGTATCTGCAAAAACCAAAAAAATCAAAATTGTTCATCACAAGATTCATTAACACCAAAAACCAGAATTAAACTATTCTACATAAAAATAACAAATAGTTACAATTACAAACCTTAATAAATCAAAAACCTCTGATTCTTCAATCTCTACTCTCAAAATCCACAAATCCAAACCAAAACCAAACCAAATCTCACCAATCAAAAGATCAGATTTCAACACTTTCTCTCAGAAATCTTCTCTAATAATGAATCTCTCAACTCAATTATATGATGAACAACAACTTCTTCTCTCAATTACAATCTCTCATTGTGATTCATCTCAAATTCACTAATCAAACACAGAAACAACAGAAATTTCACAGAGAAACAAGATTTTTCTCAGAGAAGGAAGGGAGAAAACTTGATAGAAAGGCTAGGCTCTTCTGTTCTTGCTGCTGCTTCTTTTTCTTTGTTTTCTGATCGAACGAAATGTTCTCTCTCCCTTTCAAAACCCTGTTTTTATACTCAACTCTCTCTCCGTTATAATCTAAAAACCGTTTTATACTCATCTAGATTATACTCATCTAGAATTTCTTTTCCCAGTTTTGATTCAATCCAATGGTTGAGATCTTCTCGTTTGCATCGTAGTCTATGCACCGTTTGACAGCGTCATCATAATTAACGACGTTTTAACACCGTTAAGTTTTTATTAGGTGTTTTTCCTTTTTTTTTTTTTTTTTTTTTTTTGATTTATAACCGGCGTTTACTCTATAGTAACTTATCCATGTGTACTTATCAAAGAGTTTGCATACCAATTTTAACATCTGTAGTCGCTTCCATACCAAACCCTAGTTTTTTTATTTTGAAGGACAATTGTTGGCGGCATTGAGTACTGGCTAGCGTATAGAAGATGCCAACCACACCTGTTCGGGGAGCCATTAGCTCAAGGATGGTGCGTAATTTTTCTTTTCTTTGGCTAGAACGTAGCCAAAAGCAATTGTTATGGATAACAATCCTAAAGGATGAGACTGAGAGTCCTCATTATTTCTTCTACCGGAAAAAGTATGGAAAAACACCTTGCCCAGAGATTACATCCTCAATAACCTATTTACAAGGATCATTAGGCCTATTCCTATGCATATGCCAAACACTGATTTTTGGCATATATGCACTCACTATGGGTATGCCAAACTGCCAAACTCATATGCCTATATGCCAGGAATAACATATAGGCATACACGACAGAGTTTCCAGCGAGCGATAGAGTGTCCATCGCTCGATGGTCAAGTCAGCGCTCGCTGGTCTTTAAGTCGCCAGCGCTAGTCAAGCTACCGCTCGCCTCTCTGATCATCGCTTATCAAATCTTCATCCAACGGCTACTATTTTCCCCCTCTATAAATACCTAATTTCAATCTCATTTCAACTCACACCATAATTTCTAAACCTCTGTACAATTTCTCAATCTCCAATTCTTTTCATCACTCTTCCAATTCCTCAGAGAGTATGGATAATATGAACATTGCTGAGTTCGTAGCAAACCAACGTGATGACGCAAATCGAAGAGTTGTTGATTGTGCCAATGTGGATAGTGAAATTTGGAGAAGTCAAATTAGATTGAGAAATCAAAATAGGAGAAGTCAAATTAGGCGAAAACCAAAATTCATTATTGCGGAAGATGAATGTATTTGCAAGAATTATATTTCTTTTATTGAGGAGACTATATCCGGAAATGCATTACATCTCGAAACATTATGGCAAATGATTTATGGGAAATTTCAAGAACAAACAATGAATCTCAACAATCGTGATATTCCATAGTTGATTCAACGCTCAAGATAATCAATAAGGAAGTTACTAGGTTTGTTATTTTACTTCATGAAGAAGGTCTAAATTTGAGGAATGGTGAATCCATGATGGAATTTCAACAAAGGTGTCGTGCGGATGGTGCAATTATGATGGAACTTCAAGGTAGGTGTCGTGCGGATTATCGTCGCATCTACGAAAAAGACTTCCAATTTGAAAATTGTTTCGAGATTTTAAAATATTTGCCCAAATATTGTCCAATATTTATGTTTTAATTTCTCGATTGTCCACTTAAGTATTTCAATTGTCTAAGTATTAGTTTAAGTTCTTAAGTTTTAATTTCATAATTGTCTAAGTATTAGGTTTTAATATTTGTTTAAATCTATCTCTAATTAAAATGTAAGATTGGATTAAGAATAGAATCAAGCTTAATTTTTAACATTACTCAAATCAAATGTTCAAATTCATTAAACTTCAATATAATCATTAAATAGTCATTTTTACAAGACATAAAACTAGACAATAATAATTTGAAATATAGACTTTAAAAATAAAAATTTGGGACAATGTTCTTCATCTTTTTATTCTTCTTCATTTCACCAAATTTCCAATCAATGCGCTCATGAACGGATTCTCCTTTGTTTATCTTCTTCTTTGGCTTCAATTTGTTTTCCCTTGATTTTCCTTGCCTTGAACTTTTCTTTGCCTTTCTTTGCCTTGATTTTAGTTGCGGTTTTGACTTGGTTGATATCCAAAACTAGGAGACTTCTTTGCTTCTTACTTATTTTTATAACTATCACATATCTTCTTAACGGTACCTCAAGCACTACTCCCGAAAAATCAAGTTGGGTTTGAAATTGTGTCATTTAGGAAATTTCAAAAAAATAAATTAGATTGAGAAAGAGAGAAATAGAGAAATTTAGATTAAGAAAAAGAGAATTATGAGTTTGAAAATTACCTATTTATAGCGATAAACAACTAGCCGTTGGCGCTAGAGTTAACATCGAGCGATATTATGAATATCGCCATCTATAAAGACTTTATCGCTGGCGTTATTAGGAATATCGACCGCTAAAAACTCTGTCGCTCAGTGGTTTTCCCATAATGGCGCAACTCGTTTGCCATGCCAGCTGGTATGCCAAACAATTTTTTTTGCCATACCCATAGGAATAGGACTTACAAAGATAACTCTCATTAAGAGTAGCTAGTTCATATGAGCAACAGTATTTCACAAAGGTAATAAAAAAACTAGAGCAGACCTGAAAACTAAATACACTAACAATTTCTAGCGTCACAAAAATTAAAATCACCAATTGAGTCCTCTTTTTGTAAAGGTTAGACGGTATTGTTTGGAAGAAATATTTTCTTCCAAACCAATTAATAATCCTGCAAAAAGCAGGAGAGTTAGGATTAAAAATTGATCCATCCACCTCTCAAGATTATTATCGTGTGGTAAAGAACTAATTTCTTCCACACATACCGAGTCTTTCCTGGTCAGGTAGTTAGAAGACATAGATCTGAAAGTCGATTACTTTCAAACCTACTAACACACCTGCAAAACACAGAAAAGGCAGGACCACACAATAATCCATCTTCAAGTAACAGAGTAACTGAAAATAATCCCAACCAGAAGTACTCATTAGAGATTTAGTATTGATTGATGTTGCGTCTGTGCTTGATGTTGATATTTTTGTAGTTGTCATTGCTGCTTCTGTGATTTTTGATGTTGTTGTGGTGATTCTTGTCGTTGCTTCTGCCATTTTCAAGACTAGAGAAGTTGTTGTTGATGATCTTGTGATTGTTGAAGAGGCCGGAAGAGAAAACTACTGCCGAAAAAACTAGGTTTGTAGACGATTTGTGGATGAATCTTAGATACATGAGAGGTTTTCCATGTAAGCAAAGAAGATCTAACATCTCAATGAATCAAAACCTCAAAAAAAACATGGAAAAACAAACAAACCAGCCATTTAAAATTTTAAACCTAAAAACAAGAAAAAAGAGACTCCGAAGATGACAAATCAACAGAGAGGAAGAAAGCAAATAAGGATTTCAAGAGGTTTGAACTGATCTGCTCCCCATGCGAGCTGATCTGAGCAAACAGCGCTAGGGTTTTTTTGTTTCTCTTATTGAAGGAGAAAGATCTCAAAAATCATGTATCCTCCGCTATCAAAGTTGAGAAAACGACTCGACGACTAAGGCAGTTGGAAAGAATTCTCATTTAGTAGATAGCCTCGCCATGGTTATTAATTGGGTGCTGCAAATATGCAACACCGATTAGCCATTATTCAGCCCGAGAAAATTATCTGTTTGGTGCGAGTCTTAATCTTCGCCCAGTTTTTCGCGGATATTTATTACCCGAGTACAATTTTCTTTTGTTTGACCTTTTTATGTTAGTCTTTAATTTTGTGATGACTTCGATTTTTGAAAAAGTCAATACGCTTTGATTTGATATCCATGCTTAAAATCCCAATTAACAAAAAGAAAATTCAAGCTCGAAATACTTATGAAAATTGGGATCCAGACACAAAATGTGATGGAAATTTACACTCTATGAAGTTTTTGACAACATCTTAATAAATCAACAATTAACAACAACTGGTATCTGAACACTATTTGAGCAGGAGATCTCATATAGCCAAAGCGCCATAGTGTTCTTGTTTTTTATCTTACCCTTGGTTAAAACACCTTAATGTGGCTAAGCCAAGGGTCACCATAATATATGATTTTATAAGTTACACCATATTGATCGGTCATATTATCTTTTTAAAAATAATCATCATGCTGAGCGAAAATTTCCACTCAAAATTATAAATTAAAGGAAATAAAAATTGATAGGAAAATCAAAAACCATGGAGCATCTCTTTTTTGGACTAGAGTCTTGGAGAATAATTATCATGCAACGCAAAATTTCTCTCAAAAATTTAAACTTAAGGAACCAGAATTGACAAGAAGATCAAAAACTATAGAGCATCTCTATTTTGGGCTACAACCTACAGTCATGCAGGTATTCTGTATCCATCCAAAAACTAAATCAAAATATTCAAGATTTTCCTATTTTAGGTTATCCAAAAAAGTATCTAGCCTACATTTGGTATTCTTCTAAGACCAGATACTCAGTATTTGCCAAAAAAAAAATCCCTTAGCTCAATTTTTCTTTTAGCTCTTGCATAGTACGGATAAGGGTGCAAAAAATACACAAAATTCCCTTGATTATCTAGTATAGTTCTCCAACTTATTACCAAAGTAGAGTGAGATTTCATTACCACCAGGGTGGTCGAAGCTTCGTCATAGTTTCGTTCCCATTCCTAGAGTAAAATTTTGAGTCTATTACTTAAAGTTAACCATTGACATAAAAGATTTACATGTTTGCGCTAAAAAAAATTGTTAGAAAAATCCGTAAAAAGTTTCCCCACCGGGTGGCAAGCAAGGTATTGAAAGCGTGAAGCGTTTTTTATTTTTAGGAAGCGATGTGTATGTCGAAGCGTGAAGCGTCGCTTCATGGGTGATCTTTGAAGCGGATGTTTTCTTATAAATAAATTAGTCGTAACACGTAATTATAAATTTATTAGGAAGATAATATCTATATAAATTTTATATACGTCTAATTTTTATCAAAAACAAAGCATATGTACAACAGTTCAACCTACTCCAGACGAGTGAGAGGTGGGGTGTTTAATTCTCCCTTAATACATGCATATCTTTCTTTTAAAAGCTTTAAAAATTAGGCGAAATTTTTAAAGCTTCATGAAAGATGCGCTTCACATGACCGTTTCGGAGCGAAATGCTGAAATTTGAAGCGAAACGTACGCTATATAAAAGATGCGCTTCACATGACCGCGTCGGAGCGAAATGCTGAAATTTGAAGCGTACGCTTTTAAAAGACATGGTGGAAGGCAACATCTTTAATCTCTTGTCTTTCTCCATGGACCAACCTAGCGGATTTTCTGTCCCAAGGCCTAAGGGGGTCGAACATGGGAGCATGCACGGAACAGATGTATACCAAAACGGCCCTGCAGCCTAGCACGACAAAGAGATAAAGGGACCGAACCTCAGTAATGATTGTGGGTCCCGCAGCTTCCCGTCGGAGTTGTTGACTTTGAAAATGAGGGGTTGTTTTTTCTGTTGTATCTGAACTCCATGTGAATCTGGTAAATTTACCCTACTAATGCATAGAGATTTGTGCATCTCGCATTTTTTTTCTCGTACATAATACTGTGGACTCTGTAGTTGCACATCACGAGAAGTGCGCAAGCGTGGAACTAAAGTTAGCGACACAGAATATCAGGCCAGGGTTGGAGGTACCAAGCCTTGGGCTCCAAGATAGTAAAATTAACGAAATAAAAGAACAGCTAACTAGATCTCCTTTTTTGGCTGGAAGAGAAAAGAAGGTTTCATTATTCATGAGTAACGGTACAAATGGTCAGTAGACGGTGAAGGGAACAATGTAGAACAGTGAAATGGTTCATTTCATTATGTTGATATCTTTTCCTTTTCATTATATTTCTGAAATTTCCAAAGCGGCTGTTGGGTTACCAGATTTTGTGGAAAATTATCGATTTAATGGATCTAGCGGTAAAGATTATTACATGTCATATGGATTTGATATCGATAATTTTTTTATTGAAGCATGAAATTTATTAAATTATCAAAAAGTCATTACATTAGAGTATGTGATACGACATGGTCATTTGCTAAAATTTGATTTATGCAAGACGGGAGTGTGTGGTCCCAGATTATTTTCTTAATTGGCAGCATAATTCGCCAATCATGTCTGCCGCTTGATTCCCTTCAATGTAACTGTATTGGACATTGAATTGTGGAATTTGGCCCTATATATCTTAGCTTGATTTCAGTGATCATTCTATTATGTACTACGACGACTCAAATCTAGTAATTGTAGTAGTAATTGTAGTAGATTTTTGAAATTTATTTCGAATTTTACTTTTGGTCAGATTTCCGTTGTCCTTTTTGACGTTATAAGAATGGCCCAGATTTCCGTTGTCCTTTTTGACGTTATAAGAATGGCCCAGATTTCAACAATTAGTGCAGTGGTGATACCCAAAGGTGTTTTACAAGTAAAACAGTTTCTAGTTGTCGTACCTCCGCAAATGATACTTGCACCTGCAATTCCATGAGTTTCCTCGAGCTTCCCATTTGTATATTGATCTTGATTTATTCTAAGTTAGGTTTGATCCTGCTGACAAAAATGTTTGTCGAATGTGCATGTTTTAGAAAGGAAGTGGTGTTCCAGGTTGCACAGGAGGTAGAGATTCTTGTGTCTAAGAAAATTCCTATTGTAGTTTGAGAGTTAGCTTCCAGGTTCTGGTTCTTCAAATTTGAAAATTCATGCGCTAGAAATGACTAGGTATATATGCTCATATCATCTTAATAGATTGTAGTTTTTCCCAACTAAGGTCTACCCCACTAGTGGAAAATAGCAGTTTCGCGACGTCGGGGCAAGTCATATAAACGAGTTAAATGACTTGTTTTAATGGTCGCGGAAATGGTCGTTGTTTGAACATCTTTTTCATCTATGACGTGGCTCTGCGGGTCGCGGTTCAACTCATATCAACGACCGATTTTAACGGTCAAGGTGTTATGACTGACCCCAATCAGTCGTAGATATACATTTTAAAATAAAATTAAAAAAAGTTTCAGATTGCCTGACTGAATCTGTCTGGCCTGACTGAATCTGACTACTCCTCAAATGCAATTCAAATGAAACCAAATTAAACTCAAATGAGTATCAAATCAAACTCAAATGAGAACCAAATACAAATCAAATTAAACTTGCTCACAAATAGTCTTCCAATTCACCATTCATTAGGTTCAAATTACATAGAAAAGTTGCACACAAATAGTCTTCTAATTCAACATTCATTAGGTTCAAATTACACAGAAAAGTATAAATTCTTAAGTTCAGACCAGAAAAGTAGTTAAGTTCTAAGATTCGGTTACAAAATGATAAACTAATACAAGATTGACTAAACAGTAAAACGATGAACTCCGTTGATGATGAACTTAACCTATATTTCATGATGGTGTACCTGCAATGCAAAAATAAGTCCCCTAATCAGTTGATTAATGTGGGTAGGTCATAATACTCAACATAATAATTTAAGCAACTTTTATCTTATCATTTATCAACTTATAATCTGAAACATCAGTGAATCACATTTATGGAAAAGATAGAAAGACATACTCTAATTGTGAAGTAATCTTCATGTATGGCAGCCTTAGTAAATCCACCAGTAACTGCAAATAAAAACAAACAACAAAAATCAATAAATCATTTTACAGTTCACAAACAAATATCAAAACCTAGATTATGCAACAGCAGTTAAGATCAAACGCTGCACTAACATAAGATATAACCACAAGATGTCTAGAGAAACTAAACAATGTAAAACCTAAATGTATATAAATAGAAGATGCATCGAAAACCTTAAGGTCCATAACAACCAAAAAGCTGAAATGTGATGGGAGCACAACATACAATATGACACAACATAGGATGGCGGACATTTAAATTTATACCAGTTCACCAAACAACAAAGTCATAGTACTGGGTCATTCTTGATTTGAGCTAAATAAAGTTAATTTCTTTGTTCTTATAAATAATAACGATGAGTGCCATTAACTTTATCATGGAATGGGATAATCACAATCAACATTTGAACTTAAGCCTAGAATACATTCATGTTTGTTGAGGGTCCATCCAAGATACATCATTTACACAATTGACATTGACTAATACTCAGTGACCATAGTTGTAGATCACAGTACATTTCCATTGAGGCATGCTTAGTTTGTTGTTAGATAAGAGGTGTTTGCCAAGTATTTGTTGACATATCTGTAACAACATGTCATCCGAAATGCTAAAAAGCTTTCTCAATGACCCATTAGTGTATTGGTAGAAGTATCATATTATATGTTGAGAAGAATAAGCGGGATGCTGGTATAAATCCTATTTTACGGTTTCGTATCCTAAATCTGAAACAAATTAATAAGGGATTAAATTGCGAAGATACATACCTCGACAAAACATGATGATTGCGTATATTCCATGATCCACATTCAGGTAGCTCTCTGACAGCATAAGAGTTGAACTAATAGTCAAATCTCAATGTACATAAAGAAACAAAAAAAAACTAAGTACTGAATATCAATTTTTACCTGAAAATCTTCATCCATATACTCGTCATTTACCTGAGCATCTCCATTCCAGACTCATCGTCTCCAACAACTGCGAATTGACTTGACGGAGCTTCACTCGCAGCTCCAGTGAAGACAAATGGATCTTCATAAACGTTCTTGTTGGGGTCTGATCTTATTGGAGATTCCAAAACTAAATTCCAATGCAGACTTGTTATATCTCGACAGTAAAAAACTTGTCTAGCTTGAGAAGCATGGATGAATGGCTCGTCAACTTCTCTAGAGTTCTTCCAAGTATATAGAGGATATGGGGTATCTAAATTTGACGAATTTGCCAAATTACCATATATTGAATCATATTAATTAGTAAAATCTGAAGCTCTAACATATTTCATTTCGATTTCATTTTCATATCTCCACAACAACCGATTATGCTTCTCTGCAACTCCCTCTTATTTCATTTTCAAACTAAAACATCGTCGATTATTGATGATTCAAAAAAAGATTAATTATTTATTTTTATGTAATCTTGAAGGCATCAATATTTAAACAAGCCAGTAAAGTTACTTATTCTAGTGAGAGAAATCCATGAATTGTACCTTCAAGCGATTCGAAATCAAGAATCAAGGAAGAAAACGGTTACGGAAGATGAACAATCTCAGAGCGCAATACAAGCAAAAGAAATAGCTCGAATGAGGTACTTTTATATCAACCCAATTCTCTAAATTAGGTTTTATCAACATGCACACAATCAAAAATTGAATATCTCCGACAAGAGCTAAAAACCTAAAATAGAAAAGTCAAGGCGCTCTGAGAAGATTTTTCAGGCGACGCTGACTAAAGTCAAGGTTTCAAAATCGATTCCAGTTCTTCAAATTTGATAATTTTTTTAGTGATTCTTTGTTTCAAATTGAGTCTTCATGATCGGTGTTCTATAAAAACATCTTTTAATGGAGTCAGGTCTTAATAATGGTTCTACGAATGTAGATCTGAGTTTTTTAAATGAAGATAATCAACATGAAGGTAATCCTTCATCGGCCTTTCCATCGATTGATATTTCATATGCTCTTTTTGATGAGGGATTAGAGGCATGGAAATTTTCGCTAATTAGAAGATTGGATTTTAAAAAGTCAAATTCATAGATGTAGTAGCTAATTTGAGGAATCAATGGAAGTTACGAGGAAGCTGTCACAGTAATTCCACTCGGTAAAGGGTTCTTCACTATCAAGTTGGATAATGAATTCGATAAAAACACCATCAAAGTCGGAAGATGGGAGGTTGGGTCTCAGGTATTGAAATTGAAAAATTGGGAAGCTAATTTTCGTCTAGAAAATCAGATAACATCAACAACTCAAGTGTGGGTAAGATATCCTAGTCTTCCTCTTGAATTTTAAAAAGAGAACATATTATTTGAAATTAGCGTAAAGATTGGTACTCCAATTAAGGTAGATGATGCAACTTTAAAGTGTGAATATGGTTTATATGCTAATGTGTTGGTAGAAGTGGATTTTGCAACAATTATTCCTAGTAAAATTTGGATGAAAAACAAAGTTTGGAGGCTTTGAACAAAAAGTTGTTATTCCAAAATATCATAAATTCTGCAACCATTGTAAAATTTTAGGCCATTTGGAGACTGAATGTCATAGGAAAGTGTCTATTAATAAGAAAAAGGAAGGTTATCATCCCAATGGTAGCAATGATCAATTTAAAGAAAAGCACAATGAAGGCAGAAGCGGTAACAATAAAGGGAAAAATAATGGGGCTAAGAAAGTCGGTTCTCCAAGTATTGGATTTGATATTTGTGAAATGCCTGAGAAAGACTCAGTAGTAGATAAAATAGTTATGAATCGGACAAATTCATCTATTACTGCGGAGGAAATTGTCACACCTCCAAGTAGATTTCATCTGTTAATGCCCGAGCAAGAAGAAGAAGAAATTTCTCCAGTAATTTCAAAAGCTAATGATAATGTGGTAATGGAAGCATCTAAACTCTTGCAATTGGAGGAGGAAAATGCTTTAGCTAGAAGTGTGATCAAATTTGTTGATGGTAATACATGTAGTGTCTCAGATGAGAATGTCCAAGTTACTTCTTGGGCTAACATTGTTGAAAAAGAAGTAGTAGTTTCCTCTACTTCTAAACATGTTGCTCCAGCTGCTTCAAAATACAATTTTAGGAAAAATCCAGGTAAAGGGGTACCAGGAACCCCCAATTCAAACTATGAAGATTATTTATTGGAATATAAGGGGCCTTAGAATGGTTAAGGCTTAAGAGAAGTTAAGATCTTTAGTACATAATTTTGCTACAACCCTTGCTTGGCTTGCTGAACCAAAGGTGGAGTGCAATGCTTATTTTTGTCACAAATTGAAGCTACCTGGCATGCAGAGTATGGTGATCCATAATTCTACTTCAGGAAGGAAAGGGAATATTTGGCTATTTTGGAGTTCTTCTATATCTGCTCCAAATGTTGTTTCTGTCACTAGTCAGATGATTACTATAGAGGTGGGAGATGCTTTAGTTTCAGGAGTGCATGCCCATGTTAATGTAGTTCAAAGAAGATTTTTGTGGTCTGAGATGAAAGCTATCAGTTCACTTCAGAAGCCATGGATTATTCTTGGGGACTTTAATGCAATTTTATCTGAGGAAGAAAAAGTGGGTGGTAGAAAACCTAATAGAAGAAAAAATGTTAGACTTTAATAATTGTTTGGATTCTTGTAATCTTCTCCAAGCTCCAAATTGGATTACAGTTTTCTTGGTCCAACTGTCAACAAGGAAGACAAAGAATTCTTTGCAACTTGGATAGGGTGGTCTTTAATTTACAATGGTTACAAAAGTATAGTGATTTGGGATATAAAGTAGGATTGAGGATTGCATCTGATCATTCACCTCTACTTGGTGGGTGTGTAAATATCCCAAAACCTAATAATTCTCCCTTTAGATTTCAGAAAGCATGGATTTCTCACTCTGAATTTATGAATATTGTTCAACAGTGTTGGTATGAGTGCATTATTGGAGACCCTGCTTTTGTTTGGATGCGAAAATTGAAAAGACTCAAACAAGTCTTGAAGGTATGGAATTGGGAAATCTTTGGAGATGTAAATAAGAAGATTAAAGAAGCTCAAGTAAAAGTTAGAGAAACAATGTCAATTTCTGATGCTGATCCAACAAATGAAGAAGCTCTGCATAATTTGTTAGAAGCCCAAAATGAATACAATGGAAGGGAAACTCAATATAATACCATTCTTAGACAAAAATCTAGAGTGAAATGGATAAAAGAAGGAGCAGCTAATACTAATTTTTTCCACTCAAATATGAAGATAAGGCAAGCTAGGAATCTTATATGTGAATTGGAAGATGATGAAGGAAATATCATTTCTGACCAACATCAAATATCTGAGTTGTTAGTTAAATACTTTGAGAAAAAAATTTGAATACAAGTTAATATTGTAAAATCTTTATTAAAAGTGATTCCTGAAGTGATAACAACAGAAGACCAGATGAAGCTAGATGATTTACCTGAAGAAGAGGAAATAAAGGCTGCAATTTTTGATATGGATGCTGAGAGTGCACCTGGACCTGATAGCTTCTCAGGTATTTTTTTTTAGAGCTTGTTGGAATATAATTAAAGACAATCTAGTGGCTGCTGTGATGTTTTGTTGGAGGAGAATATTTATCCCTAAAGGATTGAATTCTAATCTTCTAGTCTTAATTCCTAAAGTACAAGGTGCTAAGAATGCCAATCATTTTAGACCCATTGGTTTGAGCAATGTTTGCTTCAAAATATTCACAAAGATTATTACTACAAGAATGAAGGAATTTATATCAAAACTAATTTCTCCTCAACAAGTGGGTTTTATCAAAGATAGATGTATTCATGAGCAAGTCTTATTAGCATCTAAATTGGTAAATGAAATGAGAGTGAAAAGAAGAGGTGAAAATGTTGGATTGAAGCTTGACATCTCCCAAGCCTATGATTCTGTCAGTTGGGAATTCTTTTTCAGAGTACTACAGAAATATGGGTTCTCTGCTAGTTGGTGTGACTGGTTGAGATGCCTCTTTGAATCTTCTAAAGTATCAGTGGTGATAAATGGAGGTCCTTGTGGATTTTTCTCAATGGGAAGAGGATTAAAACAGGGAGACCCACTTTCCCCCATACTATTTGTGCTAATGGAAGAAACTTTGAGTAGAGGATTAACTCAAATGGTGGAGAAGGGTAAAATAGCACCAATGGTGGTTAGAAAAGGAGTTTACCCTACTCATTTACTTTTTGCTGATGATGTCTTCATTTTTTGCAATGGAGCCAAAAGGAGTTTGGAGAATCTATTTCAATTACTGGGAGACTACCAGCAAAGCTTAGGACAATGCATAAACAGATCAAAAAGTAAGTGTTTTGTTGATGGCACTTCTACCTCCAGAAAGAATCAGATTGAAAGTATTGTACAAATGGATATTACAAAATTTCTTGACAAGTATCTGGGAGTGGTTTTAATGCCTTGGAGAGTTAAAACAGCAAATGTTTGGTCCATAGTTACCATGTTTCAGAACAACTTAGCTGCTTGGATGGGGAAGTTGCTGTGTTTTCAAGATAGGTTAGTATTGATAAAGACCGTCTTAAGTAGCTAACCAATATATAATATGTCTGTGTATAAATGGTTGTGCACTGTTATTAAAGAATGTGAAAGAATAATGAGAAACTTCCTACAATCTGGGGATAGAGAAGTGAGAAAAAGCACCATCTTAGCTTGGAAAAAAGTATGTACTCCTTATCATGAAGGAGGATTGGGAATAAGAAGATTATAGGTGTCATCAACAAAGCATTACTTATGAAGATGATGTGGAAAATATTGCATTCAAAAGAAGACTGGGCAGGTTTCTTTGCAGCCAAGTACAAGGACAAAAATGGGCAATGGATAGATAAGTGGAAATTTTCTTTTGTGTGGCCAGGTTTAAGATGGGCATGGAAATTATTGAAGGAAGATATAAGATGGTGCATTGGGAATGGTTCTGAAATCTCAGCTTGGTTTGATTGTTGGATTGGAGAGGTTCCATTAATTGAAATATTTGGATTAACTGATGTCATAAAATCTAACATTAATATGAAGGTTCAAGATTTAATTCATAGTGGAGAGTGGCATCTTACATCTAGAGTTTTACCTTATTTGGGAAATAGAAGTATGCCTGTAATTGGTGGAGGGAAAGATCAGCTGATCTGGAGTGGAGATTTGAAAGGCAAGTCTATTACTTCTGCTGCTGTGGAGAAAATTAGAGTTAAGGAACCTAAATTACACTGGCCCAAATACATATGGACAACTTTCTTACATCCCAGCATTTCAAGCAACACATAGAAAATCCTACAAGGAGTATATATTGATGATACTAAAATGGTGCAGAATGGTTATGACATGGTGTCAAAATGCTGTGTCTGTGGTATGGCTCAAGATTCAATGTCAAATCTCCTTCGGAAATGTAACTTCAGTTAACAAATTTGGTCCTGGCTTGGTGCAAATTTTGAATTTAACAATCCTCAGAGCTTTGAAGATATTTGGAAATTTGTAAGACAGAAGAGTCCCATAATAAAAAAGATATGGATCACAGCTGCTTGTGCAACAATAAGATAACTTTGGTTCCAGAAAAATAAATGCTTCTTTGAAAATAAAATCCCTTGTTTAAACAGAGTGAAAAATAGAGTTTGGTAAATGGTTAATGAAGGTGGACTGAGGATGAAAGGAACCAGATGGGATCAAATGTATGATCTACAAATTTTAAATTTTTTCAAGCTAGGAATGAGATATATAAAGTTTAAAGATATTAAAGTTTGCTATTGGAAAGCTCCTAGAATTGGATATGTCTTATTTTGCTGTGATGGAGCCTCAATGGGGAATCCTGGATATGCTGGGTTTGGTATCAATGCAAGAAACCATTACTGCCAAGTTGTAGGAACAATATCTGGAGGCATAGGTGTTTCTACAAATTATATTGGAGAAGTACTAGCAATGGTGGGAGCAGTTGAGTGGGCAGTCATATTGAAATGCAAATACATAATCATCAGATCAGACTCTGTAGCTGTGATTGGAGATTTTAAAAAGGGTGATATTCCTTGGTTTGTAAGAGCAAGATGGTTGAAGGCATGTTCTTCTCTAATAGATGTGAAATATGAACACTACTACAGAGAACTGAATTTCACAGCAGATAATTTTGCAAAAGAAGGTGCAAAATTGAGAGCAGGGGAAAAAATCATCACAGTGGAAAACCTTCTTTCTTAATTAGAGTTGAAATGCCTGATGTAGAATATTATAGGTTTTGCAGTTAAGCTGTTTCAAAAAATGTAGTCATTTGCTTTGGTTTCTTTGTTTTTATTTTGATTTTTTAGTTTTAGCCTAACCTGTGGGCTTTAACTTGATTGTATCCTTCCTTTGATTTTTCTAATAAAATCATGTGATTAAGCAAAAAAAAAAATATGAATATCTTGAAATCTAAGTTTTCTGGGTTTAACCAAAATCAATCATTCATATTCATGTCGATCGATTCCTTCATATTTTGGATGTGTTTTCTGGTTGAGGAACATCTAACCAGAATAGATCCATTTTCATGCCCACATTTACCTTTCTGGTTTGGAAGAAATAGTCGTGTTTCTGTTGGTTATTTTTGCTAGAATCGGTTTATGTGAATCCCACATAAACCAATTATAGTCTGATTTTTCGACTGTCAAGCCCATAATATACATATATAAATGCTTATATTGACGATTCTGAGTGAAGAAAATGCCCAAATTTTCTTCACAATTTTTAGCCCAAAATTGGTGCATATGCACACATATATGGACCAATTCTGTAGTGTAAATTGTTAGTAATCTGTGTATGTGGATGTATCGTGATGACCGTTTGTACATAGACTCAAAATTCATAAATTTACTAGAATTTTATTGTTGTTTATCGTGTATGGCCATATTCTCCGGGGACAACAAGGGAAAGAAAAATCAAGCCGGAAAAAGAGAGAAATGAAGTTATTGTATTTTTTTTTATTATTTCATTTTCTCACCTATAATCTTATGTTGACGCATGTGTGGATATTCTTGCACTTCCCAGAGTTTGGTAAAAAGTTCCATATGAATGTCAAGTGGGACGGTGCTTGTTTTGGAGACCAATACTCCTTAAACGATAAGAACAATAGTCAAGATAAGGAATTTCTAGAGTTGAAACACTAATTGGATAAATTAAAGAAGAAATATGTTGTCTTTCACTCTCACAAGGAAGCATTTGATAAAAAAACAATGGTTAATATGAGGAACAATGTTATTTTGGACCTCTGTTTCACCCCCAATTATATGTGATGTACAACCTGATGAGAGGGCCGAGACAATGTGATGGTGTACAAAAAATACCAAGATCTAACCACCCCAAGTTTAAATTGAATAAAAATGAATGTAAGTCTTGATAACGATCTTGAGGTTGGTCACAAACCTTTACCAACATCTACGGATTAAGAAGATAGGAGGTAAAACATCAATGACATGGGTGTGTATTCGAACGCAGATGATGAGATATCTCCAGATGAATGCCTTGGTACCTCAACCATTCACATACTCGTGTGATACAAATAGAAGGCATGCCCTTCATTAAGGAACGAGATATATCAATTGATGATCTGGTGCATGTTGTTACTCCTTTGTGGTGTTGTTAATGGTTTTGGGATGATTCGTCAAATGTTTGTTCTTTCAAATGAACAGAAAAAAACCAATGGGGTTTAAGCAAAATGTAATTACATAAGGGGTTGTTTTGTCGGTACACGTAGATATTAGCAGAGATTAAAATAGTAAAATAAAATGATAATGAAGATGCAATAAGATGTTGCAAACACTAGATATGAGGATACTAGGTTAGTCAATTCCACCGTAAACTTATACTAGGTATTCTACTAATATGATTACTCTTATCCTTATAGAATAACGATGAAGATTTGAGTCTACCGCATATCCAAGGTGACTCAAATATGGATGTTCTAATTGCTATAAGGTATTCATCCATAGTATTAATTGTCTAATTAAGTACAACTAATCGAGGGATAAAAAAAAATCTGTTAAGCATGATATGAGTTGCAGCATAATCATCATAGAATAGTTATAACTACCTATGTTGCATGACAAACAAGCTGCGAATAAAATGCCGAAGTGCTAAGATTAAACATATCTTAGAATTATTAAGCATAACAAAAACAATATAAGTAGTATGAATAACCTAGCAGTAAGCTTCATCTCAATCCTAGTTAAGAAACTTAGAACATCATGAATAAGACAATATGATAGTATTTCTAATTAAGCTTATAATCCTTCTTACTTGTGTTGGATACCTCTAATACAAAGCATCAAGCCCTATTTATACATCTATTTTACTCAATTCGAATTGAATGTGACAATTAATGGATACCCACTCACCAAAATTATATCTATGAACTCACCCTTCTTCGATTCTTCTCTGAAACCCATTAACTATTGTCGCTCCAGCTATTGGTGTAGAAACCTAATTTGAGCTCCCTTAATCTTAGTGTCCTAGGTTCACTTTTGAAGATAAAGATGCTGATAAGGCTGGGAGATAGATATTAAAGGTCCAATTGACATTGATAATGGTAGTGGTTGCTTGAAGAGATGTGTGAACGATCGTGTTCATCGGTGAATGAAAGTGTAATGGTTCTGTGAACGGAGTAATGATAAATGGAGGTTGAGTTGTTTCTGGTCGATAAGGGGGAAAGGAGAGGTGATTCGGCTTTGAGAAGTTACATCGAACATTGATATATCTGGCGCGAAAATGGGTCAGGGATTTGAACCTCTTGATCCCATATCTATTCCAAGAATATATCTTCTCCCAAGCCCACTGCGCAAACGGATTGCAAGTGGAATTACAAGCGGATTAATTGCAACTGTCTTTTGTGTGACATTTCTTCTACACGTATCACATCCTCCAAGTGTAGCTCTTGCTTTCTTCCTCTGGCTACCAATTTCTCGCTCCTTTTTTCTTATCTAAGCATCCAAGCTTTATTTACTACCTAAAAGCACGAAACAAATTACTAAAAGTAATTATTTTTGAAAACAATAAATATACATAATTTTGGATAATATAGGATTTTAAAGAACAATAATTGAAATAATTTCCAATAAAAAGATATAAAATTACCCAATATATTTGGCATTCATCAGTGCTAGCTATGTATAAGGAAACAATTGAGACGAGGCTAAGGAGGAAAGCCAAAGAGACAAAGACTGATGGTTTTCCAGAAAGACCTGTTAAGCGAGGACGAGGTGGTTGTGGTGAGGATGTTGATGGCGATGAATATGATTGAATGGATTCTTGTTATTTAATCTTATGTATTTAACTATTCTTGTTATCCAATCTTATGTCATTAACTATAATTAATTACAACTTATGTTGTTGGTCGAATGAAAACATGTTATGTTTGTTAGGATATGAATGAAAGAATTTGGTTGGTTTTGAAATGACAAGAGTACCAAGTACACCATAAGCTTTTCGATATCAACCTATTCAAGACACACCTTGCGTGATCTAATATAGACAAAGACTGTCAAGAAGATAACAATCATAAGATGTCCACTTAGTATTTATTCAAAGTCCGAAACTGAATCCACTATGGGATCAGACCAAGTGTTTCATTAACGTACAATTGTATATACTTAAATTATAAAGAAAAATCAATATAATATGGAAATAAAGTAAATTACACGACAAACAAGATTTTGTTAACGAGGAAACCGCAAATACAGAATAACCTCGGGACCTAGTCCAGTTTTGAATACTCTCATAATTAAACCCTTATACAAAGAATACTACCATATTCGTACAGTTGAGACCAAGTAAACTAACTCATAGTTACTCAGTTCCTTCAGTATGACTGTGCCTACTACTAATATGGTCTATGCACATGGATCCTAAGATAAAGTCCACTGTTTTAAGTTCTTCACCCGCTATGAAGACTTCTAGAATGCAACATCTTTGGATCATATTTCAAAACATTAAAGGAGTAATCTATATTCGTTAACCGCTCGATCAATCTCACGATTCAACAAGTTAAACAGAGAAATTTTTTGAGTTATAAAGGTTATACAGTTTAGTCAATATATATAAACTTCTTTAAATCTGTTTAGATCAACTAAGATATAAAGACTTTCATAGATAATCAATCTAAGTTTACAATCTGTCAGATTCTGATTCTAAAAAGAACCACCAAATAATAAATCACCGATCTAAATAACAAGTTATGAAAGTCAATCGGATATGTGTGTTTACGTCTGTGAACTATGTGTTGGAGCAATGCTCGGTCGAACTCGCATGCGTTGTTATCTCAAGCATGTTCGTCAATGTTCGTGATCAAAACTATAGTCTTGATTTCTAGCCTATTTATAGATATCTCGGACTAGGACATAGATTGTGTAGTTGAGCTTAGACTTCACGACGTTCATCATTTGAAGACGAAGAACTACTAAGGGGAGCTTGTGGAACTTCATCGACAAAAGGTATGTGGAGACTTAAACTCATCTATCACTTGGAAAGTCTATTTCTACTCTATCTCCTATATTGAGACATAAGTCGTATTACGATATAGTTTTCTATATACACATTTGAGATTTCGAGCTGAGTTTATCTCGCTTACATATTTCTCGAAATATGTGTTAGCAAGCTTTCACTTCGACCAAGTTCATCTTATATCATGTGAAAATTGTCGAGTAACATCTTACATGGTTTGTGTGATATAATCATTTGGTGTTGTCTTGGAATGTTTCGTTATGATTATTTCACTAACTTGAAAATTGCTTTGATGCTAATAGTGTGTGAAAACGGCTATTGGCATCCTCTAAGAAAGTTTCAATGATACTTAACCATTATTGGATATGTCATGTTGTGCACTCTTGTACATATGTAATCCATGTCCGAGAACCATAGTATGCGCACCCGTTTGCGTACCGGTTGGTTTGAGAAATCCGGGAACCTAAGTATGCGTACACATTTGCGTACTGGCGTACAGGTTCATGTAAGAGAATTTCTGCTGGGATTTAAAGTTCGCGTGCCCGTTTGCGTACAAGCGTAACCCAATCTCAGTCCAGGTATTTCAAGTATGCGTACCCGTTTGCAGACTTGAAGGTTAAAGTTCTAAAATCGGTTATGAACATGAACATAAACTTTTATATAATAAGGAATGCAATCTTTACAAACCGTGGATATAATTTTCATGATTGAATCCAGTGAATCAAACCGATTTTGCTTCAATTGTGTTCTTTTATAATTCTATAAGAATATAGCAATTGAACAACTCTTTAACTAGTTTCATTTGAGTCATTTGAACTAGTTATGGTTAATATGAATAAGGTTGATATGAGAGTAATCATATGGCTAACCTCGGTTAACTATTTGTGAACCAACATGGTGTACACGTTTGGGTACGGTTACATAAACCCAAATGAGGGTACATTTCATTTGTGTGTGACAAGCTAAGTTCGATCTAACAGTTGAAAGATATTTGCTTGGTTGAATCAGGTTTTTCATCTAACAGTGAATATTGAATGCTTTGTTACCAAGGTAACTTGGATTGCAAACCCTGATTTGAAAACTATATAAAGGAGAACTCTAGCAACCGGGGAAACTAATCCCCACACCTCCTGTGTGTCACTAGTTGCATAACTTGAGTCGATTCTCCTTTAACCTTAGGTTTCTATAGAGACCCTGTAGGTTAACGACTTCAAAGACTTCATTGGGATTGTGAAGCCATACCCAACTATTTTCTTTGTAGTTGTGTGTTCTGATCTTGCCCGATTCTATCATATTGAGTACAATTAAAATAATTGACTCGAGATTAATTTATCCAATAGGCAAGATAAAAGTAATCACAAACATCTTCGTCTCATCGTTTGTGATTCCAAAATATCTTATTTCGCTACTCGATTAAGATTATTGAGAGGTGATTGATAATACTAGGCTGTTCTTCGGGAATATAAGTCCGGTTTATCAATTGGTTCATGTTCACCTTGATTTATCAAAAGACGGAACAAAGACTCTTGGGTATTTCAGTGGGAGACAGATTTATTCAATCTATAGACTTTTCTGTGTGAGACATATTTGTTTATCAAGTCTTCGACTTTGGGTCATAGCAACTCTTGGTTGTGGGTGAGATCAACTAAGGGAATCAAGTGCGTAGTATCCTGTTAGGATCAGAGACGTAAGGAGCGCAACTGTACCTTGAATCAGTGTGATATTTATTAGGGTTCAACCACAGTCCAGTCCGAAGTTAATTGGTAGTAGGATAGAGTCTGTAGCGGCTTAATACAGTGTGGTGTTCAATCTGGACTAGGTCCCGGAGTTTTTCTGCATTTGCGGTTTCGTAGTTAACAAAATTCTAGTGTCTGTGTTATTTCTTTTCTGCATTATATTTTGTTATATAATTGAAATATCACAGGTTGTGCGTTAAGTTCAATCAATTAGAATATCCAACCTTTGGTTGTTGATTTACATTGATTGACACTTGAACATTGGTCTTTGGTACCGTTCAAGTTGTTTCACATAATAATCAGGCTCGCGGATTTCTATTTGTTTGATTTGCTGATTATATCGTGAAACAGAGATATTAAACTCTTTGATATACTTTACTCTAGATTGAGTCTGACTGTCTAGTTGATTCTCTATAAAGTGTATTGGAGTAAGTCCTCTCAGATTTCCAAACGAATTATTAGGTGTGGTTGTTAGACCCCCGTATTTTCACTATGATTATCTCATATATGTCAAAAGTTAAGTCTATTATGTCTTTATGCAAACATTGATAAAAGAAAGAATGAACTTTTGAATATTCCGCAGTATTGATCTATCCCTGAGCTACTTCTATGTGAAAGTACTGTATGGCTCCGTAAGTTTTCTTATGTTGAGCATTTATGATTAAATTAATCATTAAGGTCTTCTTGTGGTTAATTTATTCGAGTTTTCTGGATACAAATTCATGTTTCATGTGATTTGTTAATGTCCAAAGAAATCATTCTTTTCTCGTAAAAGTAAGGTCGCTCTTGTTATTCTTTCGGGAATGACATTTTATGAGGGAGAGTTATTAATTGAAGTTGTGCTTAATTTCCAAATCTTTGTGGGGAGTGCGGCTGTGGAATATTGTAGGAGTTATCTTGCATCTTTTGTAAACTCCTTGATGAATACACTAAGTTTTGACTATGTGAAATCATCAAAACAAAGTTGATATGTTCTCTTTTAGTCATGAATAATCTCTTTGAGAATTTCATTATGACCCCGTTAGTTTTCGTACCTTTGCCAAATTATATTGACAAAAAGGGGGAGAATTATTTTGTAGTTCACACTACATACATATGAATTACGGATCATTATGTAAGGGGGAGTGGTTTTCATTGTGAGATGAAGTATTGACTAATAAGGGTGAGTGATACATATCAACGTAGTATTATTGTCAAAGTTGTGATACAATTGAACTTTGATGCTATGTAATAATACTATGACACTGTATAACGATAACTAAGAACATCTGTTTTCTTATTGTTATGGCTACGGATCTTCAACAACAATGATGATGAGTTAAACACGTTCAGAATCACTGGAGTACTTGGAGTGATGAAAAATTAGAGGAATGTTGAAGAACCAAGGAAATCAAGCATGTTGGATGAGAAGCTATAAAGTTTATTTATTTTGTAATCCATATGTATTGATAGTTTTGTCACTAAAATTGACAAAGGGGGAGATTGTTAGAGCACTGCTCGGTCGAACTCGCAAGCGTTGCTATCTCAAGCTTGTTTGTCAAGTTTAGGTGATCAAAACTATAAGTCTTGATTTCTAGTCTACTTATAGTTATCTCTCGGATTAGGATAGAATGTGTAGTTGAGCTTTAGACTTCACGGCGTTCATCGATTGAAGACGAAGATCTACTGAGGAGAGCTTGGAGGAACTTCATAAACAAAAGGTATGTGGAGACTAAAACTTATCTATCACTCAGAAGTCTATTATATTCTATCTCCTATTAAGACTAAGTCGTATAGTTATATAGACTTTTACATTATACACATTTGATATTTCGAGACGAGTTTATCTCGCTTATCTATTTCTCGAAATATGTGTTGGAAGCTTTTTGCTTTAGCTACGTTCATCATTAATCTTGACGAGTTTAGTTGGAAACAATTTATTTGTTGGAAACTAAATAATAAATCAAATGATGATCATGTGAAAATTTCCTTGAAACATCTTACATGATTTGTGTGAGACAGTCATTTGATGTCGACTCGGAATGTTTTTTATTGATCATTCGATCACTTGAAAATTACTTATAAGCTAATAATTTGTGTGAGACAACTATTATCGTCTTCTAAGGATGTTTCAATGATTGAAATGGGAGTTTAGAAAAATTAACCATTGTCTGAATATAACACAGTATGCATACAAGTATGCGAACGGTTTGCATATACCAGTATGCTATGATTCAGGCCCGGGAACCAAGTTTGCATATACCATTATGCGAACGGTTTTAACTGTTAAAGTCCGGAAACCAAGTTTGCATACCAGTATGCGAATGGTTTTACCTAAGTTAGGTCCGGGATGGCAATATGCATACCGGTTTGCGAACTGTCGGACATGACCAAAGTCCGAAACTTAAGTTTGCGTACCCATTTGCAAACTGAGTTGGCTAAAGTTCTAAAATTTGTTAAGTATGATTTCATACACATGAAAAAATATATTTATAAATTAAGGAATGTAATCTTTGCAAATCATGGCTAAATGTTCATAAATTAATTCATGATTGTACAAAGTCACGAATCAAATCCTATTTTGCTTCAATTGTGTCATGTATACTTCTATGAGAATATAAATAATTGAACAACTCTATGAG
Source organism: Papaver armeniacum (assembly GCA_023531295.1). NCBI lineage: Eukaryota > Viridiplantae > Streptophyta > Magnoliopsida > Ranunculales > Papaveraceae > Papaver > Papaver armeniacum. Next base: position 9,639 of record JAJJWW010004692.1, on the reverse strand, counting down.
TAACACAATTAGATTCATTTAATTATCATTCAAGTTTGATTGATCATCATACTTGATCTAGAAGTATTATATGAATGTGGTTAATACAAAAGTGTTCATATGATTAAATTTGGTTAATTATTGTTGAGCCAACTCAATATACACATTTAGGTATGGTTATCCATATCTAAATGAAGGTATATTTCATTTGTGTGTAACAAGCTAAGACCATCTAACGATGAAGAGATATTGCTTTGGTTTTAAGCAAACTTAGCTTGAATCTTAAATCAGGTTTTCATCTAACGATGAATATTGATTGCTTTGTTACTAAGCTAACTTAAAATGCAAACCTTAATTTGAAAGACTATATAAGCGAGAACTCTAGTAACTGGAAAACCTAATCCCCACACTTCTGTGTGATACTTGTTGCGACTAGAGTCGATTCTCCTTTAACCTAGGGTTTTCCTAAAACCATTATAAGTTAACGACTTAAAGACTTCATTGGGATTTTGAAGCCAGACCCAACTATTTTCTCTGTAGTTGTGTGTTCTGATCTTACTTGTTCTATCGTATTGAGTACTATCTTCTCTAAGATTTGCTAGAGATTTATCTCCGATAGGTAAGATGTAAAAAGTAATAATAAAGCTCTTCGTCTCATTCATTGTGATTCCACAATAACTTCTTCTACTACCATATAGTTAAGTTATTGTGAGGTGATTGATATTTCTAGGCTGTTCTTTGGGAATATAAGACCGAATTATCAATTGGTTCCTGTTCAACTTGATTTATCAAAAGACGGAACAAATTCTTCGTAGGTATTTCTGTGGGAGACAGATTTATCTATCAGAATAGCTATATAGACTTTTCTGTGGGAGTCATATTTTTTTTTATAAAGTCTTCGACTTTGGGTCGTAGCAACTGTTAGGTGTGGGTGATATCATCTAAGGGAATCAAGTGCGTAGAGTCTTGCTGGGATTCATAGGCGTAAGGAACGCGATTGTACCTTAATCGGTGTGAGACTTGGTTAGGGCTCAACTACATTCCAGTCAGAACTTAACTTGTAGTAGGCTAGTGTCTGTAGCGGCTTAATACAGTGTGGAGTTCAAATATGGACTAGGTCCCGGGGTTTTTCTGCATTTGCGTTTCCTCGTTAACAAAATTTCTGGTGTTTGTGTTATTTCTTTTCCGCATTATATTTGTTTATATGATTGAAATATCATAGGTTGTGCGTACTTCAATCAATTGGTAAATCCAACCTTTTTTTGTTATTTGAAATTGATTAACACTTGAACATTGGTTTTTGGTACCATTCAAGTTATTTTCCATATCAATCAGGCTCACAGACCTCTATCTGTTCGATTGCAGATTGTATTGAGAAATTGAGATATAACTCTTGGACATTTTTCCTTCATTGAGTCTGACTGTCTAGCTGATTCTCTTGGAATTATATTGGATTTAGTCCATATAGATTGCCGGACGAAATATTGGGTGTGGTTGTTATACTCCCGCTTTTTTAATTCTAACATGTAAAAATGCCATTTTTTTTATAGATGTTTATTATCACAAAATTAGTTGATGTGGATAATCTAAACCATCGATTGTAGCAAGATAAATTTTATGTGATTTTGCAAGGCTAAAATCGGTCTGTGTAGACATTGTTATTAGCCGATTGTTGGAATTTATTTTAAAATAACTAGTCATTGAGACTTGATCTATATAAGGATAACCTCTTTCCCAAGCACATTTCCCCCCAAACTTGAAACTTTTAGCCACTCCTACTTAATTCACTTCTCAAATAGAACTCGAAAAATTATATGGAACTCAAAAAAGATATGCAGCTGATAAAATAATTTTATTATAAGCGAACGCCTGGATAAAATTTATCATATGTTTTAGAATAGAGTCAAATAGTTTTATTATAAGCACACTGACAATCCAAAAAACCGCATATGGAGAGACTTAACTTTTCGATTCAAATACATCAAAAGGGAGGTTTGAGAGTTCTGTAAAATTAGAAAAATGGAGAAAGGATATCATCCCTAATAGTTAACGTGTAATTCATTTAATTCAGCTCGAACGATTTAATAATTATGGCATATACGAAATGGACAAAAAAAGGTTCATGCACATGAAGGAATACAAGATGTTGTACAAACGTGTTCGGAGGTTCACTGACGATGTATGTGTGAATATCCTGATACAAAATAATCCCATGTATTGCGCTAATTTCCAAAACTATGAAATGTGCTTATTTCCTAAAACAATGAATACATATTCTCTTTATGAGTCGGTCTATATGTATATCCACGACCATCGATTCTAATAAATGGTATATTTAGTAAATAATATCCACCGATTTCTAGTGTTTTTCATTTATCCACTGATTCCCAGTGTTTTTCGTAAATGAAAAGCATCACTGCAGAGTCGGTATATGAGAGAATAAACATCCATCGATTCTTGGTTGAGTTCTTATAAGATTTTTTTTTTTTTCATATTTTGGTGATTAATTAACATTAGTTAATTACTCGGTTAAGAAGATTAAAAATCTATCGGTTTGACCAAATTAACACTAATTAACCAGGATGTATATAAGCAATTAAAGAAAATTAGGTTGTTAAGGGGTTTTGAGTATACTTCAAAATGACCCGATTTTAGCTTTTCGTGGTAGGCCTCAAACTATCCGGGTACTTTTGTATCCATGAGACTAGTAATACCCCGTTATTCGGCAGTGGTTGGCCGAATGGAATATAAGTAATGGTTTGTCCTTTCCTAACACCGAGGACTTTTCAGCACAATTGGCTCCTGAGTTGGCAGAAAAATATGCAGTTAAGCGTACTCGGGCGAGAGTAATCCAGGGATGGGTGACCTCCCGGGAAGTTGCTGCTGGATTACCGCAACGATGACTGTTGAAAACCCCACACTGCCGGATATCCGCAGTGGCTAAGTGGGGACAATATCGGCGGAGGTACGGGTCATTACAAATGGTATCAGAGCCGATGACGGGTCACCTGCCGAGGGTGGGAAGGTACGCTGTACGGGGTTGGTCCAGGTGCTTCTCATGAGGGGCAGGGAACGTCGGAGATCTGGGCTTGCGAATATATTATGGATCCGAGGACGCTCCAATTTAAGGTGGTGGTATTGTAATACCCCAATATTCGGCAGTGGTTGGCCGAATGGAATATAAGCAATGGTTTGTCCTTTCCTAACACCGAGGCCTTTTTAGCACAATTGGCTCCAGAGTTGGCAGAAAACTCTGCAGTTTAAGCGTGCTCGGGTGGGAGTAATCCAGGGATGGGTGACCTCTCGGGAAGTTGCTGCTGGATTGCCGCAGCGATGCCTGTTTAAAACCCCACACTGCCGGATATCACCAGTGGCTAAGCTGGGACAGTATCGGCGGAGGAACGGGTCATTACAATACTCTATAACCAACTGAGCTGAATGTTAGACCATGCTAACTTTACCGCAATATTTTGCCAAATGTAATTTAAATTCGATGAGGTGTTTTTAAATTTCCTTGACGATTTTCGAACAATATTTAATAGTTTACTTAGGTGTTGTTCAATTTCCGACCGATAATGGAAAATTGACTGTGTAACATAGTGGGTTCTATTATGTTTTCTTCAATAAACGCATACTGTTGGGGTGAAATGCTTTCCCTAGGCGCTTGTAACTTGGAAAATCACAAGCTAAAATAAAAATTGACGTCCTCAACAAATGCATTATTTAAAGTGATCAATTTTTTGGGGACTATTCAAAATTCGAGGGAACCATTTATCAAATTTTTACTATGTCATTATGAAGTAAAATGAAAATGCTTTACCCATATATTTATCGTAATAGATAAACTTCCTTTATATTTTTTACATTTTATTTTTATAATTTTCAATAGTAATTTACTTTTTTATTTTTTTATTTTTTTTTGGGTTTAGTTCATCTAGGTTACTTTTTCTTTTTCCTTCTAGGTTGTTAGAGCACTGCTCGTTCGAACTCGCAAGCATTGCTATCTCTAGCTTGTTGTCGAGTTTAGTTGCCAAAACTATAAGTCTTGATTTCTAGTCTACTTATAGCTAAGACTCGGATTAGGATAGAAAGTGTAGTTGAGCATTAGACTTCACGGCGTTCATCGATTGAAGACGAATAACTACTAAGGGGAGCTTGTGGAACTTCATCAACAAAAGGTATGTGGAGACTTGAACTCATCTATCACTCAAAAGTCTATCTACTATATCTCTTATTTGAGACAAAAGTAGTGTAGCTATATAGACTTCATTTATACACATTTGATATTTCAAGTTGAGTTTAACTCGCTTACATATTTCTCGAAATATGTGTTGGTAAGCTTTCGCTTTAACCAAGTTAATGTTATATTCTTGACGAAAGTCAAAAGATGATCATGTGAAAATCGCTTGGTAACATCTTACATGATTTGTGTGAGACAATCATTTGATGTAGACTCGGAATGTTTCGTATTGATCATTCGACCACTTGAAAATTGCTTTGAAGCTACTAGTTTGTGTGAGACAGCTATTCCCGTATTCCAAGAATGTTTCAATGATTGAAATGAGAGTTTAGAAAAATAGGATTTAAGCATAGTATTCGTGCTTGCATATATGTAATCCATGTCCGGGAACCATGGTATGCATACCCGTATGCGTACTTGTAGGTTTTGAGAAAGTCCGGGAACCTGGTATGCAAACTGGTACGCGTATTGGCGTAAGGTTCAGGTCCGGGAATATCTGCTGAGTTTGGATGGTACGCGTACCAGTTCGCGTACTGGCGAAACCCAAACTTGGTCCGGCTACTTATGTACGCATACCAGTACGCATACCTAAGTAGATGATGTTCTAAAATCAGTTTGTTCATGAACTAATACATTTATATAATAAGAAATGCAATCTTTTGCAAACCGTGGCTATAATTTTCATGACTTGATTCATGTGAATCAAAATCGATTTTGCTTCAATTGTATCTTGTATACTTCTATGAGAATATAAACAATTGAACAACTGTAGAACTAGTTTCATTTGAGTCATTTGAACTAGTTATGGTTAAGATGAATGAGGTTGATATGAACGTGTTCATATGGCTAACTTCGGTTAACTATTGTTGAGGCAACAAGGTGTACACGTTTAGGTACGGTTACTCAAACCTAAATGAAGGTGAAAAGGCGACGGTACCAAAATATACCTCAAGCTAAAACTTTTCCTACCTATAAGTCCTTTCTCCGAAAGTGATTGTCTATGGACTGAGCCGAGATAATACAACTAATCGGTTCACACTTCGTGTGATCGTCTATGGATACGAGATCGAGACAATACAACAACGAAGTATGTTACTTGATAAAAAGGTTCGGACTTAACCAAACACAATAGGATTTACTTATCAAGTAAATAGGAATTAACGTTTGTATGATTTACTTTAATTATAATAAAATAATTATAATGCGGAAATATAAAGTAAATGACACAGCAATATTTTGTTAACGAGGAAACCGCAAATGCAGAAAAACCCCGGGACCTTGTCCAGAATTGAATACTCTCAGGATTAAGCCGCTACACAAAATTACACCTAACTTCGTATTGTTGAGACCAAGCAACTAAACCTATAGTTCACCTAGTTCCGTCTGTATTCCCACACCTCCGACCTAAGTCACGTACTTGGAACAATTCCTTTGGTTCATATTCCAAACAGTAAAGGAACAACAAACCTGTTTGGTATCAACTCTATTCAACCAAGTGATATGAGTCGGACAAAGGCTTTTCTGTTTATCTTAACATAAACTCCTTTGTCAGGTCCTTAGATCTATCTTATGTTCAATTACCGAAGTAATCATTTAAGATTAAGCCAACAACACTCTTAATCCAAAGAATTGTGTTGATGCTGACTCGATTAATCAATCCAATCTATCACAAGGATAAACCGATTATTAATTGGATCCTCTTTTACCGAAACAAGTATTGTGCACACCAAAGATTATGAACCCACAGATCAGAAATATTCAATATCTTCTTTGTCTTCAAATCTTCTTAGATCTTCAATAAACACCTGCACACAATCACTTGAATCTCTTATGATCAATCACTCACAGAACGGAGTCTGTTAACAATGGATTATCACAAGATCGTCTTTAGATCTAACAACAGTCTAAAGATCCCTGTCGAAACTCTGAACTAGTTTGAGTGAATCTTATATCAGAAGAGAAGATTCTTAAGTATAAACAAACTAGGTGCAATCAAAGTTCAACCACCGTTAGTCAATCAAATCAATGAAAACAAAAGATAAACTGCAATTATCTAGTTTCCCACCAACGGTACTAATTGAGCTTCTCAATCCCAAAGAAGACTTTAAACTGAGCGGCCGTAAGAGATTTCTCCTAATTAGGTTACTCTCCTCTCCAAATAGGCGACTTCACTAGTAGCATCACAACAAGAGGTAGTTTGCTGTTACGAAGGATTAGTCTGCTAGAAAGGCAAACTTCAAGTATTTATAGACAAGGAAGTTTGGACACCAAGGAATTTCCAAAACCGAAAATATTCTCAAGATATTCATTAAAGCACAAATTCGGTTTTCATAATTCCTAGAAATGCTCTGTCCAAAAATAATGATCGAAATCTCTCAGAAAATCTCTAATTAGTAAATGCACATTACTAATTTTTATTTTCCTAAAAATGAAGTTAATAACCTTAATTAAAAGATTCTTAACTTATTTATCTTTCGATCCTGGGATTCTTTTCCCTTAGCTATTAAGGAATAACTTTGAACAATCAAATAATAAACATTCACAGCACGTGTTCAAAGTATGTCGACATCTTAACTTTGTAAGTTCTCTTTCACACTTACAACCATGAAACCGATTTGCCACACTTCCAAACAAGCTTAGAATTGGTTCATCTGACTTTCAAGAACTATGTGATGGATCAAATAACATTCAATCACAAATCATAGGTTTAACGGTTCTACTAAAACAAGTTTTGGTTCTACCTTCCATGTGAGTACTGTGCATAGTCACACTAGCTTTCCAAAATTCGGTTGACTAGGTACTAGGATCAGTTCCCCACATATATATGGTATCTAACTTATATGTGTTGCACATGTCCATAGGATCGGTTCCCCTTTCTGATATAAACCTTGCTGCACCTCATACAAGGATCGGTTCCCCTTTGTGATGTATTGTACCTCTTACTAGGATCGGTTCCCCTTTCCCATATTTGGTCAGACATAAAATCACAAACCCAATCATACCATCTCAGGTGATTACTTAAGATCGGTTTTACTAATAAAAGTTATACCAATACATAAGTCAGGCCTTTGTGAATAGTTTTACCAAGAACACAACGAGTCATGAACTGTTATACTAAATCACACATATTGAATGTTCACAAGATATGCAATGAATAACAATCCCAATAACGCCTGGAGATTTCCTTTTCGATTCACAAACAAGTGTATGAACTTACTTCCTTAGAACACATGTAAAACATTATTCCCTAGGATGAAATCCTCACCTCATACCCATACATAATCACAATAGCATTCAAATGATTATGGCGACGTCTTATCTACAAAGTTTAATGGTTAAGCAATAAAACTCGTATTGTATTCCTTAATACTATGTCTATCTAGAGTTCAAATATGCTTCGCAGTTTTGTTTTCAATATGCACGACTTGAAAGATACGTTAGGGAATGAAACAGTTCAAGTCAAATATCACTAACCTCAAGTGGGAGAATGATTGTTGTCGTTGTAGCTCCTTGCTTCTTCACATCTTCAAGTCTTCGCAATACTTGTAAAGTTTCATTATCCTAATACTTTCAAGCTAACCTATACGAAGTTGACTCTAGTACATAATCAAGCGACTCTTAACATGAGTTTTGATTCACTAAAATATGACAACCAATCTTGACATACCAACGCTTGGTGGGTTCAACCGAGCTATGCTCTAACATGAGGTACATTTCATTTGTGCGTAATAAGCTAAGTTCGATCTAACAGTTGAAAAATATTAGCTTGAGTCTAATCAGTTTTTCATCTAACAGTAAATATTGAATGCTTTGTTACCAAGGTAGCATTGATTGCAAACCCTGATTTGAAGACTATATAAAGGATAACTCTAGTAACTGGGAAACCTAATCCCCACACCTCCTGTGTGATACTAGTTGCGACCAGATTCAATTCTCCTTTAACCTTAGGTTTTTCACGAAACCCTGTAGGTTAACGACTTGAAGACTTCATTGGGATTGTGAAGCCAGACCCAACTATTTTCTATGTAGTTGCGTGATCCGATCTTGCTGTTTCTATCGTGATTGAGTACTATCTTCTTTAAGATTGGCTCGAGATTTATTCTCCGATAGGCAAGATAAAAAGTAATCACAAACATCTTTGTCTCATCGTTGTGATTCCACAATATCTTGTTTCGCCACCAAACGATTAAGATTATTGTGAGGTGATTGATATTTCTAGGCTGTTCTTCGGGAATATAAGTCTGGTATATCAATTGGTTCCTGTTCACCTTGATTTATCAAAAGACGGAACAAAACTCATATGTTTATCTGTGGAGACAAATTTATCTATACAATAGAATTTTCTGTGTGAGACAGATTTGTTTATCAAGTCTTCGACTTATGGTCGTAGCAACTCTTAGTTGTGGGTGAGATCAGCTAAGGAAATTAAGTGCGTAGAGTCCTGCTGGGATTCAGAGACGTAAGGAGCGCAACTGTACCTTGATCAGTGTGAGATTGGTTAGGGCTCAATTACATTCCAGTCCGAAGTTAACTTGGAGTAGGCTAGTGGATTTAGCGGCTTAATACAGTGTGGTGTTCAAATCTGGACTAGGTCACATGTTGTGCGTAGTTCAATCAATTAGAGAATCCAACCTTTGGTTGTTGATTATATTGATTAACGCTTGAACATTGGTCTTTGGTACCGTTCAAGTTGTTTCACATAATAATCAAGCTCATGGATATTTATCTGTTTGATTTGCTGATTACATTGTGAAACAGATATACAACTCTTGGATATATTTCCATTGATTGAGTCTGGCTGTCTAGTTGATTCTCTTTGAATTATATTGGAGTTTGTCCATACAGATTGCTAAGCGAAATATTGGGTGTGGTTGTTGTACCCCGCTTTTTCATAGGAGAACCTCAATTTATTTTTCACATGCGAAGAATATAATAATATCAAGCTATGAAAAAAACACTGTCGAACCTCAACATTTTCTTCATATACGAAGAACAAATTAAGGTTCGGCTAAAAATACAAATCCAACCGAATTTGGTTCAACGCCAAGAAAAATATCAACTTAGCGAAACTATATCTGTTCTTTGCATACAGAGAACATATTTTTTTTTTTAAATTCGATTAAGAAATATAAAAAAATAGAACTAGCCGAACCCAAGTAGGTTTGCCTATGAAAAAAATCAACTTAAAGTTCACATTGTTCCTACTATATGAATACAAGATTGAAGTTCGGCTAGAAAAAAAGAATCAGCTGAATCCAAAGGAAAAAAATTAGCATTTAAAAATAAGTGTAAGAATAATAATTTAAAAATTAATTTAAAAATAAATAAAAATAAAAATAATTTAAATAAATGAAGGGACAATGTAGTCATTTGCAATCACTAAGACACCCGTTGTCCATAAAACAGTAGATTGCCTAATA
>JAJJWW010004691.1:0-18480 GCA_023531295.1 Papaver armeniacum | reverse complement strand
GTTGACCGAGGAACATGACTGTTCCTCACTAAGCAGGGGACTTAATGTAAATGGTATATTTTCGAAAAAGGGTAAAATTGTAAAACTATACTCCGGATCCGGCAATCGTATGAGTATTGAGGCCCATGTATCTCATTAAAGCATGCCATAAATCTCTGAACGAGAAGGCTGTCTCTCAGAGTATATGTAGATGTGTAGTCTCCTAGCTGAGGCCACGACATATTGTCATATCCCTAGCCTAAAGGGAGGGTGCCCATATCCAGTCTCTGCCTGTCATTAGCCTTTTGTGTTAAATAGCGGTTAGTAGTAATTAATTATAGTGGTTAATTATCATTGTAACAAATGGTTGTGATGTAACCATCTGAGAGCTTTATGTCCGTAGATCGTAGGTCAAGTAGTGAGGCTTTATAAGCCAATGAGTCTGTAGAGAGAAGGTTATGAAATAATAATCTAAAGAGTCGATTTAATCGATTAGGCTTTGATTCAGTGGAATCAAGGAGGTTACTATGTTCTCATCAAAGTATCGATCCAATCTTGTTGTGGAAACACAACAATTGGTATCAGAGCAGCCACGATCCATGGGGGATTTGAGGGCAAGATTCGATTTTACTAATCAAATGATTATGGAGTTGAATGCTCAATGAGAATATGCAGCTGATCAAGATGAGCGGTGTGAGTTGTTGAAAGGAATTACCTATCTATCTCGGCAATTAAACTGGATATCCCCCCAAATGTGTGGTATTGATTTGGTTGAAAAGCTGATCTAGAAGAAGATAATAGAAGAGTTGAGGAAATAGCTTATTCAATACCTACTCAACCACCACCTGAGGAGCAGTTAGTTGAAGAAGATGTTACTGAAATTCAGGAAGTCAAATCAATCCCTCCTGTTGTTGAAGAGGAGAAATTCGATTTGCCTAATGTTGTGAGGTCTCCATTAGAATAAGTTGAAATAATTTCTGCTCGAGTTGAAGACAAGAATGATTCGACCAAGGGTGTGGGTTTACAACTTAAAGAAGTTTCAGAAACTGATGTGAAGAAATCTACCAAGAGGGATCAGGTTAAAATGGATGAGGTTAATGATGGGGAGATTGTGCGCTTACAGGTAACTCAAACCACTACCCACAACCTGCTAAATTGTGATGGTTTTTACATTGTGGTCAATTCTTCACGTATTCTATTTGATCGTGGCAGAGAGATTGAAATTATGAAGGGTTTTTCTGATGTTGCTGGGAATTGTAAGTTCTGTTCTATTACGAATAATCCTGGTTCTTTGGTACCCAATATGTGTTCAATTCCGGTGGATAAATTTGATTGGAAATCTGTTTATAGGAATGTTCTAAAACATGGGTATCAATTGGAATGGTTGTTTGAGGATTCAATGGTGTTTTGGTTGGTTAACATAGACAGACATGCTTCTAGCAAGCTGTTTGATAAAATGCCTGAGAGTGCAGCTTATAATCTGAGTGGTGCTGGAGATGAATTTATCTTACAGCTTCAACTGGGTAAGGCGAGTTACAACTTAATAGTCAATGAATGTGTCTTCCTTATCATCGTTGAGGCTCGTAGGAAGTTTGATCGAGGGAAGTTGTTTCAATGTGTTAGAAGGTATTCTTATCACAATCCAAGCAGTTCTGATTTCAGTTTCGGTTTAGTTTTTTTTAGTTTGGTTGTTCTTAATGGGTTAAATTTCATGAATACTTGTGATGTCAAATATGTTTGTGAGCTAAATATAGAAGTTGGGTACCCTTTATATTCGTTATTGGAGCACCCGAATTTACATGAAATTATTAAAGTTGGTGATACTCGTGATGCTTTCCAAGCTTACTTAGTGAAATATTACAAAGAATTTAGTGTTCACTCAAAAATGATCCTTCATGAGACAAATGAAAGTGAGTCTCGCAATGCAGGGGGTCTGTGTAGTGGAGAATGTTTATACTGTGGCCTAGATTGTAATGGGAGGGTATTTGATCGAGGAAGGTCGCTAGGAATTGCTTATATGATGGTCCACATGGTTGCAGATAGTAGTGTAAAGGTTGCAGCTACAATTTTTGAAACTAATCCTCGAAGATATCATGAATATTGTAACACATTCATTGCTAAGATAGCAAAGTTGATGGTTATGGAAAATTCGATTGCGATTTTACTTACCAAGGAGGGTAAAGGTTGCGTCACTTGCAAGTTGTTTGATCCTGGTAGCCACAATTTTCATAAAAGTCAAGGTTTTGCGATTCCCTTACTTGGTGAAATATTGAAGGTCGGTGCAATTGCACATTGTCATGAGAAGATGCTGCCCATAACTTTGAAGAAGTTTGATTTTTTTTTTCTGATACTTCTTTCAGTTTACAAAATTGTGAGAAGTTACTTTTGTTTCTCGAGAAGACAACATATAGCTCAACTAAAATCTTTGATATGGATTGAATACTTGAGGTGGAAATTCAAATTGTCTTCCACTGGGTTATGGAGTTTGAATGGTGGAGAAGAAGGTGATTTGTCGCAGATTGCTTTGAAGGAGTTTAATTTTTTGATAATGCTTATAACTCTGGCCTCCCAGAATTTAAAAGTCAATTTTATCTCCCAACAAGTGGCTTCTTATTACACCTTCAATCAAGCTCACATCCTCAAAACCGCGAGAGTTTTTCAATTCATGAGAAAGTTTTAATGGCAGAGTGGCATCCTAAACCATGGGTGTATATGAAGGTGTTTCCCGTCGCATTCTTGTCCTTGTTACAAGTCTATGCACACAGAGAAGAATTCTTCCGTGTTGATTATGTGTTTGGCAGGGAGGGTGAGAAGTATCAATATGGAAGTTCAATGCATGCTTTTGAGCCGTGACAAGAAAGGGACTTATAGGAGCAATTTTTCCCGCAAGGATGAGTTTAAATTTCTTTTATTATCTAGAACTCCAGTTCCCAAAGTTGTTAGGACCCAATTTCATCCCTTAGCAAGGAATTCTTCTTGCACTTGCGTCTCTCGCTCCCGACAAATGAGGGATTGTCACCATGAGAAAGTTCCAATGACATATTGGTATTGCAAACCAATGAGTATTTATGAATTCCAAAAGATTCTCAATCAAGTTACAAATTTATATGCGGGGTTTGGTATCTCCAAATGATGAGAATTATAGCTCTATTGGTTATGGTCTTGTAAACAGAGTGAGAATTCGGTTCTTGCTAGTTAAGATTCAAGTTACCAATATACTGATGTTGACGGCGTTTCGGAGATGGAAATACCAATTGTGCTCTACAGGTGGAAGGACTGTTGGAAGTATGAGTCAGACCATTTCATTTTTTGTGTGGCTGACGGTAACTCTAACCTTACTCATGGTGATTAAACTCCTCAAGATGTTGAGCTGGCTTTATTACTTACACTGGAAATTCAAGCTAGTTCCTACAGGTTGGTGGGGTGTAGAAAATGAGAACCCAGTGCTACTAGAGAGGGATACGAAGGATGCTTTTCCCTTTATAGCATCTAACAAAGAAGTGAATGAAACTATTCCAAAGAAGGTGGGTTTTCTGCATGTGCTAGCGAAATTTGCAGTTGGTACTGAATCGAGGAATGACTTGGTTTATGTTGTTGTGATGATTCAAGAGTAAAACGAAGAAGTTTATATGGTTTTCAGCAACTTGTTCTTAACAATCTTATGGAGCAGCAAAAAGATTAATGGTACAATGTGCCTTTCCAGCAAGCTACTTAGAACTCCTAGCTACATGAGTGGTCATCGTCGGTTGTTTGACAAAGGGAGAATGCCTGAATCCCAGAATGGAGCAATGGGCACATCGAGATTTCTCGTAAAATATATAACTGCTTCTCAAATGTGGATTACTGAGAAGGTGCTTGTGCTGTTGGATATCATGCTTGTGGTTTTCTTGTGGGATTTGAGCAGGGGTGAAGACCATAATCTCTTCCACGAAGATGAAGAATCTGCTTTGGTTGATGTTTACTACTGGTATTTTGCTAAACTCAAACCCTTTTATTGTGAAGAGCAGATGTGTTGGGTGTATCAACCAACGAGTGGATGTACCCAGTTTGTAGTTTATGCTGAGTACTTCCTTAACTATCAACTAGAGAGATCTAAAGACAGTGCTGCAAAGCTGAATTATCTAAATCTATCTAAAGTTAAGGCTAATATCCCAATGGGGACTTCCACAAGTGCATACAGAGATGTGAGTTATGAAGAGGGTGGGCTTGATTATCCTTGGGCAATTAATGTAAAGGAGCTAAGCTCTTTGGTTGTTATTGGGTTTTACTACAAGGAGGAAATGAAGCAGATGACTTTAGTCCCCACGGTAGAGTTTGTTTTATCCTTCAAACAAATGAGCCATCCGTCTATCCGAGTTACAAGTGGGTCGAACTTGCGAAATGCTTCATACAAAAAGCTGCTACTGGAGTCTACCTCACTGTGCTACATGGCAACTTTTGGCTGCGTCTGTCATCCTTGAGGACAAGGATGTTTAAAAGGGGTAGATATTGTCATATCCCTAGCCTAAAGGGAGGGTGCCCATATCCAGTCTCCGCCTGTCATTAGCCTTTTGTGTTAAATAGCGTTTAGTAGTAATTAATTATAGATTAGTTAGTTTAATTAGTGGTTAATTATCATTGTAACAAATGGTTGTGATGTAACCATCTGGGAGCTTTATGTCCGTAGATCGTAGGTCAAGTAGTGAGGCTTTATAAGCCAATGAGTCTGTAGAGAGAAGGTTATGAAATAATAATATAAAGAGTCGATTTAATCGATTAGGCTTTGATTCAGTGGAATCAAGGAGGTTACTATGTTCTCATCAAAGTCTCGATCCAATCTTGTTGTGGAAACACAACACACATCTCATGAATACTGAGCAATTTCAGTAATTACTCCGGATCCGGCAATCGGATGAGTATTGAGACTCATGTCTCTAAGCATGAAAGCTCATGCCATAAAACCTCTAATCGAGAAAGTCTCTCAGAGAAGATGTAGATGTGTAGTCTCCCAGCTGAGACCACGGCACATCTCATATTGTATATAATCGCAAGATTGGACGGCTCCTAGACAGCATGTCTGCTAGTATTGAGCTATAACGTTTTCGGATGTAACGTGTTTTCCCCGACTATACAAGAGGAATATGACACTCCAAGAAGTTCATATTTCTCAACCTTCGAATAATTAATGCTCCTAGATTGGAAGCCCCGCTAGTATAGAGCCATCGCTTAATTATCTCTAATCGCTTGAATATCCAAAGAATATTCTACGATTCTTCGTTATATTTCGTCACTTCAATTCGTGGTTCTTCTCAGCAGAATTCCACGGGTTAGTGATAAATATTCAACGAAACAGGCATATGAGCATCGAATAAGCCCGGACTAAAATGGTGCAAGTGTACTTCGCAATAATGCACATACCAGCATTTGAATGCGAAAACGAGCATTTCAAAATATGAATGAACGATGAACCTATGCAAAATAGGAAGGAAAAATAATAATAATAAAATATCAGCAAAGGCGCCAGGGGACTGGGCTCATCAGCTGGTCGGTCCATACCGTGACCACCCCCGCGCCCAATTTTATATTTTGTCATATTTTATTATTTTTCCCTGATCTCGTGAAAATTCTCTCGTTCGAGCAAATCTCCTTCGTTTCAAGGGAATTCTCTAATCTCATGGATTTTATCAAAGAAATAATAAAATTAGGGAAAGGTGTCACGGGATCGAGCACTACCCACGGCCATGCCTAGCCGTGGCTTCTGGTCCCACACCTCACGTCCCCATTATTTTATTATTTCTCTCTAATTATGAAAATTCCTGATTTCATGAATTTTCCTAAAACCATGAAAATTCCTAATTTTATGAATTTTCTCTAAAATCATGAAAAATATTATAAAATTAGGAAAAACTCGTGGGACCGGCTCTAGCCGGCCGACCATGCCCTAGCCTAGCCATCCCACATGCCTATTATTTTATTATTGTTTGTTATTTTGTTTTCCTGATTCCATGAAAACTCCCTGATTTCAACAAAATACCTTGGTTTCAACAAATCTCTTTGATTTTATGAAAATTCCCTAAAATCATAAGAAATTACATAAAATTGGGAAGAGTGCCCTGGGACCGTGCCCGTTGGCCGGCCGGCCATGCCTTGGCCATTTCCGGTCCCATACTCCATCATTCCCTATTTTATTATTATTATTTTATCTCCCTCATCTCATGGAAGTTCCCTAATTTCATAAAACTCTCCAGTTTCATGGAATTTCCCTCAAATCGAGAAAGTACATAAAATTACATGTGAACTGGGAAAGTGTGTGGGACCGTGCTTGTCAATCGGCCGGCCATTCCCTAGCCGTGGTCGGTCCCACACCTTGCAATTCCCTGTTTTATTTATTATTTTTCATCATCTCATGTATTTTTTCTAGTTTCAGCAAAACCCTGGATTCTGCATATTTTCTCGGAATGTTGCTCAAACGCGTACCAGAAAATATCGAAACTCTCAGGACTGAGACACGAACGTCATGGTGACACTGGCACATCCCCTTAACCGACCAAGGGTGACCCTAGGGCTTGCAAACAACCGATCCCACATATTTTAATGATTTTAACCTAATTTACTCAGTTGCTCATATTAGGTTCAAACTCTTTCCAAACAATTGGAAGTTTGCTTAAACGACCATCCATTGGTCCCACGGCCACCAAGAGTCGGTCCCTTGACCTCTTGGTCGGTTCCTTATCTCTTCATGGCTGGGTTATATTATTTTTCGCTCACACGAGCATTATTTCAATAAATGATTAAACCAGCATTTAATCATTCTTTCACCAACTGGTCCTCTAAGAGACTTTGGTATTTTGCTCATTCGAGCATCCGCGTACATGGTGGACTCGTCATCCCATGTAGCCGGTCCTCGCTTCACTCTGCAGATTGATTTGCAATAAATCATCATTTCGATAAAATTAGGTTTTGAATCCGCAGCTCACAGAAACATGATTCTCGAAAGCAGATTCAAATACTTTGATAATTTTATGTTGATTCCATGATCAATGTTATAATTTATTTTACTCGACCCAGCAGTCAGTATCTTAAATTAATATTTATTTTGGTCATGCTACCAACAATTCATCAAACGAGCAATATTTGCTCAAACCGGCAATATTTGCTCAAACTAGCAATATTCACTCAAAATAGCAATATTCGCTCGAACCAGTAATATTTGCTCGAATTCAATAATATTGGTTCAACTATCAATATTATTCGACAATTCAAGAAATACACTTTGCCTGCCTTAGGTAATCAACATAATAATACCTCGTCTCAAAGAGACATATTTGATTCATGAGTTTCTGAACATTTGAAAAACATGTTCAACTCAACAATACATGGACTCATCATCCCACAAAGTCAAAGAATCGACTCCAAAATCACGAGATATCAATCGTGTCACAGGGGGGGATATTAACTAGGGTCTTGGTCTCAAGGGTCTACGCACGTGTGTTCACCCACGATGAGAATGTGAGCAAGTCGTGCAATCGGGCTGGAAGAGTCGCAAAGTAGTGGGTGGAAAATTAACCAAGTCTCCGCACGATGAGCAACTGGTTTTAACACGATTTCCCACTTCCCCACTTTCTGATTCCAGCAAACTGTCACACTTCAAGGGATCATGGTTTTTTCAACTCCGGCATTATAAAATGTCTCTAAATCCTGATAGAAAGAACAAGATTCGAACACTCGAACATTCGTCTAAAAGAATTCTCTTTGTTCATACGCACAATCTTTCGTCTACACGAGCTCATCGTCTCGAGCATTCACTCTCATTGAGCAAAATTCAATCATTCGTAGCATTCTTACGCTGAATTCACAACACACCTACAATCTCGCATCACCATTGATCTCGCACATTTCTCGTGTTCCCTCCTGCGGATCAACCCATCCTCTCTTGTGACCGAATTGACTCGGAACGGCCATTGTTCTTGGTTTAGGCCGGAGTCCTACAGATTGATCTCTCGAACTTAAAGCACTCCCTTCTTGCAGTGCATCTGTGTGAGGTTCAACATTTTGCTCGGTTCAAGGAGTCTCCATACGGACGTCTCCTCAATTCCGTGGTGCTCGCCTTCGTGCAATTCTTTCAGCATGATTGGGATTTCTGCCTCGCCCAGGCATCGTAATAAATCTCCTCCAAAGCTTTTACGATACAGGATCCCTTCATGGAGTATGAATCTCTTGAATTTTTACTTCACCTTGGTTGCGTCTTTCTTGCTTGTAGGGAGTACGCCGTCATGAAGATAACTGATGTACGGCTTTTTCCAGTCCCCAGCGTGGTCAACATTGAAAACTTCCAATTGATGCGGCGGTGCTTGGCAATTGGAGCAATCGAGATTGAGCCTCCATTTCTGTCCAGTAGTATCCAAGGCGTTGCAAACGACGATAAAGGGTTACCACCGACGTTTGTCCACAAATTTCACTATGAATACGGTTAATCTGCTGCTGTGACTCTTCATCTCCGAGGCATCTTGATTGGGATCCGTCTGGGTTCCGACGGTACAACATCCCATGAAGCATGAAGAAGTTTTGTAAGGTTTTGAGGCTGACCTTTCCTTGGGGAATCGAGCTGTTAAGTTCTTGAATAATCGGCGTTCTCCAGTCACTGGCTTCAGTCTTCTTAGATTGTGAAAGCCATGTTGATGCCACAGTTCGCCTTTTCACCATCAGGGTTTGTTCCAAACCTTCGAACTGCAGCTTCGATGCTAATGTGGCTAGGCAATCAGCATGTATGTTATTGCTACGGCCAACATGTGTTATAGTCGCGTCAGCGAAGTAATTTAGCAGCTTTTGCGCCTTGGATCTATACGGGGCCAGCGTCACCTCTTTCAGTGCGTATACTCCATTCAGCTGGTTAACCAGTAATTTAGAATCACCCCTTATTTCCAGACATGTGGCTCCGTCTTGCTTTGCTAATGACAACCCTATGAGAAAGGCTTCATATTCTGCTGAATTGTTGGTATAATGAAAGTCTAGCTTGAAGGAATGCGAGAAAACTTCACCGGTTGGAGATACTAGAACCATACCTGCTCCTCCGGTATTATTGCTAGGGGTGGCGGAGCCATCGAAAAATAGTAGCCACGCTTCTTCTTTGACGAGATTTCCGGAAATTCTCCAAGAAGGTCTTCATGCAGTGTTGTGGTACCCTCTCCTGGGAAAGCTGCTAGTAAATCTGCGACCGCTTGTCCTTTGATAGCTCTTGGGGAAGCACATGTTATATCAAAAATTCTAACATTTGGAGGATCCACTTGGCTGGTCTTCTTATCAGGGCCGGTTTCGAAAGCAAGAATTTCACAGGGTCGGTCTTAGATATCAGCACCACTTTGTTTGAGAGCAGATAATTCTTAAACTTCTGAATGGAGTGAATCAGAGCTAGGAAAGCTTTTTTTGCCTTAGGATATCTGAGTTCAGCATCCCTCAAAGTCCGACTGAAGTAGTATATAGGGTGCTCAATCCCTTCGTCATCTTCTTGGGCGAGCAAAGCTCCGACAGCAGTATCACTAAAGGCAGTGTAGAGACACAACGGTCTTCCTTGTACAGGAGATTTCATGACGGCTGGGGATGACAATATTTGTTGAATCTTTCGAAAAGCCTCTTATTGTAGCGTCGTCCAAACAAATCTTTCCCCTTTCTTCAGCAAGGGGGTGAATGAAGCAACAAGCTGAGCTAAACCCGGTATAAAACGCCGGATGTAGTTTACCTTACCCATGAAGCTCTGGAGTTCTTTCACAGTTTATGGAGGTGGCATCGTGAGGATGGCTTGGGTTTTGGATGGGTCGACTTTGATTCCCTAAGCGATCACCTGGAAACCTAGAAATTTTCCCGAAGAGACGCCAAAGGCACACTTCAAAGGATTCATCTTTAGTTTGTATTCACGACACCTTTCAAACACCTGTCGCAGAACCTCTGTATGGGCCGCCCGGGTTAACCAATATGTCATCCACGTAGTTTTCAACTTGCTTATGCATCATATCATGGAAAATTACGGTCATGGCGCGTTGGTAGGTAGCGCCAGCATTTTTCAAACCAAAAGGCATCACGGTGTAGTAAAAGTTTCCGAGTGGAGTTCGAAAAGCTGTCTTACTTGCGTCGTGCTCGTACATATTTATTTGATTGTAGCCGTTGTACCCGTCCATGAAAGAGAACATACCGTGTCCACTGGTGGTGTCTACCAGCATATCAATGTTAGGAAGATGAAAATCGTCCTTGGGCAGCATTTTTTTAGATCCCTAAAATCAACACAACATCTGATTTGGCCGCTCTTTTTCTTTACTGGAACCACATTGGCCAACCAGGTGGGATGGTGAATGGGTTTGATGAAACCAGCGGCTAGTAATTTTTGAATTTCTGTCTTGATCTCTTCTTCCACATCGTGTCTGAACTGTCTCAGAGATTGTTTTGACTGGTTTGGATCCGGGTATTATATGTAGATGATGAGTGACCAGTCTCTCATCCAAACCAGGCATTTCCTCGTACGTCCATGCGAATACATCTTGATATTCCTTAAGAAGGTCTACAAGTTCTCGCACGTCGTCCGGCATACGTAGTTGAGCTGATGGAGACAGGCCGTGGAGATTCCTCGCTTCCGATGTTGACAACTTCGAGTTCATCTGTGGTGGAGTTGGTTCCGTCCTGCAGTTGTCGTGGTGCATCCGACACCTCCTCTTGTGTCTCTTTGTTGTGATTGCATTCCATTGGGAGGAGAGACTGGGTGGTAGTCTCCCCTGCTAATTGCTAATAGCGGCGCCGATATACGGTTTTCCCTTTTTCGTCACGACTCGCAATAAAAGCCCGCTCCCGCTTGGTATGAGTATGAGCCATACTTCCGTTTGATGAGGGGAAATTGGCGTGCTTTTCCTTTAGAGAGATGGCGCGAGATTGGGTCTCTTTGTGCAGTGATATGAGCCTGTCTTCTTCTTCGATTAGCATCCATGCCGGGAGTGGAGTGCAGTGGAATTTGCCTGATGATTTCTGTAAATTTTCCTTCGGTTCGAACATCTCCATACCAAAGATTGGTGTATAAGGAGATGATGACGCAGAAATGCGAATAACTTCTTCATTCAACATGCTCTTTAGGCACTGGTGATATGTTGAAGGAATGATCCTGTTATTATGGAGCCACGGTCTTCCCAGTATCATGTGGTAGTCTGGTTCTTTCTCGATTACCTCAAACTTTACCTTCGATTGGATTGGTCCCACTGACAGATTCATGTTGATGTATCCATACGTGCTGGTTTGGTTGCCTTCGAAATCTGTCATCATGGTAGGTCAGCAGATAATTTTGCTTGGCCGCACATTGGTCGTTCCGAGCATTCCGAGAGTAATAACATCAAGGACGCCCGTGTCGACGAGGGCCCTTTTAACTCCGAATCCTTGATGCGAGCAAAACACGTGCGGGGGCTTGCCCATGTCCTTCTTCTGCCATCATGTCGTCTTCAGTAAATGTAACATTGTTGACAGACATTTATGACATTCTTGAGGTCTCCGAGCGTAAAGGAACCAAACACGTATCTAGGGCTATTTGATTAATCGCAGTAAATGTCTCCGCTCGCTGGTCCTTTGAAAGGTGCAGAAGTTCACATAAAATTTCCACCAACGTGGCTGCTTCATGGTTCACCGGTCTCTGATTGGTGGTGAAGATGTTGATTTGAGAAATGCGGGACGTCAGTCCCCAGTGTTGAAATTTCCGGGGCGGGTGAACCGCTCAAATCTGATGTTAATCTGATAAGAAAGTTGAGTATGTTGTTTATCGTCTCCCTCATAAGGTCCAGGTTCCTTTTGTGGATTTCCTAAACTTGTGCCAATTCGGCCAACCTTGGAATCCCTCCATCGTCTGCGCCATTAGGTGTCGTGTTGGGGGAATAGGTATCGTCATTCGTCAGAGTCGGAGTAGAATTTGGGATCACGGACTCGGTTCTAAGGCCAACCATCTTCTGGAAATCGAGTTGTAACCGCGAGATTTGATCTCCCACTGTGGTCGCCAATTGTTAATGGGTGAAAACCGTTTCTGCTAATTTTGGTAATTTCGGGTGTATGGATGGGAAACGAATCTAAACCCTAAACAATGCACTGCACGGGAGTACTTTTGATTCGAGAGATCAATCTGTACAATCCTGGCCTAAACCAAGAAATGGTCGTTCCGGAGTGCTTGCTTCGGCCACAAAGTGAAGGAGAAGGGTTGGTCTTAGGGAGGGAAGCGAAGAGAGTGTTGAGACCATAATCGTTGATTCTGATGGTGTGGTTGTTTATGACTTGTATCTCGAAAGTAGAACCGCCAGCGTAATGGAAAGCTACCAGTGATTTCTAGATACCGTGTTGTTGCCGACCAAAACTTGTTGTTTCGTGGTAAATAGGTGAAACCTATTTATACAAGTCATATTGAAAGGTACCATGGTCTCGTAGGAAATGGAAACGATTGAGTGGTGGAAGAATAGAGTAACGTGTAACCGTCAAGCATTATGCTTTCATGATGAAGGATGTTTACACCGTTACTTTCATCACCACTAATTATCCCACTTCATGACACTTTCTTATAACGGGCGTATTGCACGCCGCATGCTGTAAACCGCCATACCAATACCCTGATGAGTATCCCCGCCTTGTGACATGTTTGATGTCTCGAGTGTTTTCGTGGAAAACATGTAGCAAAAGCTATGTGTGGCAAGTCAAAGTCAAGAGACTTGCCATAGGAAAATAACATGTGATGCTATTAGGCTTGCCTTGGCCGGCCGCCTAAAACTTGCCACAAGTCCGTCAGTTTGGTGGCGAACTTGAATGGATGAGATTGCATCTCATGAAGAAGGGTAGCCGTTGATTATGGCTACCTTCTGTTGGCGCCTGGTAATGTCACAGTGGCGTTTTTGGTGTACGGCAGCGGGCATTGCAGCATGATCCGCATAACCCGTGCATGCCCGGTGGCACGGTGGTATAAGTGGCGCCCGGCGTAGCCATGGCCACTAGTCAAGTTGCTCGGAACTTGCCGCAAGTCCGCGATTCGATGGCGAACTTGGATGGCCGAGATTGCATCTCATAAGGAAGGGTAGCCGTTGATTATGACCACATCTTTGTTGTGTAGCAAAATGGCGCCATTAGCATAGTCGCGCCTGGCGTAGCCGTGGCATAGCGGCATGCCAGTGGCGTAGCCGTGGATGCTTTTTTGGCATATTGGTGTTAGATCTAAATATGGCTCTGGCAACATTGGCATTGTTGCCACATCGATCCCAACGCTCTGGGAAACGTTATTTGGCTTGGTTGGCGTAGCAATTTGCCCAAATTAGGGTTTGGCATGTCGAAACCCTAATAAGTGCGTGTGGCATGTCCGCGACATGGTGGCGTTGTGGCATGGCCACACCTGTGGCGTTGTGGTATGTCCAAAGCTAGGACTTGGCTCCGTGGCCAAAGTTAGGGCTTGGCGGCGTGGCCAAGGCTAGGATTCGGCGTCGCAGCCAGAGTTAGGGCTTGGCGGCGTGGCCAAGGCTAGGATTTGGCGCTGTGGCCTAAGTTAGGGCTTAGCGGCATGACCAAGGCTAGGATTTGGCATCGTGGACAAAATTAGGGATTGGCGGCATGGCCAAGGCTAGGATTTAGCACCGTGGACAAAGTTAAGGCGTGGCCAAGGCTAGGATTTAGCGCTGTGGCCGAATTTATGGCTTGGCGGCATGGCCAAGGCTAGGATTTGGCGCCGTGGCCAAAGTTAGGGTTTGGCGGCATGGCCAAGGCTAAGTGGCTCGTGGCATGTTACTGCGGCAGAGTGTTATGCTGGCATGCCGATTAATATATTGTTGTGGCAGGGCGCATTTGGCTTGGATAGCTTAGTATGGTGGTGCGGCAGGTGCATTTGGCCTTTAATGTATGGTGGCGAGTTTAGAGCGACTTGATTGGTCAAGAAAAGGGGTCGGCCAAACATGAGGCGCTCTGCACCTCTATTGCTCATGGCGCATTAAAGTGGCATAATTGGTCCTGTAGGAAGGAGAGGGTCCTAGCCAAGCATGTGCGTGGATACACTTCCGTGTGAGTGTGGCGGCTTTAGAGCGACTCGATTGGTCGATGGAAAAGGGGCCGCAAGTATGGGCTCAGCCCACAACTTATGTGCTGGTGGCAGTTAAAGGCGACCTGATTGGTCGAGGGAAATATGGTCGGTTTAGGATGGGGCGTGGCCAATGCCAAATGGCGTCGACCGGCCTAAGGCATGGCCACGCCTCCCTTTCGCTCTCCTATCATGCGACTCCCTGTTTTCTGACTCTGGGCAAGATTTTGCGTCTACTAATCCATGGCGGATTAATTACCTAGTTTGCCTAGGCTTAAATTTCTACAAGCAAGGTCTAATATACTGCGCAAGGCGTAAAAACCCTAACTTTTGCAAGTTAGCCAGGGTAATGGATTGAATTCTATGTGTTGACACAGAGTTCTTTTAAGTTCATTTCCAGAGAGCAGCATGCTTTCCGATTGAATACCTTATGCAAAGACCTCACCCTTGATATTTGGAAATTCGTGCTTTCTCATTGCGAGTGAACACAAATTGTCATGCCATACCAACCTTAAGGGTTCAGCCGGGGAACATAGCATAAAGAGTATTCAAAGAAACTTATATTAAGTGAATATGGGCAAGGCGCCGAAATTTACAGAACATCTGGGATGGTTGCTACATGCGCCAGTCTGGATAAATTTCATGTAAATATATTGAACAGCTCAATAAATATACCAATAGAGAGGTTAACATTCATGGCTCCATTTCCTTACATAGTGACGTCATATCAGATGCAAGGTTTTACGATTTTAACCCTAAGCTAAAAACCACCATCAACAACAACAAAAATGGTAACACTCCAACTCTTACCTGTTTACAATTTCACTAACAAAAGAGTGAACTAAGAACAAAAGTTTTAAGAATTTGCTTGTTTCTTCAAACCTGCGAAGATGGGCAAAGTTCATTATTCAAAAAATCATAAATTGATTTTCATAAAACCGTGAACAACCCACGTAAATTTGTACTGTGTGAACATTCACTGATTTTTCAAAAAATTGGACAGACGTCCATTCTACAATTGTGAAAACTCACATACAGACATTATTTCACCATATATAATTGTCTACTTTCAACAGCTGTTCAAAATCAAAATATTGATTTTACAAAAAGTCTATTTTAACGTGAAACTCACGTAAATTTGAAAAAAAAAAATATTTTTGCTCCCTTGCGAGCATCCGTCTTTGAAACGAGTATATTTTCAAAAATTTGTGAACGCTCACATATCGAAAATAAATTTTTTCATGAAAGCTCATAGAAAAATTTTTATTACTAATGATTTATGTCTATTCAAAAAAAAAAATTCCTCCTATGCTAGGGATGATTACTCGTTTCTTAAACTAACTAGCGAACATCCGTTCCTAAAACAAGGATTTACTTTTTGGATTCGGGCCCGTAAACGCTAAACCGACCAAAATCGGACGTCCGACCGTCCAAATCAGCAAAGTGCCTCGTCTCTCCGTACTCGTGAGATGACACTCTATCATGCTCACAGGATCCTTATCTCGGGCATTTGCTCGTACATGACATCATTGGAGCCAATCGGGAATTAAAATGCCTTTGTACGACTAAGTTCGATCAAGGTCTCGTCTTCTCGGAAAATCACCATCTATTGCTTACTTGAACATGACTGTCCCTCACTAAGTCAGGGACTTAATGTTGATGGTGGATTTTCAAAGAAGGGCTAAAATTGTAAAATCATGATACGGCATGTTTCGACCCTTGGCTTGAGAACGCATGCGACTTTTTTATATTTTACGATCCGTAAATCGTTTCACGATCTCTGACTGAGTGAGCATTCCTCTCAGAGCCATGATGAATATGTTTCTCAAAAGGCCTCCCAGCTGAGCGTTCGATGCTGCACACATTTCGTCATGACCTCTACGTAGAATCAAATGATTGGGCGGTTCTCTAGACATAATTGTTTGTTAGAGAGCTTAATGTCTTTAGGACGTCACGTTGCTCGTTGTTCCCTGACTACATAGAGAGACCCACCTCTACATAGAATCTTAAAGATTGGGCGGCTCTCTAGACATAATTGTTTGTTTGAGAGCTTAACGCCTTCAGGACGTCACTTCTCTGACTATGTAGAGAGACCGTGTATAGATTCAGGCGGTTTTCTAGACATGATTGTTTGTTAGAGTGCTTAACGCCTTCAGGACGTCAACGATGCACGTTGTTCCCTGACTATACACCCTTCAAAATGAGTATGATTCTTCAATTATCTCATATCTCGATTTTGCAATAGATTAATTCTAGCGTGACATTCACCGACGGAATTCCTAGAAAGTAATCTATTTGATCTCATTACTCCGTTCCATGGCTGATCCCCGGCTGATTCCATGGATTAGTAATAGATAACCATTTTATCTCATTACTCCGTTCCCTGAATCCCCCGGCTGGATTCCATGGATTAGTAATAGATACTCAACTCATTTTATTACTCCATTTCATGAATCATTCCCATCTGAATTTCATGAATTAGTAATAAATATTCAACAACTGGGCCACTAAGCCACCGTCGAGTAAGTCCCGAGAAAATGGTGCAAGTGTACTTGACAATAATGCACGAAGGAGCACCCGAACGCACGAACGAACGATCGAAAACATGGACAAACAAGCAACTTATGGAGGAAAATTTCTAGAATACAAAACAAAGCTTGGCTAAGTTAGGCTAGATAAAGAGCGGCCGAGATTTGTCTAGGAGGGATAAATCTACTGCTGTGGTTTTTTCAACTAACCATTATAAATACTTTATTAATTAGTGTCCTATTAATTTCTCATGATGAATGATTCATTTATTTCATGATAAATAAGTTTCTTAAAAACTATATATATATATATATATATATATATGATCGATCGATAAAAGAATTTGGTGTCAAGTAGTTTCGAACTCAGTAATCGTATCATCACCCAATGACTTTACCATTGAACTACAATGACCCCAATTAAAAATCATATTAATATTTTTTAATAGTGGTAGTGAAAGAAGCAGTTGGTGGTCGAAACAGTAACGTGTATTTATGAGTGGCGGAGGTGGTAACATTACTGGTGGTGGAAAAAATAGTGGGCGTGGCTGGTTTTTACGTACGATGGTGGATGTTAGTGAATAGTAGTGGACAATAATAGTTTTGTGTCTTTACAAAATGAGAAATATTTTATTGTGATAGATGTAGTTATTTTTTTTGCACAACCGGTAAGGACAAAACACAAATATTTTGAGGAGGATACTAAATCATATAAGATAATATGATAATGACCGTTGGATCACCCAAATGGGATCCCAGCTATTTATAGTACCCGATCGAATAAATCATAGTATTAAAATAAAATTGATTACATTTCCGGAATACTTAACAAAGTTTGGACAAGTTAGGCTAGATAAAGAACTATCAAATTTATACTTGCAGAACATAAATCTACCGCCGGTGTCACTGTAGTACAGTGGTAAAGTCATTGGGTGATGAGACCGGTGACCTGAGTTCGAAACTCGCCAGCATCAAATTCTTTACAGATCAAAAAAAAAAAAAACATAAATCTACCGCTATAAATGATCACGTTTAATTAAAATTTAATAATAAATGTTCAATTGATATTTCATAATAAATGTTTCTTTAATTAATCAAATGAATGAATATATTTTTCTCGATACATAATAAATTTATTTGATATGAACCATATCAGTAAGCATTAATGGTGGTTGTGATGGTAGGCAGTGGTGGGGATAATGGTGGCGGGTATTGGTGAAAATGGTGGAGTGGTGACGATGGTGGAAGAAGTAGTGGTAGTAGGGTGAGAAAAAGGGTCCTAAGATAGGTAAATGAAACACTAATGGTGGTTGTGATGGTGGGTGGTGGTGGTGGATCGGCGGTGGGGATAATGGTGGTAGGTATTGGTGAGACTGGTGAAGTGATGACGATAATGTGGTGGTGGAAGAAGTAGTGGTAGTAGGGCGAGAAAATGTGTCCTAAGATAGGTAAATTATTTAGTAACCCTTGGTTAATTTTTCTTTGTTTTGTTTTAATTTGCTTTTAGTTTTTAAGTTACTTTTTTTTATTCTTTTTTAAAATTAAAACAATTTTTAAAAGGCCAGATTTTTCAAAAAAAAAAGGATGTTGTGATTTTAAGATTTTGCGGGTAGGGGGCAGGAAGAAAAATGAAACCTATAAAAAAATTGACCAAACACAAGGCTACACGCGAATTAATTGTATTCGGTTCAGTTTCTCACATCTCTTTATTCCTTTTTTTTGTCATGGTTTCTGTTTTCATCATTATTTCTCCCCTACTTCATGGGGTTATGCAAGCCTACGCGTGATTTAATTGTAATTGATTCATTTCTCATCTCACTTTATTCCCTTTTTGTCATGATTTCTGTTTTTGTCATTTCTCCGCAACTTCGTAATTATGCATGCTTGAGAAATAGTTCATGATAATAGGTAAAGAGACAAGAAAAAAATGGA